>FR997833.1:21750811-21951792 GCA_905475405.1 Schrankia costaestrigalis
GGAGCAGTAAATGACCGTGTGCCCAAACAATTTGTCTTCGACAAAAAATACAAGATCCAACTCCATGAAGACCGCCACTGTGAACCTACACAACAACAGGCGGAACTACACATCTTCACAGATGGATCTAAAACAAGTACAGGCTCCGGGACAGGCGTCTTCTCGGAGGACCTGAATATCAATATATCAGAACCACTGGGAACTCACAGCTCGGTATTCCAGGCCGAATACCCTGTCTAATATCCTCGGTTACTTTTAAAAGTGCCGAGACAGTACTATGTCCTGGTCTGAAACCTGATTGAAAGGGACTTAAAAGATTATTTTGCTGGACAAAAAAGGAAAGCTGTTTATGTACACAGGCTTCTAGGACTTTGGATAGAAAAGGAAGAATAGAAGTAAGTTCTGTTAAACAAAGAATAATTGACAATGTGAGTTAGTATTGGAAGAATGCTGTCAAGGATCATGACTATCATGCGACGGCTAATGGTATCGTACCGATGGAGTTGGATTTAATTGCACAAATTATTTTCTTGATCTCCTCATTAGCAACTGGAGAAAAGTGGAAGGACTCAATGTTAGGGCGAGGCAGATCAGCCAGGTCATGGACTGTCTGAATCACGGTTTGGGGATCAAGCGCAACTGAAGTGGAGAAATGACGATTGAGATCGTCCAAACTAATTGATCCAGGAAAGTCAGCATGCCGCTGTTTACCGATACCTAATGTTCCTAAAAACTTCCAGATATCGGCTGGTGAAGAAGAACTGATGTTATTAAGGATGTCACGGCGTTTAGAGTTACGTATCACCTGATTACTCCTGTTCCTCGTAGATTTATACAGAGCCCAGTTTTCATCACTTCGATTCTTCTTGTATTTACTGAGAGCACGATCCCTACACTTCATCACAATACGAACCTCATTTGTGATCCATCCCGGTGCATATTTGTCGAATAAGGCAAGAATGTTTTTATTAAGTATTTCGACCTTGGCATCCACTGTATCCGCCTTAATCAAGTTATCCCACGATATGTTAGCGGCATCCCTACAAAATCTCCTCTTTATCGATCTGTGCTTATACTTATACTTATGCGATAAACAATAGATAACCAGAAATGAGCTTAGACCAGATCCCGGAAAACTCAATTTGCACGGTAGACAATTTTGTTCAATACTCAATATCTTTATTGCACTCCATATGTTACAAAAAGGTGTTATGAATAATAATATCACAGATACAATATGGACCCTATTGGGTATGGCACTTTAGAAGAGAGGAGGATGCTAGAGTTTAATAATATCAAATTAACAAACTTAGTTGTAAATATGTAATTATTTTATAAAAAATTGTGTAATGTTTATTTCAATAGGTGGATATTGTCTTTATATTTTAGGTATTCTTTAGTACTATAATAAGTTATGTTTATTAGTATTTGTTTTAACTTTATAATTTGTTTTAAATATATTAGGTATCCTATTTGGTAGTCCCTTTCTTCTCCGAATATCGATCGTCCGAAAATCATAATCCCAAACAAGTTTACTATAATCATCACTTTCCATAATGTTCGCGTATACGAAATCGTATATTACCTAATCGTCTTTACCTATAATACTTGTGTGTCATAAAATGGGGTACTATAATTATTACATATCCTATTTATTCTTGCTATAAAGTCACATGTCCTAAAAACAAATTAGGGCAAAAGTCAGAAACAGTTGGTTAGGTTAGGTTAGTATGGTGACCACAACGCCAGAAACATTTTTTTTATGTAAAACTACTATACAGAGTGGCTCATTCAAAAGGGTCAGTATGGGAAAGTCTAAAACTATAAGTCATACGAAGATCTGTTCTTAGGAACCATGACACCGATTTTGATAAAAAGAAAAACTGCATTCATACATTTGAAAAAGATACTGTACCCACCTGGGGAATCGAACCCGGTTGTTTTGCAAAAATAAACTTAAACTTTTTCTATTTAAATATCGATTCTGTAGGTCTTAAGCAGTAAATATCTCTATGAAACATTATGTCTTAAATGAATAAAATGCATTTTTTTCACATACTTAAATTTATTATAGTAGGTGTTCGAAGTGGCCACCGTTTTGTTCAATACAATATTTAACACGTTTAGGTAACGATCTTCTTATTGCATTTTGTATCTTCATGCAGCCAGTCATACTGAAACGTTCCATTTTCAAATGACGTCTCTCTTTTGTTTTTTTTAAAAAAGACAACACCGCACTAGGGATCATGCCCTGTGTCGCGGGGACCTTTTACAAACATCAATTAACGGACACAAAGAACACCCAGACCAGGACAATAATTCGTGGATCTCACAAATTATTGTCCTGCGTGGGGATCGAACCCACAACCTCTTGCACGGAAGCCACTTGCGCTACCGTCGCGCCACCGAGGTCGTCATACCTGTCTACATACTTTCTGTGGGCTTTTCAATTGATTGTTAGTGTTTGATTAATAGAAGTAAGTAGTTGCATAATAATAATATTACTGTAGATAACAAAACTTTCTTAAAAGTTTAATGCAATGCTACATGATTATGTAACACGGTGCATGTAACTAGTAGAGGGGTACAAACAACCGTAGGGACAATTTTACATGCCTGAACTTGTTGAATATTGTAATGGTGGTCACTTCGAACACCTACTATGATAAATTAAACTATGTGAAAACAATGCATTTTATTCATTTAAGACATAATGTTTCATAGAGATATTTACTGCTTAAGACCTACGGAATCGATATTTAAATAGAAAAAGTATAAGTTTATTTTTGCAAAACAACCGGGTTCGATTCCCCAGGTGGGTACAGTATCTTTTTCAAATGTATGAATGCAGTTTTTCTTTTTATCAAAATCGGTGTCATGGTTCCTAAGAACAAATCTTCGTATGACTTATAGTTTTAGACTTTCCCATACTGACCCTTTTGAATGAGCCACCCTGTATAGTATTTATGTTTTTTAAATATTATAGATTGTGATGGTTATAGCAAAAAAAATTAGGCCATGTTATGTTTAGGGATTTAGGTTTTCGGACAAGTGATATTATAAGACATGAATTTAGGGCTAGCTACCATTCGGACACATGATGATTCGGACACAAAATGTTATGACACCTTAGATTATGGATAAAAAAATATGAGACAAAATAGAGAACCATCCTATTTAAGTATTATGTTATGTTCAGAAGTAAGTATTACTTACATTCTAACCTAATTAGGTATGTCATTACAAAAATTCAATGTGCATCCAGACAATATTTGAAAACTCCGAAAACAAATAGGTAAGGAGGTATCTAAAATGTACAAGAACTAGTAATTATACTCGTAAATATGTATACTGACTCTGTCGACGGCGGGGACATGCAGCAGCAGGTCGGGCGCCGCGTCGCGCCGCCGCTTGAGCCGCACGATGTTGTCCGAGTGTCCCCACGACAGCAGCGCCAGCGGGGGCGCCGCGCCCGGAGCCGCCGCCGTCAGCGCTTCTCCTGCGGGGGGTGACCAAGTTACTACCTACTGCTGTGTACTGTGTACTGTGTACAGGCGAGGACGAGCAGGGTACCTTGCACGGCGACGAGCGCGGTGTCGCGGGCGAGCGCGGCCACGGAGCGCGCGTGCGGCAGGGCGTGCAGGCGCGCGGCCCCGGGCACGGCGCGGCGCGCGGCCGGCAGCACGGCGCCGGCGCCGGGCGCGCCGCACCACGCTCCCCAGCGCGCGCCGCGCACGCCGGCCCAGGCGCTGTCGCCGGCCGGCGCCGTGCCGGACGCGTGCAGGTCCGGCGCCGCGTGCGGGTGCGGCGCGCGCAGCAGCTGGCGCGGCGCCTGCCCGTACGTGCGCACCATGGCGGCCGCCGCCGTGCGGTCCACCTTGTCCTCCAGTGCACAAGGGTCGAACCCGTAGTACGTCTGCAACATTGGTTATGCTCCCTACATACGCTCATATAAAGCTGTATTGATAAAGATACGTTGCTTATTTAAAAACAGTTGTAACCCGCGATTTCGTCACGAATATTAAATGGTGTGCTGAGCTGACTATAAATAATTTTAAGCGAAATAAACAATCAGACCGATTTCTTGGAAAACAGCTCAACAAATGTTGTAAAGTGTCAGTAGAGGCTGAGTACTCACGCATGCGGGGAAGACGTTGATGGCGTCTAGCGCGGGCTGGCCGGTCTGCTTGTAGCCGAAGACGAGGTCGATCCAGTGCGGCAGGCGCTCGGTGACGAGCGGCGCCTCTAGCGCCTGGCGCTGCAGCAGCGTGTAGAGGCGCGCGTCCAGCGCCCACGGCGGCAGCTCCACGTTGTCCACGCCCAGCCCGCACTGGCGCACGCCCAGCGCCAGCCCGGCGCCGTTGTGGAACAGCTCCGGCAGGTAGAACAGCTCCGGGATCTGCTCCTTGACGTCCGTGGGCGAGTCCTGCGTGATCAGCCGCCACGTCGTCGCCACAGAGTGGAACGTGCGGTCCGGCATGTCGAAGTTATTATCTACGCGCACAAACATGTTGGATCAATAACACAATTATGTATTAGCCAATGATTATATAACACATCTTTGCTATTAGCTTAATAATATAAATATGTTACGAATTAATTTAATTAAATGAGTTACACACTTAGACGTGTGACATGTACTGTGCATGTACCTATCTCAATTATGTTGTCATATATTTAATTTGTCATAATGAGAGCCATTATTGATGACAAAGTACCTTGATAGTTGAGGAAGAGCTCAGTGAAGGGCGGCACCCTGACGAGGTAGTGCAGCACTCCGCCCGAGTTGGAGTAGAGCGAGGCGTAGTGGTGCGGCTGTCGCAGCAGCAGCGGGCTGCAGCCCTCGCGCCGCGCCGCCTTCAGGTCCTGCGCCACCACAACACACATGTACATACCTACTCTCACACGTACTACACACACAGCAGTCACCTTCACTCACGTTGTATATGTTGATGTAGTGTTGCTCTCTGTTCTTATTCTGCACTGCCATGGGCTTGCTGAGGTCTCGGAAGGTGGCCGGGTCGTTGAGGTCCAGGATCCTGGAGGAGTAGTCGGCGATGACGAAGGGCAGCACGGGGTACTGCATCAAGTCGTTGTAAGTGCGGCCGCCCAGACTGTTCAGTCGCATCAGGTACTCCCAGTTGGTGATGGTGCCGCTTCGCCACGCCGACATCGCTTCGTTCAGCGTGTCCGGCTCCACTCTGACATAACATCGTAAGCATTCCAATTACGTTTTCTATCAGCTATGTGCTCAAATTATGAATGAATATGGCTTAACAAGAATAAATAAACAATGCTAGTTTGGTACAGTGCAACTACTTAAACAAACAAACGTATCACACAAGAGATACCTGCGTGTGATAAACATATATGTGAAACATCTACGAGTAATATACGCTCTTATATAACTGAAGAGTTTCGACGAATCGCATTCACGTCGTACATAATACATGTCATCCCATTATACCCCTTCCAGCGTAAGTTTAGCTTTTTGACAGTTCACGTCCATAAAGTTTCGTAATACTTCGGTTTATTTTTCGAACAAATTATATTGTATTTCATGGACGTACCCATGTTTTTTTCAGTTACCATGGTTACTTAGTGATGGACACTCATAACGATTAGCACCATTATGAAACAAATTACAAATAATCGGTAGAAATAAATGCTATGAATAAACCTGAACTCTTCATAATACGTTTATAAAATGTAATATGATATTTTAGATTAGCTTTAACCCGCGAATGTGTCACGATAAATTATGTATTTTAAATAATACCTAATCTAACTATAATTTTATAATAATACCTAATCTAAATATAAATTCTCTTAACATAGAAGAAAAAAACAATAATAAAATGATAATGTAAGTTGATGTAAGGATCCAAATGTGTAAAATAAAGTAATTTGAAAAATCGCGAAATCGCTTACAATCGAATGGCATTACATTCGAGATACTGCTGAACGTCACTAACGTCAATCTGTCAAATGTCGTTAAATATAGTGGAAAGGGTATAGTAGAATACTTATTGTTTTATCATCACATGTAACAAAAATGATATTATGCTAAATTCGTTATCATAATGACATAAGCTATCCAATGATATATTGTTTTTTATAATTTTTATTCTATATTTTAAAAGTTATTAAGTTCGAATAAAGTTTTTGCCGCGCGGCATACCTAAAATAACGTCTCACGAACACATAACTGGCGCTCCCAGCTCTGTGCGTCGCGTTTCTTCATTACAACGCGCATTGTTCTACGTAGTCGCCGAGAATGAGGAACACATACTTACATAGTTTTGGGTCTACACAAAATTATTGACATTACCACAGAAACAGTATTTAAGATCACATAAAACATTTTGCTACCAAGTAGCCGCGTCTTTTTAAAATGAAGTGTAATCCGCTACAATACTTTACTGATAAGTTTCTGAACATGTTAATATACTATAAAGCTTGTCTTATTTGTTTCTCTAATTTTGTAGTTTCTTATGCACATATATTTTACTACGCATAATTGTATCTTCTTTTCGTCGTTACGTACACATGAAACATTATTCGACCGAATTATATTTTAAAGTGCTACTTTTAAGTAGGTATATGCTACATTTTTCTGTTAATTAGTTTCTTGTAAAACATTATTCGAAATCTAAAAGTGTTATAAAATGATTAAATACAGTTTTAATGGTACACGGATACTCTTAATAACTAATTTTAAGCTAAATGTACATAGATATCGATAAATTTTACAATTATAATTTCGTTTAAAAAAATCTACGTCTAACTTCATAGTACAAACAGCAGGAGCACGACGTATCGGTCTTAAGCTGAATTACTCAATCACCTGACCTAAAAACCATAAAACACTCGTAGGACATGTTCCAAAGATGTGCTTTAATAAATTTTCCTGCTAAAATTGCTATGGAAGAGAACCTTTTTTTTTGCATTCTAGTCGGACCTGGAACGATATACCGCACCAAGACCTGGATAACTTAATCCAAGCATGAAAAACCGTTATTTACGTTTTTTGGGTGTACTGACTAGTGACTACTGATTATTCACTTAAGTTTTTTATTTATTTGAATAAAATATTATTTACGCAAAAATAATGGTTTTATTTAATTCTTAATTGTAGCTGGATAAATGGTTTTTATAAAAATATTAACATATATGGATGTTATCTTCAATAATTTTTGAGTTAATTTAAATACCAAATATCCCTAGACAAAGTTGATGTGTGTATTTAGTTCATAAGTAGACGGATCTCAGATTTAATCAGCATATTATATGATTATACGACTAAACAAGAATCAAAGAAGAATCAAAGAATCAATTTCGTTTATTCAGTTTAGGCACACAAGGAGCACATATGAATGTCAAAATTTTACAGTTTTATTAAATCTAAATTAAAATAAATATAATAAATAAATCATTTGAAAATGATTCTTTCGCTGGTTCGGTAAGTTGAATCTACTGAGAAGAGACCAGCAAGAAACTCAGGTAGATTATCGTTAACCTTTGTTTTTTATTGTTTTACATCATTTAACAAATTTGTGCTAGAGCAAGAGATTAGGATGACCACGCATTTTTATCTTTAAGGTAATCGTCTACTTCATAATAACCCTTTTTCATCAAATTTCTTTTCACTTCCATTTTAAACTTATTAAGTGGCAAGTCAGCTAAATCCTGAGGGATTTTATTAAATATTTTTATACATTTGCCTACAAACGAATTACTAACTTTATGAAGCCTGAGTTTTGGCACTGCTAGTTTACTTTTATTTCTCGTGTTATATTTGTGTATGTCAGATTTTTTTTCGAAGAGTTCTAAGTTCTTCCGTACATATAAGATGTTGTCGTAAATGTATTGAGAAGCAACTGTTAAAATATTAATGTCTTTAAATAATTCTTTCAGCGAGTCACGTGGTCCGAGGCCATAGATTGCTCGTATAGCTCGTTTCTGTAATATGAATATGGTCTCAATATCGGCAGCCGAGCCCCATAGCAGCAGACCATATGACATAACGCTATGAAAGTAGGAAAAATAAACCAGTCGTGCCGTTTCTATATCAGTTAGTGACCTTATCTTTCTGACCGCATAGGCAGCTGAGCTAAGTCTTCCTGCTAAGGCTGTGATATGAGAACCCCATTGCAGTTTACTATCTAACGTTATTCCCAGAAAAACTGTGGTATTGACTATATCTACAGACTCATTATTCATTATAATATGATTATCTATCTGTCTTACATTGGGCATAGTAAATTTTAAACATTTTGTTTTATTCGCATTGAGCAGCAAGTTGTTACTTGTGAACCAATGCAAAATTTCAGAAAGGGTATTATTTACATCGTCAAGTACTACTTTTTGTCTGTCAGTTTTAAATATTAATGATGTGTCATCCGCAAATAATACTATCTCACAAAGATTCTCAATGAAGTAAGGAAGATCATTTACATATATCAGGAATAAAAGGGGTCCTAATATCGAGCCCTGAGGTACGCCCATGACTAATGGTGCGCCAAAAGAGTCGGTGCCATTTACGTTAACTTTTTGTATTCTGCCAGTGAGGTAAGACTCAAGTAAGCTAAGGGAGCTGTTTGAAACACCATAATAACCTAATTTTAATAACAAAGTCTCATGATCAACACAATCGAAAGCCTTTGAAAGATCACAAAATATACCAAAGGCGTCCTGTTTATCCTCCCATGCATCAAAAATATGTTTCACAAGTGCAACCCCTGCATCTGTCGTGCTTCTGCCTTTGGTGAAACCAAACTGTTTGTTATGAAGTAACTTATTTTCTGTAAAATGTGAAAGCAGTTGATTACATATAATTTTTTCAAAAATTTTACTGAGAGCTGGAAGTATGGAAATTGGCCGAAAATTTGAAGGATCACTTTTTTCCCCTGCTTTAAATAACGGAATGATTTTACTGAACTTCATAAGATTAGGAAACTGTTTTTCATCTATACATTTATTGAATATTAATGCAAGATAAGGCGCAATAACGGGCATTATTGATTTTAATATGTTAGTTGAAATGCCCCAGAGATCCTCAGTGTTTTTTATATTCAGTTGCATAAAAGTTTTAAATATAATTCCAGAGTCAATGTACTGAAAATCAAAGTAAGAACTACATTTATCAACACAAGATCTAAGTAGAGAATCGGCTACCACCTTTGAAGAATTCAATTTACTTGTAGTGGTAATTGGAACACTCGTGAAAAAAGATTCAAATGCATGGGCCACGGCAGAATCCGTACTAATGCGTTGATCATCTATTTTTAACTCGAAAGATCGATCACGTGACCTTGTTTTACAGGTTTCTTTGTTAATAACATTCCATGTTGCCTTAATTTTACTATCAGCTTTTTCAATTTTAGCCCGAATGTAATTAGATTTCGCTATAGAACAAACTTTCTTAAACAGTTTTGAGTATTTTTTAATATGTTCAATCACATGTGGCTCATTAGCAGATGCCTTTGTCTCATATAATTCATATAATTTCTTTCTACTTTTATAAATTCCAGATGTAGCCCAATCACTAAATTTAATTTTGGATTCATTAACGTTTATTGTTCTTTTAGTAAAAATGTTATTAAATTCGTATTTGATAACTCCGAATAAATCTCTGTAAAGATCATTCGCATTTTCATAATTATTTAACTCTAAAAGAGGTACTTTTTCCATAATGTTTACTTTAAATTTATCTAACCGATATGTTGTGATTGGTCTACATACAATATTTTTAGTTAATGGAACATGTTGGTGCTCAAATCTAGCTAGCTGGCCCTTATGATCTGAATTTATGAATTTAATTATAGATTTCTCATTTACATCACTGTTAGAAAAAATATTATCTATGCAAGTAGCTGTAGTGGATGTGGTGCGAGTTGGTTCAGTGAAAAGATTATGTAAGTTAAAAGATTTAAAAAGATTAAGGAACCTTAACGCGTTCTGGGTATTTTCTAAAATATTAACGTTAAAATCACCACATACAACTACCGTCTTATTACATTTACATACCTTTTTTAAGGTTTCTTCCATAATAGACTCAAACTGGTGGTAATCTCCAGAAGGAGGTCTATAGACGCTTATAATAATATATTGCTCAAGCTCTGCACATGATAGTTCAATAATTCGCTCACTAGAGAGTGCTACTACATCTTTCCTATCTTTCGATTTTAACCTGTCATTTATTAAAATTAGTGACCCACCTCTTATAGCGGATTCTCTAGTAAACGAACTAATAACTTTATAATTATCTATACTAACTAATAGTTCATGTCTTTTTATCCAGTGTTCAGTTAAACAAAGCACGTGAATGTGTTTTTCATTTAAATATAATTCTAATTCTAACTCTTTGCCAGAAAAACCTTGAATATTCTGATGAATAATATTCATGAACGTAGACTTTTCCTTTGTCTTTGAATTTAATTTGCTAGAGGTTTCCTCTATTGTCCTAGAATTAAATTTAAATGATTGACATCCTTTCTTGGAACAGATTCCAAGGTGACAAGGCAAACATTGACATTTTTCTGCTCAATAAAAGCAAGTTGGTTAGCCAAATTCTTGGCTGAGTTTCTAATATAAAAAGATAGCGAAGATGCTATTTGTTTCTTAAAATATCTATTCAAATAGAATTTGTCTGCTGTTAATAACAATTTATTTTCTAAATGTATGTTTATGTCAATAAGATGAAATTTATTTTGATTATAAAATGTCAATGTATGTAATAATTGATTGAGCTTATATCTAAGGTTGTTTTCTGCCTGTGACAAGCTACGGCTATAAGGGAGTGTAAATAAAATTATATTTTTAACATCTATTAAGCTAAGCAATTCAAAACAATGCATAATTGCATTTCTGTCTGTATTTCCCCTGTCTCCAACTAAAATTATAATTGTATTATTGCTGTTCAAACTATAATTCTTAATTTTTTTAATAATGTTACAGTAAGTTAGTCCCGGCATACAATAATTAGTAACATCTTGCTCTAAATATGAACCTAGTAACTGACCCATTGACTTCCCCAATTCATCACAAAACATCACTATTTTAGATTTGACATTATTTTGTTCGTTATTTTGTTCGAAGAAGGAACTACTGGTTTTCTCATTTGACTCACGAGAAGGGCTTATGTGTGAAGTCAGCAAGGACTTACAAGCTGGCTGAGGACTGAGTAAATTGTCTATAGATGTCAATGTAGACTTTGATGTCATCAGATCCTTCATGGCCAGAATGTATTCCTGATACTCACTTTTTATATTACAATACCTGTCTGTCATTATCTCAAGTGAATTTTTTAAATTATTTATTTCTGTTTCTAACTTTAAAATACTATTATTATAATCTGACATATAATTTTCAATTAATAATGAATACATATCTATTTCATCGCCTAATTGCCTTCTCTCTTTAATATATTTTACTTTTTTGTACAAGCATTTTTGTCTTTTAATAAGTTTTTGTGTTTTTTTAATGAATTTATTAATCTTTACATATTTTTTTAATTTGTTTCTACTGCACTCAACTACCCCCATCTTAATATTGGAAGTATGATCTACTATTAAAGTATCATCCTTAGTTAAATCTATAGTAATTGTGGGTTGTAAGCTAAGCTCAGTAGAAACAAGGCTGGGCGCACTACCAACTAACTCCTCAAACAAGTTATGGGTGTTGGATACCAAGGTGTCGCGTTTTTCGGCCTCCAGGTGGTTAATGTGGTGGTGGGCTTCTTGCAGTTCCTGCTCTAAGACAGACATGCGCCTGAGACCCTGCTCGTACTCATCGCTGCACTCCCTAAACCCAGTCACAATATTGTGCAACCTGTCCCGTTCATCTGACACTAAACTATACTCTGTATGCAGCTCAGCCATCTGCTTTTTTAACAAATCATATTTACTTAAGCTATCCAGTAGTTCCTTTTCATTATCATCTCTTTCACTGTTCAACTGTTCAATCAATTTTTTGGAGATATCCAATTCCTTCAATGTTAGGTCAAGTTTTTTTAAAATATCAAGTTTAGTCTCATTACGGTGAGCAAAAGACATGCTACGTGTGTCAGGCATTTCAATATTAAAACTTTATAAGAAATCAAACATGTACCAAAATCAGATTGATCAGTATATAGTGCTTACTACCTACACAAACAAGTAAATAACCTCAAGAACGAAATGGATTGAGATCTCTGCAAATATAAGCTAATACGATAATTAGTAGTTACCAGCACGATTACCTGTGTAAAAATAACTTAAAACTGCAATTAAAGAGATGACAAAATAATTCACTATTTTCAACTGAAGACAAGTGTGTATAGAGCATTCAATACTTGTAAAATTTACATCATTACTTACTTTAATACCTACTTAACACGGGCGGAGCCGCGACAACAAACTAGTATTATATAAAACATCTTCACGAAAAACATCCACGTAATGTTAGGATTTCGTAAAACATTGTTTCACCTGCACATAACGTGATTAATTTGGTCAAATAATGATCCATGTGTACAAGAGACAGCTCCGGAACTATTTTCGTTGGCAGTACAATGTTATGTATGCACATGCGACACACTATCTACGCACAGGAATAGTTTTTAGAATAAATAATTATAACAATATAAGCTATATTTATGTCTATGTAAAATATTACATGGCTAAAGTCTTCCATAAAAGAGTTATAAGCAAAAAATGCTAGCGCAAAACTTCAAATCACTCTACTGAAAAGTAGACATTTTGTAGATAAAACATTGTTCTACTAATGGGACGATGTATAAGCCATCCCGGTATACGCACTATAGTGTGACCACAGGAGCTGTGCACCCCCTGAGGTATGCGTGCGGCGAGAGGGGGGTGGACATATAGAGTACATGTTATATACTGGTATAGAATAAACAGTCTATGATGTAGCTACTAGCGACATCTGACGCAATATACTTAAGTTATTTGGCTGGTACGGGTCGCTACACGAGCGGCTGTAGCAGTTTTCTATTAAAAAACAGTCATTTTTAAAAACTCAGCTACAGCACCCTGCCTTACAACACTATATTTTTGTGATCAGTGTGCTTCACAAAATTGTTACTGTACTGACTGTTGTGCTCGGAAGTCATACAGCACGATTTTTGGCTTTATTACTATTGTGGGAAATTGGTTAGAAAACAAAGAACTACGAAATAATAAAAAATAATAAAATGATGGAGAGAGCGGTGTGAACAGTACCTCTGCGGCGGATGGTGGCAGGCCGCCAGCGCCTTGAGGAAGGCGGCGCGCTCGGGCTCGTCGGCGAAGGCCAGCAGGTGCGCGTGGCCCGAGCCCAGGAACAGCTCCACGGCGCGCTCGCGCAGGCACCAGCGCCGCGTGGCCACCTGCGCCACGCTGCCCAGCGCCCAGCTCGCCGCCTCCGCGCCCTCCTGCTCCGGCACGAAGTGCACGCAGCGGTCGCTGAGCAGCAGGTCGCCCTCCAGCTCGGCGGCCACGGTGACGCACGTGACGCGCGCCGTGTAGCTCACCGTCTCGTTGAGCTGCAGGCGCGCCACCAGCCCGCCGCGCACCGACCACCACCCGCCCACCACCGAGCGCAGCGGCGCGCCCGCGCCACGACACTCTGTAACACATGTATCAACCAGTCACAGAGTCACAATAATGTAATGATCGCATATGTCTACTAGTACTGACCCGCTTTGTATTTGTGTTCTGGCTTCAGGAACTTGGGGTCTATGTTGAGGTGAGCTCGTCTCAGACGCACGCGCACCCGCCCGGGACCCTCCGTGGGGTCCAGCTGCCAGCTGCGCGGGTACGAGCGGGGGTCGTGCCACAGCGCTGGGTACGACATAACACCAGACTTTACTAAGCAAACAGTTTATTGTACACAGAGGTAGATGCACAAGTGTGTGTCGTGTTGAATGGTTACCCTGCTCGTGCGTGTAGGTGTCGACGATCCTCTGCCAGTGCTGCGCGGCGGCGGCGTGGTGCGCCTGCGCGCGCCGCAGCTGCTCCATGAACGCCTTGCGCTGGCAGTTCTGCGCGTCCACCACGGCGCGCGTCAGCGACATGGCGCTCTCCGTCACCTTGCCCGCCAGCGCCTCCGCGCGCCACACCGCTCTGCGAGGACATAATGCATAATATATATAGATTAACATTCTCAAGCGCAAAACGAATGCCTTTTGATAAACGAGACAAGGTCGTCACTAACTTGGCGATGTTGGCGCGGTTCCTGGCGTGTTGCGCGGCCCAGCGGCGCTCGTCCTGCTGCAGCAGCGCCTGCGCCTCGGGCGCCAGCGCGTCGGAGCTGACGCGCTGCGCCAGGCCGGCCTGCGTGCCCACGGCCCACGCGCGCGCCCAGTCCGTGATGCCCAGCTCCACGGAGCCCGCCAGGTGCACGTGCCGCAGCATGCACACCAAGTAGATCGACAGCTGCGCAACATATCACTTTGTACACCACACCACCTACCTCACAGTGTTGTTTGAAAGGTGTGCCTTTGCTGGAGTGTTAGTCTACTTGCATATATTCTGGTATACAAACTTTCGAATGAAATGCAGAAACTATTAAAAAATATTATTCATTGGATACCCATATTGCAGAAGAGTATAAAACAAACTATTTCGACACCTTGGATGTTCGGCCATACTGGATTAAGAATACTGTCAGAATATTTTTCTAATTATTCTCAACAAGCTCTCAAAACATACCCATATTGCAGAAGGGCTTTATATTTAATGCGGCGACAAACTAATCTCGTTTAGGATTTTCCAAATAATTGAAACAGGTAGCAAAAAGAATAGGTTAGTAGCTGTAGGGATTCGTGCTACACCGTACATCAAATGCGAATTGATAATTGATAGAAATGATAAGTCTGTTTAGAGTGAACACAAATGTATATTTTCACTGTAATTATGAACAATCTAAACTTAATAATGCTATATGATTTATGATAATGAGTACACGATACGCTTGCTGAAAGTGAACTAACGTAACTTATTACAAAATCGTCGTTGTGGACGTAAAATGCTGACCGCGGCAAATGTACGGTCGTTGGCCCGTACATGTTCCCGGGGGACAACAAAGAGAAAATAAAAATGACTGATTAATGATAAATGAAAATGATTTAACAAGGTGAGACATTAGGTCCTTAACCAATAAAGGTGATATACCTATTACTTAATGTCTCTAATTAATTTTGTTAAACCACACGCTAAACTTCTTGTTCACACACTTTAAACACAGATTTTTTCACAAAAGGCGACGTGCCTTTATCGCGCTTATTTTTACGCTCACTGTTTGCTCTATGAAAACTTAACACTTTACACTGACACTGTTCTTTCATTACACTGCTGCTGGAGGAGGCTCTTTCGGTCGGAGCCTGCGACGGCGCGGCTTCTCCGCCCCAACGCGCCGCCGGCGCCGGCGAGGTGGCCGGTATCCCGACAGACGCGCGTCGCTTTACGTACATGTGATATACGACGATACAACCAAGTATCACTAGCGCACCGCCCAATATATATATCGCAACGTAATGATGTACATCGTGATATGAGATACTTTCGGCTTCCCATTGATTTTCCTTTAAATTACGAATTTTGTCATGTATTTCGTTTAGCTCCTTTTCTGTATCTAATGCTAATGATGAGTTAGTAATTTCTGAGTGCGTTGTTGTGAAGTTGATAATGTGATTTATAGGTGGCATATAATCCCAGCTAGTAAGAGGGGGTGAAATTTTTATGTCACTGCTCATATCCCTGTGTGAATGGATAGTAAAATTGTTTGTTTTTAACATACAACTTTGTCCGATATAAATAATTCCAGACTGCCACAGCTGTCGTACGGTAACCTGATCCTTGCATAATATTCGCACTTGACACCCATTACAGCAAAAGTAAACAAATGAATTAACGTTGTACATTTTAATCCATTCATTACTGCATACATTTATGTTAGTTATGCATTGATTTGTTTGATGATTCACCTCACAAAGATCATTATCATTTGTGAGGTGGTGGACAGGCCCCTGTATAACAGAGTGAAGTTTCAGCACTATGTAAACATTGTTTTAAATCCAATTCCGTCATTGTTAAGTAAATATCCTTATGGAGATTGATACCGACGTAATCCGATTTTGGCATAATGCTGACCTTGCTGCTACCTTTTTGTTGTGGTATCGGAATGAGTCTATAAATTTCAAAATAGTCCTGACTGACTAATGGCACCTTTATTTCAAACAGGCAATATTTTTCTGTTGCTCGGGCTTTTACAGTTAACAGCTGGTATATCCTTGATGTCAGTTTGTACGTGCTCGACCGGTAGGCTGAAGTCCTTAGGTAATTGACTAGCGATGTTACTCAGTTCGTTTATCAATTGTTCTGGTGACAACAAATGAGGATTAAATCTACCATGATATATGTCGATTATTGTGTCAGATAAAATGTCTTGTATGTTTTTTAAGTTTAATAACATATTGCTGGCTATAACTGCTGTTAATGTGTATGAATTAATGTCTATGTTCATTTGAGTTTCTTTTTGCGTGTTATATACTGTCGTTTCTATACTTAATAAACGCTGATTTATTGCTTTATGTTGTTTATCAATTAAACTCGTAGTCCGTTTCAAAACGTCGTATTCTGATTCGATGATAGAGGTCTGATTCCTCCACAGAGAAGTCATATGATTGTGATTTTCTTTAATTAGCTGGATATCTTTTTGATACTGTTCTGCGAAATGTTGATCTAATACGCCGAACAGGCTGTTGGCGAGGTAACCGACACCGTTGATAAGGCCTCGGCGGTGTCGCGTGCTGGAATGCTGACTCAGTAGCATATGGTTATAGTACTCCAATTCATTGTAACCGTGACGTAATTGGAGTAATATTAATTCACATCTAACTGCTTTGTTTATTTTTGTACATTGAGTGTCTAAGTACTGTATATATTTATTTAAAGCCAATATTCCTTGCTGATATGGCCGCATGTCGTAATATGCTAATATACGCCACTCATCGCTTATAAGTCTCATATCAGACACCTTGTCGAAATATACATATTTATCTTTGATTTCTGTTATATTATAAGAACTCGATGCACATGATATAATTGATGTAAAGAATAGTAATGTCATAACTACTGAATTTAGGGAAAAACGTTTAGGTTTCTCTTTTTCCTTAGTTTGTGTGTTTGTTGACGTTAACGGCGAGGTTTGTTGTTTTTGTTCACAGTGGACTGGCAGGATAGACAGTTTTATGATAGGTCTCTTTATGAAACCGTTTTTTGTCTTAAGTGTTACGACTCGAACGTGGCCATCGGTTCCGGGGTGTAACTCAGTAACCTTGCCCATGGGCCACTTCCCTGCTGGCAGATTGTCGTCGCGAATAAGCACGACGTCATTAATTTTTATATTTTCATATGGCTTCTTCCATTTGCTACGTAATGTTAGTTGGTCTAGATATTCATTACGCCATCTTTTCCATGTGTCTTGGAAGATTTTCTGCGTCAAATGCCAACGTGTTCGTAGATCCCTTTCTGTCTCCATGATAGTCAATCCTGACCCTCCAGTTAGAAAATGCGCTGGCGTGAGATAATTTAAGTCGTCTGGATCTTCTGACAACGTACACAATGGTCTAGAGTTCAGACATGCTTCCAGTTGTGTCAGTAGTGTAGAGAACTCTTCGAATGTTAGATGTTGTTCACCTAATACCCGCTTTAAGTGGTACTTTAAGCTCTTCACAGCAGCTTCCCAAAGTCCTCCTGCTGACGGCCATGAAGGTGCATTAAAGTGCCATTTAATTTCCATTTCTGTGACGACTTTCATTAGCTCTTGATTGTTGATTTGTAGGTATTTGAGCTCGCTTTGCAAGACATTGTTTGCTCCCAGGAAGTTGGTACCGTTGTCACTGTATACGTGACAAGGTGTTCCTCTACGAGCTGCCATCCTGCGCAATGCTGCTATAAACGTCGACGTTGTGAGATCTGACACAAGCTCTAAGTGCACGGCCTTTGTCGCCATGCACACAAATACCGCTATGTAGCCCTTTGTGGTTTTGATTCCACGGCCCTTGTTAGCTTTCACTGTAACGAATCCTGTAAAATCCACGCCTGTATGATAAAACGGGTTGCATCTCGATTGAGGTAGGTCGCCCATAAGTTGTTGCATTTTGCTAGGGTCGTGTTTACGACAAATTACACATTGGCGTAATTGTTTTTTAACGGTACGCATGCCTCCAATTATCCAATACTTTTGCCTTATACTTGATAAACACAATCTTGCTCCCCCATGATAAGTCAACTTGTGGGCGTGATCGATGATGAGTTCTGCTAATCTCCCAGTTGAAATGATAATGGGATTTTTCCTGTCTTCATTCATACGTGCATGCCTAAACCGGCTACCTACACGTAGAATGCCATGTTGATCTAGAAATGGGTTTAAATTCTTTATCTTGCTTTTGTTGAGAACAGATTTCCCCTCCTGAAGATATTTGATATCATCACTAAAGTCTGCTTGCTGATGATGTTTAATAACGATCATAGTTGCTTGTTTTATTTCTTGCAAAGATAAATAATTTATTCCATTTACGTGTCGTTTTGTAATAAATCGACGTAGCCAGGCTATGACGCGTATAATAAATAAAAAACTGCTGAATCGTGTTATGAGTATTGCTATGATATCGCTGTCCTTGTCTTGCTTAGCGACGACGTTTACTTGCTTACAGTACGATTTTTTCTCCTCTTGCTCAGTGGAATATTTCGGACGTTCGATGTCATATGTGGAGTTCGATTCCTGTAACCAAATCGGTCCATGCCACCAAAGGGTATGTTCTTTCAGTTGTGTTGCAGATATACCTCGACTACTACAGTCTGCTGGATTTTCGGCAGATTTGACATATCTCCATGACTCTACTGGTATAACCTCCCTGATTTGCTGAACTCTATTTTCTACAAACGGCTTCTATCTTCCGGGATCACCATTTAACCACCCGAGGACTACCATCGAATCAATCCAAGTGTACATTTTAATGTTGTAGTCGCTATAACAAATTTTGATCTTAGACATTAATCTTGATAACAAATATGCGCCCATTAATTCTAACTTAGGTAAAGAAATTTCCTTATTAATGGGAACTAATCTAGCTTTTCCTGCTACTAAATATATATTGTAATTCGATCCTGTGGCGACCTTGCAATAGATAACACATGCGTAGGCCTTAGTAGAAGCGTCACAGAATCCATGTAACTCTATGTCATGGTTTGGACGTATACCTATCCATCTCTGTACTTGACAGTGCTTGATAATATCTATGTCTTCTACTGCTTTGACCCATTGTTGTTTAATACTTTCAGGTAACTTGTCATCCCATTGCATGTCAGTTTTCCATACTGATTGAAACATGATTTTCAAATGTGTTGTTAAGGGTGAAAGCCACCCCAATGGGTCAAATAATTTTGATATATCTGAAAGCATAGAGCGTTTAGTGGGGTTTAAAATGTTTGGTTTTAACTTGAAATCAAACCAAAAATTATCTTGTTTACAATCCCAACGAAGCCCTAAGGTCTTTGTTGACTCTGCTTGTTTAAAGTCATAGCCATCTTGCTCAGGCTGACCTGGGCTTGTTTCGTTGAGTAACTCTATAGAATTTGATGCCCACTTTCGTAAGTTAAAACCACCTGATAGTAAAACTTCTTTTAGCTTTTCTTGTAAATCTTTTGCTAATGGAATACTGTGCTCTCCTCGGAGTAAATCGTCCATATAGAATGACTCATTCAAAGCTTTGATTGCTTCGCTTGCTCCGGGTCTCTCTTGCTCATCTTTAGCCAGTTGTTTCAGGGTCATCATGGCCAAAAATGGTGCTGCCTTTGTGCCATAAGTGACTGTGGTAAGCTGATATTCTTGTAACGGCTGCCTAGGGGAATCTCTCCAAACAATTTTTTGTAGTTTTTGATCTTCTTCCGCTATCCAAATCTGCCTAAACATTTTTTCAATATCAGCCGTAAAAGCATATTGATATTGACGCCATTTTATAATGAGAGATTGAAGGTCCTTTTGCAGGTTCGGGCCCCGTGCCATGATATCATTTAGGCTTAACCCATTTATTGTTTTAGAAGATGCATTAAATACAACGCGTAGCTTTGTAGTTGCTGAATCTGCGCGAAGTACACAATGGTGCGGTAAGTAGTAGTCAGGTGTCGTGTTATTTGATACGTGTTTCATATGACCGAGTGCAATGTACTCGTTTATAAACAACTTGTAATCGTTGCTTATATTTTTATTGCGTGAAAATCTTTGTTCTAGTTGACGAAACTGAGCAGCCGCCTTTGACCTTGAAGATCCTAATCGCTGTTCATGATCTTGTTTGATAGGAAGGCGTACTTCATACCGTCCGTCTTGCTTACGAACCGTAGTATTCTCAAAGTACGTAACACAACGCATATCTTCCGCCGATAAGCCGGTATCTTCTGTAATGTCTTCTATTTGCCAAAAGCGTTGGATATCGTCCATGTCGCTAACAATTACGTAACATTGTCGATCTTGTGACGCCATGTTACTACTACCGCAAACTATCCACCCAAGCTGGGTCTGCTGTGCTACTGGCATAGAAGGACTCTTTCCTTTACGAAGGCCATCTAAGATGAGTGATGGAAAAACGTCCGATCCTAATATTATGTCTACGGGTCGGCTAATGTTGAAATCGCTATCTGCTAGTTGTAATCCTTCTAGATGAGGCCAATCCTGCTTGATTAATGTACAGCTAGGTAAGTTCTTTACTATCTTGTTCATTATATAAGTTTCCACTTTTAAGGTAAAGCCTTTGTTGTATATAGAAGAGAAATTCAATGTGATAACGCCTTTGCAATTACTTTCCTGCCCGCCTACTCCTGAAATAACTCCTTTACATCTCCTTCTCGGTAGTTGTAAAATTTGTGCAGCCCTTTCTGTTATTAAGGTCATCTGAGAACACTGATCTACTAATGCCCGCATCCTATGGTAAGTACCATCTTTATCTTGTACATTGATAATAGCTGTCGTTATAAGAATCTCCGTTGAAGTTGTGTTCTGCGACACGTATGCGTTGCCGTGGGATGTTTCAGAATTCGAAGGTTTATTCTTGTTAGAGTTTGATGAACCCACGAAGGCCTCGTGCAAAATTGTATTGTGTTGACCATTGCACTCGCGGCACGTTTTGCTTGAGATGCATTTCTTGCCTTGATGGTCGAATAAACAATTTTTACATAAATTGAATTTCGAAATTGTTATTCTTTTGTCATCCGGTGACATACATAAAAACTGCTGACAATGATAAATACCATGTTCTTCGTTACACATTGGACATGAATTATGAAATTTTTTATACAATTTATTATTTGTCTTCGAAAATTTTCTTGCAACCTGATTGGTAGCAAAGGATTTAAAATGAGATTTTGATGATTTTTGTGACAGCATCGTTGAGCTAGATTTGAAAATATTTTCTTGCTTTCTTCCTGTAGCCGAAGACTCCATGGTAGTGAACTTAATTTCTAGGAAGTCTAGAAATTCCTTTAATGTTGGTAGTTCACGTGGCTGCTTTAATGATTCCAAATAGTCGTTATATGTATCCGAATCTAATTTTAATGATATAAGTTGAACTAATAACGGACCCCAGGTGCTTACATCAACACCAAGGTTTTTGATAGAGTTTAGACACTCGTTGGTTGTGTCATGAATGCGTTTGATGAGAGAAACATTAGGATGCTGCATGGTCGGTAAATTCAAAAGGATATTTACGTGTGAAGTGAATATGAGCCTTTTATTATTATACCTTTGATTTAATAATTCCCAACAAACTTGATAATTGTCGGAATTAATCGCCAGATGCTGAATCAATTTCTCAGCTTCCCCTCTTACTTTGCTTTTAAGGAATTGCATTTTCTGGGCATTGTTAAGTGAAGGATTGTTGTGAATTGTTTCTGTAAATAAATCCTTAAACGATGCCCACTGATAATAATTACCTCCAAAGGTAGGGATCTCAATCTTAGGTGTATACTTCTCTCTATGAGATGTTGACCATAGTTTGCCGTTGATTGCCTTTTTCATGCTCTTGTATTGTTTCTCATGAGTGGCAAATGCCTGCTCATACTCTACGTTCCCGCCGTTGAGATCGCTATCGATCTCCCAGTGGAGTGAGTCTATGATTGACCACCTTGACTTGAGCTGCTGTAACAAATCTTCAAACTCCCACTTCTCTGTTACCGCCTCTAAATCGAAGTCTTCAACCGTGCGAATAAAGGCTCTAAAATTGCTTGATTGCTTTTTCAACAGCTCTTCAGTCTTGCTATCAGAACCTTGAGATTTAACGTCCGGACAAACCTTCGAAGGGCCCGGCATGCTAGGGCTGAGTGTTTGAAGGTACCTCTCCCCCGACGTTACGCTCGGAGTGGTAGGCTTCGTTATACATTGCTGCATATGGGCTTTCGCATTTTTGTAAAATTCGAAAGCCTGTTCATAATGATTGTCCTGGAAATACGTGACATTCTCTACTTCGTATTGTATAAGTAGAGTGTGATTGGATTCAAATTCTTTCCAATACGCGTCTAACGTCACCAGTTTTCTGCTGACGTAATCGGCCGTGCGACGGTCCCGGCCCGACTTCTTGAATGAAGTTAAAAGCTGCTCCATCGCCGCGACTACTTGTTCCTGGTTGGCTAAAATGTCTTCCATTTTTATATCAAAAAATCGGAAAGATCTTACTTGATAACTGATGTACCGCTTGGTTGCTGCTGTGGTCGCTGTGCGTTCCTGCTAGCTCAGCGCCGCTTGCTTGATAACCTTGATAGCCACTGGTTATTGTCCTCACACGCGTTAGGCTACGGGCCTCCTTTTTACAGACACGCGCGATTGGTCAACCGTCGAAGGACCAAATTGATGTAGGGATTCGTGCTACACCGTACATCAAATGCGAATTGATAATTGATAGAAATGATAAGTCTGTTTAGAGTGAACACAAATGTATATTTTCACTGTAATTATGAACAATCTAAACTTAATAATGCTATATGATTTATGATAATGAGTACACGATACGCTTGCTGAAAGTGAACTAACGTAACTTATTACAAAATCGTCGTTGTGGACGTAAAATGCTGACCGCGGCAAATGTACGGTCGTTGGCCCGTACAGTAGCTACAGTAAAATAGTGTAGCTGCCAACCTATTATTTTTGCTACCTGTTTTATTTACATTGCCGCCGCGTTAAATACATGCCTTGCAGAAGTGTATAAAAATATATTCCGCCATCTTAAATGTTCCGCCATAATGCATTTAAAGTGATATCAAAATATTGTTCTAACTATTAGTGTCAACAAGCCCTTTTACAATATAAATATCTAACCTACATTGAACCATAAGAAAAATTCATTCCATCATCTTGGAAGCTCCGCCGTATTGAATTTAGTATGACGTCATACAGCATATTATTATATTTATCATGAAGTCATCCAAATAAAACGTGTAAGCAAAATGTCTACTCAGTCGTTACAAAATATCTTCTTCAAACTTGAGTTGCAAGGTACCCACTCTAAAACACAAGTATTAAAAACCACTATACCTTATCAACATGGTTTTAAGAATCAAAATTCCATAACAATGTTTTTAACGCCATCTATTATTATTTATTGTATTAGTACATGCTTCTGATAAAGCAGGTACCAGTCGCTCCATTTATTATATCCAAACCCATCCCATCCAAACGAACCAAGGTTTCGTTTGTAGAGAAGATGTCGGGCGAACGGCTAGCCCTTGTTCCGGCAACATTTCCTGCTGCCAAGCTGCATCAGGGACATGCGGGGTTAGTGGAAAGGCTGCTACTAACCAGCCTTTTCGCTGAAAGAGATCCGTTGCCTAAATTCACGTTGGGCAACATAGTGGGGGGCGCTTTGCACATAACAAAGCGTCCGCCGAATGGTCGTAATGGGCGTAAGGTCGACGTCGGAGGGGCAGCGCATCGATAACATACCAATCAAAGTGGTGGCTGCGGGCAAGCGAGCTGCCAAAACCACCTGTTTCCCGGCACAAAAGATCCGTTGGGGACGAAATGCATCCTGGAGGGTCCTCGAAAAGGAGGAGTAAAGATAAGAACAAGAAGATTACATATTGAATTTAACGTTGAACCACTCTGATCGTGCCTAACGAATATAATCACAAATATTGGTTTGGGCCACTGTGGTTATGATGACCTGATTTTATCTATACATATAAATAAAATTGGAGTGTCTGTTTGTAACACGAAATCCACGGCTTTTTACTAATTGCATATCAATTTATACACGATACCAATGCCGAAAATCACAATATTTTTTTTTTGTCGGTCTGTCTGTTTGTTCCGGCTAATCTCTGAAGCAGTTAGACTGATTTCGATGTAACTTTCACTATTAGATTGTAAATTTTACGACGTGTAAACTAGGCTACTTTAGATTTTGACAACTAAGTATTTAGGGTTCCGTAGAAAAAATATAATTTACTAATACCTATATAACTTTATTCAATAAGCTTTTACGGGATGTTAGTTACCTATAACGAATAATTTAGGCTTTTTATGAGCTTTTAGTTCCTTATATTAAAAGACTAATTTTGACATCTCTTCTCTAAGAACATTATTACTTAGGGTTCCGCAGTTATAAAAACAAAAAACTAGAAAATTATACCATTATGAGTTTTCCCACAGGGCTTTTACAGGCTGATGCTGAGCTGATGTTATATCAAACAACTAAGGCTTTTCTTTTAGGGCTCCGCGTAAAGAAAATAAAATGTTTTATATGCATTTTCACTGGCATCCATTCATCCATTCACAGCCTGTTGCGATCACCGATTTAGAACCGGTAATGGTGGTTAAGTAATTTTGGCGCGTTCATTCCATAGATGGGTGAACATTTAGTGGTAATTCAATCTGGCCGTGCTTCGGAAGCCACATAAAGATCCGGTCACAGTTTTTTATTATTTTTATAGCGTGCCCCAGAAAAAAAAGGTGAACTACTTACTACCTAAACAATTATGTTTTTCGTGAACGAAGTCGCGGGATACAGGTCGTTATATTAATAGCCTCGTAGTGTAGTGCGTATAGCGGTAGAGAGTAGATACCTTCCTGTTGGCGTGCGGGTCGTGCGAGGCGAGCGCGTGGAGCGCGGGCGGCGGCGCCAGGTACAGCGCGCGCAGCAGTGCCGGCTGCAGCTCGCGCACGCCCCCCCCCGGCGCCGCCGCCCACCAGAACAGCTCCTGCAGCACGCCGCCCCACTCCGCCCCGCCGCCCGCCCACCACTTGCTGCGCCCGCCGTGAGCCGCGCCGCCGCTCACTGCTGTATAACAGTAGTAGTCTAGTCAGTAGGAGTGCATCGTTAGCGACAGACATAGCAGGTCACGAGCGGGAGGTACGGTTACCGTGCAGCAAGGTCGCGAGCAGTCTGTCGAAGAGCAGTCGGTCCGTGTGCAGCGGCTCCCGCGGCGAGTGCGTCAGCAGGAAGGAGACGGCGCGCGACACCGTGGCGCCGTGCCGCGCCGCCAGCTCGCCGCGCGACGCCGACAGCGACAGTACTGCGACACACAGTCAGTGTACACGAGTACTACTCTACACGACACGACTGTAGCTAGTAGCCAGGCGCGGCAGGTACCTGTGGTGAAGTAGTTGTGGTGCTTGTGGTGCGCGGCGTGCAGCTTGTGCTCGAGGTGGTCGAGCTGCGCCGCGTACAGCGCCACCTGCGCCTCGCGCGCCACGCGCCGCGCCCCCGCGCCGCCGCTCTCCTCCACGTACGACAACAGGTGGTGCAGCTCCGATATCGTCTGTACACTCACACACACACACACATCCGCTTATACAACGATGAGGAAAGTTTAGTAGTGTTCAACGTTCTATTTGTTGTTAATAGATACTAAGTTTAATTTCGTTTCTAAATGGTATTCTATTCCATTCTCAACTACTTAAAGATTAACAAAATCAACTTGACGACACAAATGCTTGTGTGTTAATTTCTGTCGGATATCGCAGTGACGAGATGACTGATGAACGTGCCATGCAATTAAAGCTTTTTTAAATCAATTTATTAACAATGAAATTTTTTTTTATCAATTAAACTTTAAATTGCTATGCATGTAAGATTTGCTTGCACACATCATTCTTCACGCTGCTGTTGGTAATTGTAACAAAGTCAAATTATTATTTTTGAAAAGAGTGGCCTGAGTTTCTTGGCCACATTCTTCTCAGAGCTCTACTATAGTCGTCTGCGAAAGTGGTAGTAGTTTGGCAGACATTTTTCTCTATACTATTCTACTACATGTATAACGATTTGCATGTGTTACTTTGTAACCTAAGTGAATAAAGCTATTTGACTTTGACTTTGACTTTGATTTAGCCACCGACAGATGGCGTCACATAATATATAGTCATGTCTTGTAAATTAAATAAAGATGCTTTCCACACGCCCTCGGAGTTTTATTTTTGGGATTTGTTCAATTATTCATCAAACAAATTCGTGTCATGACAGTGTAGTAGTGACATACCTGCATACTGTGTTGCGAATCTAGCGCCTTGATGGCGATTCTGTTGAGCAGCTCGAACAAGTCGTCCAACAACAGCTGGCGACCTTCGAACTTGTCGTCTTCCATCTGGCCGACCGCGCGGATCGACCGCACCGCCACCTCGGCCAGCGCTATGTCTGACAACATCTTCAACGAAGCCTGAAAATACATTTATATTATAATGTAGTGGTGTATGTTCAATTCCATGTAAGGATGTGTGTTATGGGGACGCACGAGTTACGTTATAAGACTGTGCAGTAGAGTGAGTGGGTAGTATAGGTGGGTGAGTGCAGCAGTACCTTGTCGATGAGGCGGCGCAGCAGCAGCGTGAGGTTGTGCGCGAGCGGCACGTCGCGCAGGCAGCACGGCAGCAGCGCCACCAGCGGCGGACTGCGGTGCAGCGCCTCCTCGCTCACGTCCACCCAGATGTCGTCCTATATGTACATACAAGTGTCACACACACACGAAGCTTACTTACTAAAACAACTAAATATATAATTCAGTACCAGAAGTCGAGCGCTTGAATTGATCGAATCTCATATAAAAAATTGCGTTGTAAGAACGAGTAGTTATAGATAAAAAAACTACTATTCTACTGCCGAGCAGCGGACAAAGGGTCCCGCAGGAGTAAGCTGGACCTACTCTTTTTATTTTTTCTTCGTTTTTGTTTTGTTAAACAAGTGTTGCAAGGAATTAAACCCTATAGGGTAGTCAATATCAATTTAAAAAGGCCTTCCCTATAGCCCACTCCATTTAAGTATAAGTATTAGTTATTAAGATAAAGGAAACTAACAATAAAGCAATATATTCATGAACAATGTTGGGGAGGTATAGGAGTACTCACGTCCAGCTGATCTTC
Organism: Schrankia costaestrigalis; assembly: GCA_905475405.1. Classification (NCBI taxonomy): domain Eukaryota; kingdom Metazoa; phylum Arthropoda; class Insecta; order Lepidoptera; family Erebidae; genus Schrankia; species Schrankia costaestrigalis. Next base: position 21,778,196 of record FR997833.1, read on the forward strand.
TAGCGGCACGTCGCACTTGGTGAGCAGCGCGGCGCACGCGGCCGCCAGCTCCCAGGAGCCCTCGTGCATCGACACCTGCACAAGCAGTACGACTTACATCATACCAATATTCCGACGGAACGTAAAGGTGACTCACAACAAAAGACTAAGCACTGATTCGTCACGACGTACTCGTAAGTGTTATTCACAGATATCATGATATCATATCATATGGCAATAGACGTGTCTACTCCTGAACATGACACAGAATGTCAGTGGAAATGAGTTGTATAATTATTGTTTTATTTGTTTAACAGATAATAAGTTTAATTTAGCCACCAACAGATGGCGTTGTTTAATATATAGTTAAGATATTGTTAAGTTCATCTTGAAGCATAACTATGTTTTGTAATTAAATATAATAATATGAACATGGACTCGCCGATCGTCGCCGCGAGCACTCGTGCCCACTCGCAAGCTTGCCGCGTTCCTCAGTCGGAGTAGACAACGCGCGCCGCAGTGTAAAGACGTCCACCATGTGGTGCACGGCGCCACGCGCCCGTGCGCATATGTTAGGTTAGGGCAGTGCGTGACGATCTACCGCGCGCGAACGTGTTAACTAGTGGTGGGTCGTCGTCGCATTTTTGACGAACGAAACGAAGCCGTTTTCGCGACGATGAAAACGGTTGCAAAAAACGGTTCTCGTTGCAACTGGTTTGAGATAACGAAACGCAACAAAGACGACGAACGATTGTCATTTTTGAATTATTGCATCCTGAGCTTTATTTTCTTAAACGTAAAGTAAAAAGTTGCATGACGTTTTAGAAGACTGGTTAGATAACGAAGACTGTTTTGAAAACGGAGAACGTATTTGATTGAAGACTGGTTTTGCAACGATAACTACTTTGGGAATCTGTATAAAACTGTTTCATCGTCGCAGAACATAAAACGGTTTCACGTAGTATGAATATTTTTTTCGACTGTATTTGGTTAATGTTAAGGCTCACTTTTTAATGTTTATGAAAACGAAGTTGAGACGGGCGGCGCGCGACGGCAACGTCACGAACCGATTGTCATTTTTGAATTATTGCATCCTGAGCTTTATTTTCTTAAGAATAAAGTAAAAAGTTGCATGACGTTTTAAAGGACTGGTTAGATAACGAAGACTGTTTTGAAAACGGAGAACGTATTTGATTGAAGACTGGTTTTGCAACGATAACTACTTTGGGAATCTGTATAAAACTGTTTCATCGTCGCAGAACATAAAACGGTTCTCGTAAACGGTTTCACGTCGCAACGCTCACGCCTAGTGTTAACTGTGGGCGTTTCTTTATTGTATTAGGTTGGGGAAAAAGTCTTTTCGTATTTTTGTATGAAAAGTCAAGACATTTTTTTCAAAGTTTATTTACATTTATTTACAATATATATGTACCGTTTTGTTGAACAACTATCTGCCATTTTGTGGGCAGAGACATTATCCCGTTACTGTAGAAACTTTGGGACTTCTGATCAAAAAAACGGGACAAATAGTTTTGGCAGTCCTCTCTTGAGGTCAACCTTACAGAACCTAAAGAATTCTGAAGATACCGAAACAGGTGAAAATCTGAAGGCGCAAGGTCAGAGCTATATGGTGGATGCACTAGGACCTCCCAGTCGAACTCTCTTAATTTTTGCTGAGTGGCTAAAGATGTGTGTGGTCTAGCGTTATCGTGATGAAAGACCACACCCTTCCTGTTGATCAATTCCGGCCGTTTTCTCTCGACTGCTTCCTTTAATCTCATCAGTTGCTGGCAGTAAAGATCAGAATCGATGGTTTAGCCGGGCGGTAAAAGCTCATAAACAATGCCCTTCCAATCCCACCATACACACATCATCACCTTATTTCGTGTTAGGCCAGGTTTGGCCACAGTCTGTGAAGCCTGGCCAACTTTCGACCACGACCTTTTTCGCACGTTCTTGTCGTACGTGATCCACTTTTCATCGCCAGTTATCAATCTCTTCAAAAACGGCTCGGTTTCATTACGTCTCAATAATGAATCGCAAATGAGTACACGGTTCATTAAGTTTCTTTGAGTGAGCTCGTGTGGCACCCAAATATCGAGCTTTTTTGTATAACCAGCTTTCTTCAAATGGGTCAAAACTGTTTTGTGGTCAATTCCCAGTTCTTCAGCTACATCGTAACTACTAATATGCCGATCTTGCTCCACTCTTTCAAAAATGGCGTCCATTTTATTCGTAACAGGGCGACCAGAGCGAGGTGCATCTTTAACATCAAAATTTCCGGACTGAAAACGTTTGAACCAAATTTGTGCTACTCTTACTGACACTGCATCAGGACCATAAACATCACAAATTTTTTTCACTGCTTGTGTTGCATTTTTGCCTTTTTTATAATAAAATTTTAAAATGTATCGAATTTCTTCATTAGATTCACTCATTTTTACGGAGAGAAAAACAAATGAAAAATAGCGGGAAACAACTTTTTTTTATTTTTTTCTTTTCTTTATAATGTAACCTTTCTAATGTTACCAAAACCAGCCAGACACAAGTAGTACAGTCAAAGAAATTTTATAATAAGTTTATACCTACGTTATGCGAAAAGACTTTTTCCCCGACCTATTATTAGTAAATTGTTTTTGTACGTGAAGTTTTGTTAGTGTGCTCTGAATAAGTGGGTGATTGGCATCTGCGTCGTCATAGCAGGATGTTGATTGAAAACCAGTGTCGTAAAACTTTTAGGGGTTTATGACAAATAACTGAACCAACACCTTTTTTGGCGCAGCACAGTACAGACACAGATACGGACACAGAGGTCGGCGAGGTGCAGGTAGAGGTGTTGCGCGAGGTAGCGGCGCGCGGTGTCGGGCGGCGCGCGGCGGGTGAGCGCGGCCAGGGCGCGCACGTGAGGCTCGCTGGTGTTGTACACACACAGTACACACACAGTACAGACACAGACCTGGTCGGCGAGGTGCAGGTAGAGGTGTTGCGCGAGGTAGCGGCGCGCGGTGTCGGGCGGCGCGCGGCGGGTGAGCGCGGCCAGGGCGCGCACGTGAGGCTCGCTGGTGTTGTACACACACAGTACACACACAGTACAGACACAGACCTGGTCGGCGAGGTGCAGGTAGAGGTGTTGCGCGAGGTAGCGGCGCGCGGTGTCGGGCGGCGCGCGGCGGGTGAGCGCGGCCAGGGCGCGCACGTGAGGCTCGCTGGTGTTGTACACACACAGTACAGACACAGACCTGGTCGGCGAGGTGCAGGTAGAGGTGTTGCGCGAGGTAGCGGCGCGCGGTGTCGGGCGGCGCGCGGCGGGTGAGCGCGGCCAGGGCGCGCACGTGAGGCTCGCTGGTGTTGTACACACACAGTACACACACAGTACAGACACAGACCTGGTCGGCGAGGTGCAGGTAGAGGTGTTGCGCGAGGTAGCGGCGCGCGGTGTCGGGCGGCGCGCGGCGGGTGAGCGCGGCCAGGGCGCGCACGTGAGGCTCGCTGGTGTTGTACACACACAGTACACACACAGTACAGACACAGACCTGGTCGGCGAGGTGCAGGTAGAGGTGTTGCGCGAGGTAGCGGCGCGCGGTGTCGGGCGGCGCGCGGCGGGTGAGCGCGGCCAGGGCGCGCACGTGAGGCTCGCTGGTGTTGTACACACACAGTACACACACAGTACAGACACAGACCTGGTCGGCGAGGTGCAGGTAGAGGTGTTGCGCGAGGTAGCGGCGCGCGGTGTCGGGCGGCGCGCGGCGGGTGAGCGCGGCCAGGGCGCGCACGTGAGGCTCGCTGGTGTTGTACACACACAGTACACACACAGTACAGACACAGACCTGGTCGGCGAGGTGCAGGTAGAGGTGTTGCGCGAGGTAGCGGCGCGCGGTGTCGGGCGGCGCGCGGCGGGTGAGCGCGGCCAGGGCGCGCACGGCGGCGGCGCGCGCGTGAGGCTCGCTGGTGTTGGCGAGCGCCACGAGCGCGGCGGCGTCCACTGCGGGCGAGGCCTGCGCGTGCGCCGGCAGCTGCGCCAGCGCGCGCCGCACGAGCAGCACGAGGCCGGCGCACGCGGCGCGCCCGGAGCTCCACCCGGCGCGCACGCGTCTCTGCACATACACACACTAAGTACCCACATTAAATTATGTGTTTAAAAAGCATGAGGATTATTCTGAGACTAACCGAGGCATTTGATTGCGTTCAACAGGACAGAACAGTCATGAAACTATACAACTATAGTATAAGGGATGAGGTGGTATCTAAATGTATATCAAAAAGAGTACATTTTGTATACAAAAATAATCTGAATTTACATCAAAAATACTGATTGAGCAGCAAATTTCTCAACTCAAAATATTAGTAAATCAATTCATAGTCCTGGTCCGTGGTGTACCGATATTTATCCTAAAGTCAAGCTTTTTTATTAATGCATAGCAGTATTCGGAGGAGGCCTATGTTCAGCAGTGGACGTCAATTGGCTGAGGTGATGATGATAGCTAATGTACGGACTTCGAACCTGTACATCGGCTCTGTGCCTCCCTCATCCATCGGCTACCCGCCGTCCTAACTAGGTCGTCAGTCCACCGTGTGAGGGGTCTCCCCACCCTGCGCTTTTCGGTACGCGGTCGCCATTCCAGAACCTTTCTGCCCCAACGGCTGTCGGTTCTCCGCGCTATGTGCCCTGCCCACCGCCACTTTAACCGGGCAATTCTGAGCGATATGTCGGTTACTTTGGTTTTCCTGCGGATCTCCTCATTTCTGATTCGATCACGCAGGGAAACTCCCAACATAGCTCTCTCCATTGCCCTCTAAATGACCATGAGTTAGCGACCACGTCTCTGTGCCATACGTCATCACTGGCAACACGCACTGGTCGAAGACCTTTGTCTTCAGACACTGCGCTAATGTGGACGAGAAGATACGTTTTAGCTTCCCGAACGCTGCCCAACCGAGTTGGATTCGGCGAGTGACCTCCTTAATATAGTGAATATACTCGTCGACAACTTCGAGTGTAGAGCGTTCCATGATAGAAGTGGGTGCAACATGGACATTTGCCATGATCTTGGTCTTGTCCATGTTCATTGTAGTGGCGTATGTGTGCATGTACAATATAAGTACATGCACTGTTATTAATAAAGGAGTCTTATAACGACAGTTGTGTGTATCACTTGTCTCTCCCTAACGTCACATCCTTACATGGCGACCGTGTCAGAGATGGATCCGCGAGGCATCGGATAGCGTGTGCGAATTGAAAACGTTATAATTGTCAATTTTGAACATTTTTTTTGAAAAGCAACAGTGACTTTTATACCCACGTAAAAGAAGAAAGTTATACTAAAAGAGTGTGTGTATGTATTAAAACCAATCGCAGAATGATGTACAGTCAGCCCCAAAAGTCGCTGAACACATTTTAAATTCCAAAACTGCTGAACACTAAAAATAACCTGTAAAGCTTATTCTGTGCTCTTGTTGCGACACTGACTTATGACATTTTTAGTGTTCAGCAGTTTTTCAACCTACCTATTTGTTAATGTTGCCGGTTGCCGTAGAAAGTATCACCACTATGGTGGAGTGGTGCTGTGCTATTGCTTCGTGCAATTGCAGGTTCAGGACGGAGAATAGAGGCCATGGGATCGACATGGGGTGAATTGGAGTCGGCATGGCGCACCTTTGTCGGGTGCATACGGCATGCACCCGACAAAGGTGCGCCGTGAAGGTCATCGATGTTGTATCCAAATTCGTGAAAACGTGAAAGTGCGTAGTACAATAGTGTTATTTTTTAAGGTACTAGTTTAAAATAATAAAAATAATACATTATTTTTATATCATCATTAATGTTTATGTCGCGTATTTTATTTTATTAAAAATTATTATAAGTCATAGATATCAGAAGGAAATATTGTGTTATTTTAGTGTTATGATATACTTAGTATGTTTTAGAACGTGAATATTATTTTATTTTAGATTTTTTTTTCATTTCAAAAACAGATTATTCTGGTGGTTAGTTATCAAATAATTTATAAATATTTGATTAAATTAGTAGTAACTTAAAAACTTTTTATTATGGATTAATCATGACATAAATAATAAACTTATATTATGGCTTGGACGATATTTTTGTGTAATTGAAATGTGATAACATTCTATTCCATATAGGTATACTCAGCAACAATACCTAGCTTCGAACTTAGTGACGATTATATTGTTTAGATACTATGTAAACCACTTATGGTAAAGAATTTGTACACAAGTTGATTGTAGACTTGTAATGTGACTTTATTGTGAACTTAATATTTTAATGATACTTACGAAATAATTTTAAAATTTTGTGTTCAATGAAGCGAACAAAAGTAAAATATTTACATAAAATAATTATGAGTTTTGTGCGTTATTTTTATTTTTCGTATCAATCATATCAAGTTTTAAGTTTAATTTGTAACTTATGTAATCTAAAAGAAAAAAAAATTGTTATTATATTAAATTTTAATTGTAAGTTATGTTATTTATCCAAAAAAAACTCATGTAATTTGTTTTTTTTTTTCGTGCACCCCCGGAGGTGTAGTGGTGTATGTGTGCATGTACAATATAAGTACATGCACTGTTATTAATAAAGGAGTCTTATAACGACGAGTTGTGTGTATCACTTGTCTCCCCATAACTCCCATCTTTACAATTTTAAGGCTTACTTGTTGAGAGACTCTACTGAGGCCATCGAGGATTGTGTTGAGGTCGTCCATGGTCTCAGCCATGACCACGATATCGTCACCAAATCGAAGGTGCGTGATATATTCGCCATTTATTGCCATTTGATGCCAAGTCCGTCCCAGTCTAAAAGCATCTTCCAGTGCAGCGGTAAACAATTTCGGGGATATGACATCACCTTATCTTTAAATGATAAATTTACATAAATATAATAAAATAAGACAAACCTATAAATGTGCAATATTTAACCTAATAATAATGTAACAATAATAAATTTTAATATTAATTAAATATAATTAAACATAAATAATACTTAATTGACATTTTAATTTAATTCAAAAATAATAAATACCTAATAATAATGCTGATTATACCTAATATAAAAAATTAATAATGCAGTAATTTAAAAATTAATAAAAGATATTTATTACTAATAACATAAGTCTAATTTAATAAGTATTTGATAGATATTTCATAATAATTTAGTAATTTAATAGGAATAATAGAATGGAATAACCTTATGTGCACAGAAATTGGTATATATTATGGTATTCACAAAAATATAATAAATATTAAAAATTATAATTTGTTATTAGGAAATAACTAGGTACCTATAGTAATTTGATAATAATTTAATAGGAACTTAATGTATTAATTTAATATTGATTTGTTAATAATTTGAAATAGCTATATTTTTATTAATGAATTTATGCTTAATAATTAATTTAAGTAAAATTCTAGCGCCCTTCCTCCTCTCTCCTACACTATGCTGTGCCCGACAGGGTCCACAATTTGAACCTTTGTTAACTCTACCATCTTGTACCTATGAAACATTGTGGAACGCAATAAAGAATTGAGTATTGAGTATTGAGTATCTTACTCCTCGCTGCAACTGGATAGGGCCTGAAAATCCATCCTGGAGACGAACCGACATGGTGGCGTTTTCGTATAAGCACCGCAGATGTGAAGAGTCTTGAGAATGGGGTTTCCACTGGCCTTCAGTAGCTCGTTTGTAATTCCATCATACCCCGGTGCCTTGTTGTTCTTAAGTTGTCAGAGAGCATCACTAATCTCACACAGACTGACGTCCGGGATTTCTTCGGTATGGTGTCGCGTAAGTCTAGCTCGGCGGCTAGATCACTATGTGGCTGTTTTGTTGTATATAACTGTCCGTAAAACTTTTTAATCTCCTCTAGAAGCTCAGGCTTGGACGTCACTATTCTGCCATTCCCAGTCTTGAGCCTAGAAAGTTGACTCTTGACGTTGAGTTGTTGAGAGACAGATCTCTTGCGAGCACTTTAGAGCCCTTGTTACGCTCAATGGCTTCTTTAATACAAACTGTATTAAAGTGCCGAAGGTCGCGAGTCAGTGACTTGACACATATACTTTTCAACGTCGTCTGAAGACTGCAGTGCCATCGTACGCCTTTGCTCCATGAGCGAGAGAGTGTGGTCGGAGATCTTTTTTGATCTTCTCCGGTGCTGGGTCTTAAAAGCCCTGGAACCGACTGTACGGACAGTTTCCACAAACCTTTCGTGACATTCGTCTACATCAACACATTGGTTGAGGCTCTCGAAGCGGTTCTGCAGTTGGAGTTGGAAGTTCTCGGGGATTTGGACTGGTGTAGGCCGGAGCGTAGACCTTATCAGCCGACTTATTTCCAGCCTAGGATTGATATTTAATATGCCCCTCACCATCCCGTGATCACTTCCGGTTTTCACCGAATTAATCACTGAGACATCATTAAATACATGGCGTTTTGTCGACATGATGAAGTCAATTTCGTTCTTTGTGACACCATCAGGACTAAGCCAGGTCCACTTGCGGCAGCTACGCTTTTTGAAGAAGGAGTTCATCATAAAAAGTCCCTCCTTCTCCATGAAGTCCGCAAGCATTTGGCCCCGTGGATTTCTTTGTCCATATCCAAAGAGCCCCACTCTCCACTCATTTCCACTTCTACAACCTACTACTTAGTTAAAATAAAAAAGCAGCATCTATTTTCAAAATAACGTAAAGCAGTTTATCTAAAAAAAATTGAATAAACGTTTAGTTTATTTGTTGTGAAGTAAATTATTTGATGTAAATAAGAGTATAACTGACGAAAATAATGTGAGATTATTTATTTGATGAGCAATTAATATTTACCCTAAGGGATGTAATCTCACCCTACCTAAGCGGTCGGGTGCATATTTTAGATACGAACCCGGATGATGATAGATGGAGTAGGTACGTTGGTCTGGATCGACTAAAGCCCTAGGTGTAACCCAGGTGTAGCCATCCATATTAAGAGTCTTATCCAATTTTCGTTTCCCATAACTAGTAAGAGTTATTTACGGCATAGTACCGAAAGGTGCAGGATAAGGAAACCCCTCACACAGTGGACCGAAGACCTAGGTAGGACGGCGGCATTTTGAACACTTTGACTGCGTAGATATGTTGCTACATTGGATGCGATATTTGATTTATTGGATGTGAAAAACTAATTGAATACTTTGAATGCTCAATAAATTTGTAGTGCCTGCAGAGTTACTTTTGGCGATTTAGCTGCTTCAATAAAATGACCAATTATTTGCTGAAATAAATTTAAATTCTTATTGTTGAGATTGTTTTGAGGATTTTCACAGCTGAAATCTATATAATACTGTACCTAGGTTTAAGATGGCTTTTCAAAAAGACATTTTGAGCTTTTGTTTAACACTGCAAAAGAGGAAAAAATTATCAATTGAACGTAATGATTGTACTCCTAATTACTGTACGCGATAGCCGACAGAAATATGTGTCGTGTCTAGGTGTGCGAGTGCACAGCACAGATGGTAGAGTGCAGTGGGACTGACCTGGTGGTAGATGCCGCTGGTGTACATCTCGACGGTGGTGTGGTTCACGTCCTCCACGTCCACCACGATGTACTCGTTCAACTCTTCCACCTTCTCCTCCTTACCCTCTGACAGCTGGACAGAATCTTCCTTCTGATTGACTCTCTCTTGTTCGTCTTCACTTTCCTTCTTATTCGTATCACTGTCACCTTCATCCAGAACCTGTTTCTTTTCATCTGAAATATTTAAATAATTTAATAATGTACTTTCAATTATGTTTGATTAAATTCTTCCTCCGCTTTACGTAAACGTAAGAGCTATCAGCAGAGCATGTGCACAGTGTATCGCAGACACACCTCGACTACACAACAGTTGAGAGTAATGAAACATCTTACCTCCAGCACCGTCAGAGTTGTCCGACGCAGACGACGCTCTCTGCTTCCTGAAACAATTATGTATTTGTGTTCACTCAGTACATATCTAAACAAAACAAAATCAGTATTACGTATGATGACATGTATCACGTTACCTTTCTTCCTGTATCTGTTTGTTGATCATAGACTTCATAAGTTTAGTGTCGTCGGTGCTGGCGCTGCTGTCCCCGGCGCGCTCCTCCGCCGCACCCCGCAGCGCGCTCAGCTCGCTCAGCTCGCTCACGTCCGCGCTCGCGCTTGCCTCAGCACGTCGTCTGCTGCGGCGCGTGGAGCGTCTCTTGGCGACGCTACTCGAGGAGGATCTCGCGAACTCGCTCATCTCTTGTGTCTCAGTGGTCAGGAGGAAGTAGAAGTTAGCTCTTGAGTGTGTTACGAACGTATCACTCGCCTGGGAAACATTGTATTGTGATGATGTTAAGCTAAGAAATTTGATTTATTGTTGATCACATACATAACAAAACAATATGTTTAGTCCGGTTGCGCAGAGATAGCGTTCATTTGACATAACTAATAATGTAAAAGAAATATTAAGTACCTTATTTGAATAGTGAATGTATAAATGAATGTGAGGGTCGAAGGAAGCATTATTAGTTGTGTGAGGTACCTGATGCATGAGCAGTAAGAAGTCGCAGAGCATGGCGAGGCGGTGCAGCAGCGGCGGCGCGCCCAGCAGCCCGCGCACCACCTCCACGAGGCTGGCGCTCGCCACCGCCTCCAGGGGACCACACTTGGAGTTCAGAAAACGTTCCTGCAATTTGCACAAGTGTGGTGAAAGTTCAGATAAATAATGTTAATGATTAAGTATTTAAACTGAGTGATAAATTATTAAACTGCCTGCATGAACGTAGTGTGCTCGTGGCTTACAAGCCAAGAAAAGGTCATTGCGGGCTGGGTGTCGTGACTATTAGAGAGACATAAATTGCTCTAGAAATATTCATACAATTAATTCTTCTACCTCCGTCGTCGGAGTGTCGTCGTGTTTTTCGCGTTACCCGACTCCATACTGAAACTGTAATGTTGAGACTGCTGTCCCGGAAATATAGCAACTTACCAAAATTTAAAAGGGCATCTCTGCTCCACACCGTAACATTGCCTAGGAACAGCGGAGTCACAAGGTTCTACACAATTATTTTGTAAATACACCACATTCAATTCATATAAAAAGCGTTTATGTAGTATGTAGATAGCGTGTCAGTGTTAGCGCTAGTCGGCTTCGTATACAACGGCAACGCAAACAGTTGAACAACAAGTAGTGAAAGAAAGAAAGAAAGAAAAATTCGTTTATTCACGTAAGATATAAAAATACCGCGTGTGAAGGTCGTTTTATAGTGATCACATAATATGCTCGTCTAACTTAACGGCTAAGTTTACTGAGGGTTCGGAACACGACCATGTCAGAGAAGACACCCACAAGAAACTCTGCTGGGTTCCTATCGCTCTTTTGGTGATCACTTCACAAATATTATTTTATTTAGTAAACAGGACAATTCAGATCCAAGCATTTTTATCGTTTAAGTAATCCTGATCCAATTATTAACTGAAAATTCTTTAACTTCCCTAGGGAGCTTATTATAAAAACGAATACCATTACCAGCAAAAGAATTACTTATTTTATGAAGCCTAGTGTGGAGAACAGCAAGTTTATTTTTATTTCTAGTGTTAACATTATGTATATCACTCATTTTTTGATATTTGTTAATATTTTTGTGTACGTACATTAAATTATCAAATATATACTGGCAATGCACAGTCATAATCTTAATTATTTTAAATTTATCTCTAAGAGACTCTCTTGGGCCCATATTATATATACAACGTATCGCTCTTTTTTGCAAAACAAATATTGTGTTAATATCAGCCGCACTACCCCACAACAGAATACCATATGACATTATGCTATGAAAATAACTAAAATAAACTAGCCTAGCTGTGTCTATATCTGTTAACTGACGTATTTTTTTTACTGCGTATGCTGCTGAAGAAAGCCTACCTGACAATTTTTCAATATGGGGGCCCCATTGTAATTTACTGTCTAAAGTAATGCCTAGGAATACTGTAGTGTTAATAATTTCCAGTTCCTCATCATTGATTTTAACTATTGGTTTTATATCAAGAACGTTTGGCACGGTAAATTTTATGCATTTTGTTTTAGTTTTATTTAAAGACAAATTATTTGAACTGAACCAATATACTATTTCCATAAGAGAATTATTTATGTAGTCTACCGCAGGTTGTCGTCTATTAATTTTAAAAATAAAGAATGTATCATCGGCAAACAAAATTATCTCGGGGTTCTATTTAACTAAATTTGGCAAATCGTTTATATATATAAGAAATAGAAATGGTCCTAGTATTGAGCCTTGTGGTACCCCCATTTTAACAACTGATCCGGGCGAACGCTTACCGTTTACACCTACTTTTTGTACTCTATCGCTTAAATATGATTTCATTATACCCAAAGCAGAATCTCTAACACCATAGTGACCTAGTTTCCTCAGTAAAGTCTCGTGATCGACACAATCAAATGCTTTGGATAAATCGCAAAAAACGCCAAAAGCATCCTGTGACTCTTCCCAAGCCTCAAATATGTGTTCTACTAAATTAACTCCGGCATCGGTAGTTGAACGACCACGTGTAAATCCGAATTGTCTATCGTGAAGCAAAATATTATTATTAAAAGTGTCACAACACAACACGTAGAGTTTGTTGTTATCACGTAGTGCCCTTCTGCAAGTAATATTGTGTAATATGTATGCTGAACACATATAGAGTGTATGTGAGAGCGTACCTTGCAGGCGGCGAGCAGGTGGTGCAGCAGGTCGACGCGGTTCACCTGGTAGTGGTTGAAGGCGCGGCGCGGGTGCTGGTCCCGCAGCAGCGCGCGCACGCAACACAGCGCCAGCGCCCAGCACGAGCCGCGCTGGCTGGACCGGCTGCCCGAGCTGCTCACCACCTCCCACACCAGCACCTGCGGAGACGACAACATCACCACCCAGTTACACGTGTCGACTGCTGGCTCTCTTGACCTTCGCCAGACGTTTTCATTGCGCGCAATTCATCGGTTCCACAATGAGCGGTCGACATTCTACAATTTTTTTACTTCTTTTGGTTACAAATATTGCGTGCCCACGGCCTGTGCAACGTCTACTTAATTCGGGCAGGCCGAATCTCGATCACTCGGGTCGCCCTACAGATCTCCCCGCTCTGGTTCGATTGTGGCGCGTAAGAGCCGTGCGTGGGTGCGAGTTACCTGTTCGTTGTCGAGATACTTCCAGGCCTTGACGAGCAGCACGAGCAGCTCGGGCTGCAGCAGCACGGCGTCGGTGCGCGTGTCGAGCAGCGCGTGCGCGTGCGGCGCGTCCAGCAGCGTGAGCGGCGCCGCCTCGCACGCCTCGCCCAGCAGCGCGCGCAGCAGCGGCGCCCCCACGCGGCACGCGCGCGCGCCCAGCACGCCCAGCACCAGCTCCAGCGCGCCGCCGTACAGCGCGCCGTGCAGCCGCGCGTCCACGCGGCACGCGCGCAGGCACGCCGCCAGCGCCGCCGCCTGCTGCGCCGCCGTGCCCTCCAGCTCCACCACCTGCCGCCACGCGCACACGTAGTGAGGATCTATCGCGTTATGTTATGTACGTGCCACATGCGGGGCGCACTCACCCTCGCGAACAGATAGAGCAGGACGTCCGCGCCGCCGAGCATGTAGAGCGCGGGCGCGACGCCGCGGTGGCGGCTGGCGAGCGTGGCGCCCGTCCACGTGGTGTACAGCGCCTCCGGGATGGACGCGCCCGGGCCCGCCGCCGGCGCCGACATCAGCGTCGCCGGGGACACGCGCCCCGCGAACACTGACCGAACATACACACCTATAGTATCCTAGTTTAGCATTATTGTACCGTGGACATAGCGGTGTGGAGCTCAGGGTTACCTGCGGGCAGCGCGGCCGTCTGGTGGTACAGGTTCATGATGGTGGGCGAGTGCGCGGCGAACGTCAGCAGTAGGTTGTCGTGCAGCTCGCGGAGCGTCGCCGGAGATATCTCGAACACCTGCTCGTACACACAGCAACACGTTAAGTTAGACACCCGATATAACTTTAGCTATGCATAGTATAGTATAGAAAATCGTTCGAAAGGGACTTCGCACGACGTCATCATCCAATCACTGCGCTAGCGCTTCTTTCACACATTGAGACACAGATTTAAGCCTCGTGAATGGGTGGTGGCCCACACACCTACATGCGTACACACACCTACAGTCCTACATGCACACACGTGGGCGCGGGCGCTAGTTTTCTTCCCATAACTTTAAAGTTTAAATCAGTCGCCTCCCGCCTCCCGGTCGTTGGATCGCTTACAATCACTAGTGCAAAATATTTACTTCGTTCGGCGTTCATGTTAGTGAAAAAATAAAATGGCGCCACAATTAACAACACAGCAAAGGCAAATAATTGTAGTTCTACGAGAAAGTGGTTACAGCATTAAGGAAATAGAAAGAAGAACTGGATTAACGGTGAGTGTCACAGTTAACATTTTTTAAATTATTGTTTAAAATAAATGCATATTAATATTCTGTCTGTTTATCTAAATAACGGTAAACTATCTTGGTATTCCTTTTTACATTATAGAAGCATTTAAAAGAAAAGATAAACTAGGTTAAAAGAAAAGATAAAGTAGGTAATAGTTGTATTACAGTTCAATAACAGAGAGATAACTCTATGTTATTTAGTCTACTCTTTTTTATTAGACCTTTATTTAATTACCTAAACAGACCTAGAGTTGGTAATAATATAATAATGTAGAGGAAGGTTGTGTTTCTTTGGGCTCATTAAAATCTTCAGTTATCACATTGTTACAGTTACGATTATTTATTAAATCTTGTTAATACATTTTGGCAAATGACAGAGTGAAACTTGGTTTGGTTTGAAATAGGTGTTAGGACAATATATAGAAGACATTTTATGTTACTAGTTACTAGGCAGCTGAATTAAATTGATATAGTTGGTTTAAAGTTTATTAAACATGACAGGCTCGGTAGACTGGCGTTAGTGTAATCGGCTGCCCTGCATGAGGTCGTGGGTTTGAATCCCACGCAGGATATTAATTATTTTTAGAAACTTACTATAATTATTGTTTTAGAGAACTACAATTCATTTCTGGTTGCGACGAAATGAGAAAACCGGGTGCGATTTGACGCCTCATCACATGCAACTTTATCAAAGAGCTACCACCGCTGACCAAGATTTGAACATTGTCGCCGCGCATAATAGACAGCCTCTCTTGAGTACGCTAGTTACAGCTACTACATATAATGTAAGTTTATTTCTATTATTTGTCAAGGCATTATAATTTTATTTAAAAAAGAGGTAAGTAATAATTTACCGAACTATGAACTTGTGCTCGTTAATTTCTTTTTCTATACTTATATAGATAATTTCTGAACTAGGAATTTATTACTCTTATGTCGCGGGGACTTTTACAAACATTTAAAAGCTTACACAAAGTTCAGACTCAGGACAATAATTTGTTCACACAAATGATTATGCTGTGTGCGATTCGATCCCACGACATCGTGCACGCGCACTAATGCGCTTGCACTACTGACCGCGCCTCCTTTATACCTACCTGTTTGTTTTTATAACATATAACATAACAGACGAATAGACACCTTAATGGTAAGCGATTATAACCACCCATGGAAGAGCGGCGCCCGGGCGCCCATGGTGCCAACGCGTGCTTTGCCTGTCTCTTCCACAAGAAGCCCTCGTTTGAGCCTCTAAAATCTGTCCCAAAGATAATTCCTTTAACCTTTTGCAACAATTTAAATACTTACATAAGTTCAAATTAAAAACATTTAAACTTTGTAAGTATTGATAATATTACACACATCAAAAAAGTCTAAGCAACATGCATGATATTACAAATTTACCATTTATATTAATTTATTTTACCATTTATTTTAATTATAACGTTGTATTTTATTTTTAAAATAATATTTTTAGGGTTCTATGATGTAAAAATAACAGCTGTTTTCTTTATAAGTTCTTTTAATAACAGAAATTAACAATATTAGAATATACAGGTACATAAGAAACTAAACTTTTTTTTTACAAATTGAAATTTCTTAAGAAAATGAATTTATTGTGAAAGAATAGGACAATTTAATACAAAGTATGGCCTCCTCTGCTATTCAGAACTTCTCGGCAACGATTATTCATTGAATTAATGAGACTGTTTATGTCATCTTGCGGTATTCGCTCCCAATGGAATTGTAGCAAATCCTTCAGCTGTTGGGTTGTTGTCACTCCGTCCAAGTCCTTCAAAACACGTCTCTGGAGCATGTCCCATGCGTGCTCGATGGGGTTGAGGTCTGGCGATTGTGCAGGCCAGGGCAATACCTGGATGTTCTCCGTTGCCAAGTATTCACTGGTTCGCCGAGCTGTATGTGAACGCGCATTGTCATGCATTAACGTAAAATCGGAGCCAAAGGTTTGTGCAAATGGATGGACATAAGGTCTGAGAATATCCTCAACGTAATTTTCAGCGTTCATGTTTCCATTTACAAAAACGAGCTCAGTTCGCCTGTTCTTCATAATACCCGCCCATACCATAACTGTTGAGCCGCTGTATGGATGAACTTCCTGAACGCACCTGAGTCTTTCAGTATTTCCGGGTCGACGGTACACTCGCACCCTTCTTGTATCAGGCCTAAACCCGAATCGCGACTCATCGGAAAACATAATTTTATCCCATTGTTCCTGGGTCCATGTTATGCGTTCTCTACACCATTCATTTCGACGAGCGCGATTCCCGTGACGTATCGGTGGGCACCTGATAGGGCGTCGAGCTCGTAGGCCGTACTCATGCAGTCGATTTCGCACAGTTTGGGGACTTACATCAACACCACTTGAATTTTGTAGCCTCAAACTTATCTCTCGAGCGGTTAACATCGGCTGGCGTCTTGCAGTCAGTTGTATGTACCGGTCTTGCCGAGTGGTTGTACTCCTTTTACGGCCTGGATGCTGTTCAGCGGGTTCCCCTGTATTATTGTAGCGCTGCCAAAGACGACAAATAACACTTCTATGAATACCAAAATGTCGAGATACCTGAGATTGATTACTTCCCGCTTGCAACATCCCTACAGCTCTTTGCATTTCATCTGCCGTCAAATGACGTCGCTCCATGACGTAAAGAATATCTAACAATTCAATTTTGTCGCCAACTGTATTTAAATGGTTGGTAAAATTATAAAATCAAGACTAAAACGTAGCAATTAACATGCACTCAAATTCAAACAAATTCGCAGTCATTTGAATTTTATGAAAAAAAACAAAACATAATCGAAATTTTTTTTTTACAACCAGTCAGTATGTCATCAATAACAAAAAAGTTTACTTACCTATACACTTTGAGTGAGTAAATACTTAGAAATTAATTAATATAAATGGTAAATTTGTAATATCATGCATGTTGCTTAGACTTTTTTGATGTGTGTATTATGCATAATAAAATGAAAATGAAATAATGTTGAGTTAAAATTGAAGTAGCCAATACATACTATCTATTACATACCTATTTCCATCGTAGTTTGGTATTTTTGACGTGTTATAACAAGTTCCGCTTCGAAATTCCCAACGTTCAGTAGGTAGGTATATTATTCGCTTAACATGTTTTATTCTTTCATCTCAGTTGCATTTTGAAACAATTTGACTTTAATCCTTACACACTTAACATTAAGTTCAAAATTGCACATCAACATTATTCTGACGGTTATTTTTATTTTTATGAGTTGCAAAAATCAACTTAACATTATTGAGTTAAGGTTGAAAACTCCTAACACTCTAATTTGTTTGTTAGCTACCTAATCGACGTGTTGTATAACATGCTCCGTCTCGAAATTTTCAATGTGGCTTGATATGGAATCTCAAAGTTTCCATCGAAGTTTGGTAGGTATCTATTTGGCGCGTGTTAATAATAGTTTTTATTAGTAGTAAAAAAAATGGATTCTACTTGAGATCTAACATTTTATATTATTAAAAAAATATATGTAAATCAAATATAGGTAGGTATTTTTGTCCGTACTGTTACAGAAATACGACATAAATTGCTATGCTTTAAAATGGAAAATGCCGTGCGATAAAATCCCTTTCAATGCCACGGCATCATTTTAAAGCATAGCAATTTATGTCGTATTTCTGTAACAGTACGGTTGAATTTCCATTAGTAAAAATTAAAATCCCTTGCCATGCCGTCCCGGTCTGTGTAGGCCTTTACTAAGCTGTGAAAATGTATCACCAAATTGGATCGCTATGCGCTATGCAATCTAGATTGTTTGTTTTTAATATAGGTAAATGCCATTTTTAGTAGATGTTATTAACTTAATATTGCGTAGTATAGTAGCATACCTAACAAATACATAATAGTGCGCAAATCGCTCGAAATTAATCCCTTAAACTTTCTACATTTTTCTTGTTTAGAACTTTTGAGGTAACCTACCTATACTTATCTTATTTGAAAAAAAAATGTGAACATGCACTTCTTATTGTTTAATAATTTATTGATAAGTTTTATTTTCGTAAAAGGTATCATTTTAAGCAGTCTCTACGTTAGTAATGAAAGCACAAGAGCCTTTTAAGTTCATAAATAGAATCCACTCCCAACTTAATCGAGTTTACATGAGTTTCCGACTCGTAATTCTAATGTATTCGTAGGCTAAAATCATACGATGTTTTATACGGTGTCCAATCATAATTATTATGACAAAAAACAAATCACAAATTTTCAATTACAAAATACCATTTGAGAAAACAATACTTACTTACTTGTTAAATTTACCTTTTTTAAAACTGTTCAACAAACAAAAAATGTTTTTAGGTATATAAAAATTTAAATCATCATTTCATAAAAGGATTATTTAAAAAGAAAAAATGTAGGCAAAACAACATACCTATAGCATTAATAACATTTGACAAATGCATTGCTTGGTAAAAGTTTTATTTATTAAAATTAACTTTAATATAAAGATGACATGAAATAATAAAACAATCATAATCGACTCTTGATAGAATCGAAATAACTTAATTTCAACGACAAGGTTCGTAGCCTTTTAGTAACGACTGCTGAGTCGTGCATAAATCAAATAGAGAAACACGCTGCATTTTATAAAAAAGTGTGGCATTACAATGCCACACTTTTTTATTTGCTTTTTTAATTTAAATTGCTTTTAAGAATACTACTAACTAACTACTAAGAGTGTTCTTAAAAGCTATAATCAAAATTACATGTTAAGATTGAACATGATTTTATATTTTACATACTGTGGCGCGATGTGTAAGCGTCGGGATTCCTTTTTTTCTCATAATGGTTTTTGTCCTAATTTTCATTGTCATTATGTTACGCATAATTTTTTTGGTCATAATAATAGTATGCCATAATTGTTTTTTAGCATACTGTGTTATTAATCAAAAATATTGCATATGCTATTGTTTTATTCATAACTTAAAAATGCATAAAGCTGTAACGCATATTGGTTATTTGTCTATTAGTTAATTGACAAAAAATAGGTTTATGTTATTGATAGCTATTCTGATAAACAAACATAAGGTTTTAGGTTAGGTTTATGTTATTGATAGATTAATAGCTATCTATTTGAATTTGAAAAACAAAAATTATGTAATAGGCATGTAAAACAAAAATTGTTATGGTTATGCATCATAATGCTTAAGTAAACTTATGCTTTGGGATAGTATGCTTATTAAATATTATACTTAAAGTAAATAGGATGAAATAGTTATGTTAAATGAGTATTATGCGTAACTTATGTAAGGACAAGTAACATTATGCAATGTTAAATTTAAAAAATTATAACATAATCTTATGAATGAAAATAAAGAACCGAATAATACTGATATTATATCGATCATTTACCATAATATCTTGTTAAAAAAGTTAAATTTATAATATTCTTTTATTTCAGGTAACAATGCAAACAATACGGAGAAGACTACACGCTGCGGGACGATTACTTAATAATATTACAAAGACTTTATATTGTGATGTTATTTGGTGTTAAATACCAATTGTTTTAACTTTTGTTGATTAAGACGACGCTTTGAAAATTTACGAGTTGAATTCGGCCGTGGCCAGAGGGGCGCGCCCCTCGGCGCGCGAATGAGACGGATATACTCGCTCACGCGCCGCCGCGCCGTGTGCGCCGTCGTCGTCCCGCCGGCCCTCAAGGACACGTTATCGCTCTGTGCCATAGTACAAATATATACAGTATTTCAATTTCATAGAAACGGACGAAACGTGAGTTTATACCTACAAGCTCACGATCGCGGAGGGAACAGTCGCTACTGTGCCGCAGTAACGAGCGGACTGTGTGTTATAATTTGAAACTAAAAATATTATTCATATGTCAATTTCAAACAAACATGGCTGATATAAATACCTACCTTACTAAATGACTTAGGTATTTATTTAATACTATAATATAGTATTTTGTGTATATTACGAAAACGGTTTGTTGTACTTAGGTCAATAATAATGAAAATTTAGCCCCCCTTTATGAAATCCCCCATGCGTGTCTTTCACTCTGATCTAGGTAAATTTAAGCAATGACATCGATGTCATTTTTTGATTGGATTGGTCACCCATCCATAAAGTGACCTCGATGCCTTTATTTTGACATTAAATAGATCTAATAGACCTGTTTAAAGTTTGGTTTTGGTTATCGATAAATTCAATTTCAAACAAACATGGCCAATATAATAAATAAGTACAGTACCCGGCCTTAAATATTACACATCGTCTTTTTCTCTGACGCTCTACGAAGCCGAAATTGACCGATTGTATTTTTCTACAGGTTACGAAACGGCCCGGTACTGTACCTACTTTACTGAATGACTTGTTAATAGTACCTTCATAATATTATAATTTAGTATTTTATTTATATCACAAACATGGTGGATATAAATACAAACATATACATGTTTCTTTAAATTAAATGTATCAATCATAAAACAACACGTTTTTTACAGAACACTTCCTATTTATTTAAATATAAAATAGAAAAATGAAAAGTATTAATTTACAATTACAAAACTAAATGGAAACACAAAGTAGATCGCATGTATACTATTGTTTACGTACTGCGCACCCGTAGGCATTTATAATAAATATTCGGCCCAGTTAGACTACTGGTTATACTGTGACGTCAGTCCGCGGTAGGTAACAGAAAATTCTGTTACAGAAAAACCTACTATCTACCGGTCTATTATGTCTATACAAGTAGCCCCCATTTTTTTTAAATTTACTCCCGCACAAGGTATTATGAAGGCACAAAGCACATCCAGATTCAGGACAATAATTTGGGGATCACAAAAATAGTTTGACCGCCTCGGGGTAGCGGTCGCAGTGCACGAGGTCGCGGGTTTGAATCTCACGCAAAATAATAGAACTTTAAAAAAAATACAATAGCCTCACTATGACATAGTGTATTGTATTGTCCTGTGTCGCGGGGTACAAACATTTACTTAGCTGACACAAAGAACACTCAGACTCAGGACAATAATTAGTGGATCGCACAAATAAAATTGTCTTACGTGAGATTTGAACTCTAGGTGATTTTCCACCAGAGGGGCGAGACGAGGCAAAAATTGAAATCTTTATGTAAAAATGAACCGTATTGCTTGGGAAATAGAGTATATATTAACTTTGTAACAAAAACACTCGCTTCTCGCGATAGGCCTATTGTTGTTTGTTGCTACGTTTTGTTTGTGTAAAAATGAACCGTATTATTTCTCGTATAGAGTTCAAAATACATTAACATGAAACACGCATGTCGCGATATCAATTTTTGGTTCTGGGCTGAGTCTGGACTTTCTTTGTGTACGTTTCTTTCATGTCTGTAAACGTTCCCGCGGTAGAGTGCATGAGAGTTCAAATCTCACTTATGACATTTTTTTTGTGTAATCCACAAATAACTGTTCTGAGTCTGGATGTTCTTTGTGCCTGCTAAATTGATGTTATGTTCGTTTATTTCATGTCTGTAAAAGTTCCCGCGAAAGTAAAAAGTATTATTTAGATCTTATTAGTAAGTACCTAAGGTAGGTACTTATTTTTTTGAGTTTCACTCAACTCCTAGGTATTGTCGCGGAGACTTTTACAAAAAACATCCGAACTTAGGACAGTAATTTGTGGATCGCTCAAACAACTTTGTTGGATTCGAGCCCGCAACCTCGTGCACGCAAGCCACTACCGCGACCGCGTCACACTGCCCGCGCCACTGAGGCCGTTTCAATTACGTGATCTTGACGAAAACGGTAATAAAACTTATTACACTTGAGCATATAGTCTAAAATCGCTTATAAACAAACGCTTGCATTATCAAAAGGGTCAACAGTAACTAGGTAGTTGAGTTAGGCGAACTTTACCTAAGTTTTGTAAATGACATAACTACGAAAATATTTTACCAAACAATGTTATAAAATAATACTATTATTTATTTATAAAAGAGAACAAAGTATTAATAAAAACTTAGGTATAAATATTTTAAATCTAACCTATAATATTATATACCTACGATTAAAAAATACGCGATAATATTTAGTACGAACGTTGAGTCGACATGCACAGGTCCGACGTCGAAGAGGGCCATCGCCCGACTGATTCGTCGACCGTATTCATTCTGTATCGATCGTTAACTAATCGGTATAAGGTCTAAAATTACGATGCGCCCGCAACGATCCAGAGCGCTTTGATATTGCTAAAATCTTATTTTCTTAATTAAGGTTGTAAGGTTGTAGTTATGTAAATGATATTCTACAGTAAGACTAATATTGATGTTACGAATGTATTTGAGTAATTTCTAAGCATAATGATAGTGTACTTTCCGTGTTATATGTAAAAAGCTGTTTTTTTAGAGGTGTTTTCAAAATTAAATATGATCGAGCCAAAATCAAGCTATCGCGTTTTCGTAACTACAAAAGGCTAGTTAAAGGTATCAATTTACCTATATCAAAATTCTAGATTAATAGGTCTTTTCATATTTCTGTAGTAGTTGATGAAAGATAGTGCATTTTGTCAATGAGTCCTCTTAATATTAGATTTTTTTATAACAAATAATATTGCAAACACTTTATATTGTGATAGGTATTTAGTTATTTGGTGTTAAATACCAATTAAAATTGTTTTAACTTTTGTTGATTAATATAAGATTTATTTATAATAATTAATATTACAAAGACTTTATATTATGATAGGTATTTAGTTATTTGGTGTTAAATAACAATTAAAATTGTTTTAACTTTTATTGATTACTTAATAGATTTTCCTATAATGTATAATTTTCAAATTATTTGTTTTATCTTTCAAGTTTGTAAAATAACGAAAAATGTTTTTATTTTTATTATTAAATATTTACTATAACTAGTAGTTTTAATATATTCCTCCTAATATTATAAAAGGGAAAATGAGATTTATTGTTTTTTCTTTGGTATGGAGATAGGTCGGAGCCTCGTGTAGGATATAGGCTACTTTTTATCTCAAAATCATGTTCCGCGGGCGGAGCCGCTTATAGTCATTTTGGAACCGATTAGGTAATTCAAACTAGAAAATTGTGTCAGCTCTTTAAAGCCCCATTTACACATCGACAAGTACAGTAGCGAGTTAAGTAGTAAGTTGTTGATTAAGTTGATTTGAATAGATCTCCATCCTATTTTTTGGCAAGTTAAATACGAAGTAGCCCCCTGTCTCGCGTCCCGCCAATTTAACTCCCCAAAAACTAGGACGGAGTTCTATTTAAATCAACTTAATCAACAACATACCAATTAACTCGCTACTGTACTTGTCAATGTGTAAATCGGGCTTAAGTTCTTTTTAAACTGTTCTATAAATGTCGCCAAATCATTCCGTGAATATAAGACAAAACATATATTATAACTTACTCTTTAAAAAGGTCGTAAGTATTCAAGTTCATTGAAATTGCTAATATTTTGTTAAAAATATTAATTTGTTCACAATTAAGACATTTTTGAAGTATAAGTAGGTATATAATTCTTGACACGAATCGACTTTTCAGTCACGGGCATTACTTGCACGTGTCCCACGACTCTCTCAACTCTTTATGGGCCTACACTTGTCGTTGGCCCTTATGCCCGATTTACACATCGACAAGTACAGTAGCGAGTTAAGCAGTATTTTAAGATTAAGTTGATTTAAATAGATCTCCATCCTTTTTTTTGGCAAGTTAAGTTGGCGAGACGCGAGAGAGGGGGCTACTTCGTACTTAACTCGCCAAAATATAGGATGGAACTCTATTTAAATCAACTTAATCTTAAAATACTACTTAACTCGCTACTGTACTTGTCGATGTGTAAATCGGGCATTATGGGCAGGTGCTTCCCACGCGACGCCGTGGCCCGCCTCAGTTGCGGACTGCCCATTCAGCACAGCAACCTACTGAACCGCTTTAACATGAGCTGTCTGGGCTACAGCCCAGTGAAGTAGTTTTACGTGTTACGGGTACTCAGCCCACCACCACGACAACGCGGGAACCTCGGTTGATGTGAATAGTTTGCTTAGCTGGAGCCATAAACACGCATCTACTCTTCGTCTTGAAAATTTATTTTCTTCCTATTCTTAAATATATATATTTTTATAACCATCATAAAGGCTGGGTAATTTGAAGATACTATTACAATTAGTATTAATAGAACTATTAAAGAGAGAAAACTGCTCTGTGGATGATATTTATTTACCGATCTTCAGTACAGATATGTCTACAAAGCTGTTTCTTTCTGACCATGAAATCTGCCAAGTGATCAACATTAATATGTTAACTATCAGGCAGTGACCGGTCACCGCGAAATAATTTAATTTCTATTGTGTCCGAAAAACCGGATTTGACAGGTTAATATCAAAAACACCTCATTAAAACTCTTTGAAACTGTTACAATAATATTTCTTGAAAAAACAATCCTAGTAAGTATTTAAAAAGAATCACTTTACTTTTTGGGCAAAACATTTACATTAACGGTCAAGGTTAAATTGTTAAAGTTAAAATGCATCATTGTAAATTAATCATACAATTTTGTAAGCATTTTCACGTAAATGTGCTTCATTTTAATAATATTAATACATTTGTAGTTCAGCAATAACAAAACGAAAATAGTATCGCGCGTTGGCCACATCGTGAACTGGCGCTGCTATCTACGTAGTAAGAGAGGAAACAACAAAAATATATCGCACACTCTCGCACGATTCGCAGCGTTCAACTTCTAATAGTTCAAAGTCCAAACAGTCTAGGTTGATAAGTCCGTGACTGTACATGTATAAGTATGTGTCCGTACATAACTACACCTAGCTATACAGTATGTAAAGTGAGACATAGGCAATACTCCAGGGCGTGATAGATAACGTTATTTAATGAAGGAAAAACAATACAAAATAAATTAACATTAAATTACTACATAGTAAACGACGTGCACAGCTTAGCCATGAATTTTACTAATCATGGACACCGCGGACGCAGCGAGCGATCGAGCTCAACGCTAGGTTCGCCAGCTGATTTAGATACATACCTACGACGAGCGGCGCGGGTCAATGCACCGAGTCTTGAACAATATTTTAGCGCAGCGGGAACGTGTCCACACTTTGTTATTTTTTGGGATTTTTTCGTCAAAAATTAAGTACCTAATTTTATTACATTATTCGGATCAGAATCACGTACAGAGTGACCTCCTAAATTATTACCGATGACTCAAATACACCCTGTATATGTGACACTTTTACAACTACTGTACTTGTAGATTATGTACAATTTACTCCGAGAGTTATGTTAGGGTTACAGTTTTATAAATCAACTGGAATCACATCATAAGAGGACACTTATAATAACAAACAGCAACACAACATTCGCAAACATAAATATTTACCTGATCCCAGTCGATGTTCGAGTCAAGAATCTTTGACGTCAGCACTAGCGGGTAGTTTGGTGTTTCACATTTAACCTACAACATTACAACTGAGTTATGACTATGATATGAGCTGATTGAATACATCACACTCAAAGAACAATAGGCAAAACGTCCCCACTCTTGTAACACTTTCATCTATACGTCAAATGAAAGCCCTTGAAAAGTGAAGCATTTTATTGTATGACAGCAAATCTGTCAGTCATGGGAGAACAGAGTTATTGAGGAGAAGAGAATAAAAATAATAAACGATAATATTACATTCTTTATGCTAATGTTTACTATGTAAGCAGGATAGAGTCAAAGGCTATCTTACTAGTAGAGGGACCATACATCTAGAACATCCTACATCATCTAGAAAACCATGAATTTCGCTTTTCAAATAAAAAATACATACAGCTTTCATAAATATAAAAACTCGTACTTCATATCAGCCAATTGATGTCCACTGGTGGACATAGGCCTCCTCCAAACATTGCCACCTCATCCATCGGTTTCCCGCCGTGTCCTAACTAGGTCGTGGGACCACCGTGTGAGGGGTCACTCCACCCTGCGCTTTCTGATAGGCGGTCGCCATTTCAGAACCTTTCAACCCCAACGGCTGTCGGTTCTCCGCGCTATGTCCCCTGGCCATCGCCACTTTAACCAGGCAATTCTGAGCGCTATGTTCGTATGCACAGTTGGCTATATTAGAAAGATAACTGGACCTGACGCGGCTACTACTTCCAATGCAACAATAATAAGCTAATGCTAATCATTAATGAAAACCACGCACCTATTCATTATTTATTGCATGGAACTTATGTATTCATACTACCACCCCGACACCGACTCTGGTCATATCCCCACAAAGGTGATCACTGATTAGAAGAGGCTCGAGGAGAAACTCGCGTCTGTCGAATCCGCCCACCTAGATAGTAGTCCCGACAGTCCGGATACTGTAGTGGACTCTGAGGCGGCGATCGGCGCCCTGACAGGTCGCGTCATTAATTCACGATTGCTCTCGGGCAGTGGCTATGCTGGACGACCTGCGCATGCAATTACCCACAGAACTGTGTGATCTGTTGAGCCGCAAGATCCCTGCCACACGTGTCTATGACAGGGCCCCCAGCGAGTCCAATAGAGTTAGAATTAGACAGCTTCAGTGGTCTGTCAAAGTACGCATAAATGAGTTTCGTCAGTCACGATGGTATGCGCAATTTAGTGAGATCGAGCCTTCTTATCTCGCTTTCTAACAGCTATCCCGATCGTTAACGAAGGACGTATACTCTACTATGCCTCCTTTGGTTAGGCCTGATAGGAGGCTAGCGTATACGCAGTTCTCCTCAGGGTAACAATCATGATATAATATTAATCACACACACCAATTTCAAATATGTCGACAGCGAAGTGAAACGGCGAACTTCTCTCCCGGTCTCACCGCTCAAGGCAGACAATGACGATTATACCGTTAGTCACACCTACCGAGGTGAAAACCGTTATTAAACTTCTCGCCCCTAAAAAGGCACCCGGCTCAGAAAGAATAACAAAATAGTCAGTACAGTACACGTGCAGCGCCGCCACGTGTGTGTGTGTGTGTGTGTGTGTGTGTACGTCACCTGGCAGGCGTGGTCGGCGCCGTGCGCGGTGAGGTGCAGCGCGGTGTAGGCGGAGAGCACGGGCGCGCGGTACACGTGCAGCGCCGCCACGTGTGTGTGTGTGTGTGTGTGTGTGTGTACGTGTGTGTGTGTGTACGTCACCTGGCAGGCGTGGTCGGTGCCGTGCGCGGTGAGGTGCAGCGCGGTGTAGGCGGAGAGCACGGGCGCGCGGTACACGTGCAGCGCCGCCACGTGTGTGTGTGTACGTGTGTGTGTGTGTGTGTGTGTGTACGTGTGTGTGTGTGTACGTCACCTGGCAGGCGTGGTCGGCGCCGTGCGCGGTGAGGTGCAGCGCGGTGTAGGCGGAGAGCACGGGCGCGCGGTACACGTGCAGCGCCGCCACGTGTGTGTGTGTACGTGTGTGTGTGTGTGTGTACGTGTGTGTGTGTGTGTGTACGTGTGTGTGTGTGTGTACGTCACCTGGCAGGCGTGGTCGGCGCCGTGCGCGGTGAGGTGCAGCGCGGTGTAGGCGGAGAGCACGGGCGCGCGGTACACGTGCAGCGCCGCCACGTGTGTGTGTGTACGTGTGTGTGTGTGTGTGTGTGTGTACGTGTGTGTGTGTGTACGTCACCTGGCAGGCGTGGTCGGCGCCGTGCGCGGTGAGGTGCAGCGCGGTGTAGGCGGAGAGCACGGGCGCGCGGTACACGTGCAGCGCCGCCACGTGTGTGTGTGTGTGTGTGTGTGTACGTGTGTGTGTGTGTACGTCACCTGGCAGGCGTGGTCGGCGCCGTGCGCGGTGAGGTGCAGCGCGGTGTAGGCGGAGAGCACGGGCGCGCGGTACACGTGCAGCGCCGCCACGTGTGTGTGTGTACGTGTGTGTGTGTGTGTGTACGTGTGTGTGTGTGTGTGTACGTGTGTGTGTGTGTGTACGTCACCTGGCAGGCGTGGTCGGCGCCGTGCGCGGTGAGGTGCAGCGCGGTGTAGGCGGAGAGCACGGGCGCGCGGTACACGTGCAGCGCCGCCACGTGTGTGTGTGTACGTGTGTGTGTGTGTGTGTGTGTGTACGTGTGTGTGTGTGTACGTCACCTGGCAGGCGTGGTCGGCGCCGTGCGCGGTGAGGTGCAGCGCGGTGTAGGCGGAGAGCACGGGCGCGCGGTACACGTGCAGCGCCGCCACGTGTGTGTGTGTGTGTGTGTGTGTACGTGTGTGTGTGTGTACGTCACCTGGCAGGCGTGGTCGGCGCCGTGCGCGGTGAGGTGCAGCGCGGTGTAGGCGGAGAGCACGGGCGCGCGGTACACGTGCAGCGCCGCCACGTGTGTGTGTGTGTGTGTGTGTACGTGTGTGTGTGTGTACGTCACCTGGCAGGCGTGGTCGGCGCCGTGCGCGGTGAGGTGCAGCGCGGTGTAGGCGGAGAGCACGGGCGCGCGGTACACGTGCAGCGCCGCCACGTGGTACACGCCCCCGCCTCCCCCGCCCGCACCGCCCCGCGCGCCCCGCGACACGCTGCCCACCATCACGTTAGTGGGGGTCACCTTGCGCACCAGGATACCTGGATGAAAATGGTTAACATTGTTTTTCGACTTGAATTGGTAATAGACTCGAAAAACCTCGTTCTACAAATTCTACTTGTTTCAACAGATATTAGGACAAAATGAGGTAAAAAATCCAAAATTTAAATGGTCTTATCTCCTAAACGGATGGACCTTTTTCGTTGTTTCTGGCTAGTAACATTATGACCAAAATTAAAATGTATGCGCCATTGTCATGTACACCCTGTATAATATTATGAACGTGATCTAGTTCGTATGCTGATTGTTTGTTACACTACAAATAATGATAGTTGTTACCTTGCACCGGCAACGAGACTGTCTCGCACTCGTATCCGTTTATAAATAGTGTAACCTGAAAATATAAAACAAAACATTCTTATACAAGTTACACATTTCATTTACTTAAAAAAGGTAAATATACATATTTTGCCGTATAAACCAGTTAAGAGTGCCCTCCATAGAACATCAAGTTAACTTTTGTAAAATAATAAATAATAGTTATAGATGTAGGTATACATGTAGTAGATGTACAAGTACTTGTATGTATATGTGTCGCTTGTAGAGCAGCTCCTTGACGTTGAGCGCGACGAAGGTCCAGCGGCGCGGCAGCAGCGAGCTGGGCACGCGCGCCTCGCTCAGCACGCGCGCGTGCGCCGGCTCCGGCCGCGACAGTCGGAACGTGAACGTGCCTGCGTCACACCACACACGTACAGTGACAGTATACACACGTGCACACAGCATACTACATAGTACTACTCACCCGTGTTCGTGTCGAGCCACACCTCGAACATGAGCGAGTCGTGCCCCACCGACACGAGGTGCGACAGCTCTGTCGGCTTGCAGACCGGCTCCTTCTTGGGCGCCGTCTTCTTACTCGATTCCGTGTCTGATGATTCATTTAAGTCATCCATTACATCTGAAAATTTCAACTTAATAGTCAGCTAATTAAAATCTTATATTTATAGAGTAGACACATAATATGAATAATTGTTTAGAAGAAGGAGATAACCAATACATTATTTAAAGATCAACATAGTATAATGTATGCGGCTCACCCCTTGGTTCCTGCGTTTCGTGCTGCGTGTGCAGCCAGAGCGTGAGCGCGAAGCCGGCGAGCCAGGGCGCCCAGCCCGCGCCCTCCACGCCCACGCGCACCGCGTGCCGCGACCAGCACGACACCGCGCCTGCACACACACACACACTGTGTCACACACACACACACACTCACACACCGTGTACGTGCGGCGCACAACGTTACCGGCTCTGGCGTGCGCCTCCTGGTACCTCCTCGCGCAGTTCTCGGCGTGTTGACTCTGCGACGTCGCGTGGTTCACCAGCGTGAAGTAGTTCAACTCTTCCGACAGCGACTGGATAGCGTCTATAAACGTCAACATTCATTGTATTGCACTCTATGTACTGTTCGACTTGACTACTAATGATAAGTGTCCCGATAACTATCCACGTACACACCTCAACAAAGTCTACGCATATTTTGTATAAAGTTGTGAAACTCAAAAAATTTGGTTTGTAATTATGTTTTTTTTTTAATTCTTTTGATGAAAACTTACTTTGTTAACCTTTTTCAACCATTCTAAATTTGAATTTGAAAAATAAAATTAAAAGATTTACGCGGCTTAAACGTAGTCAAATTAATACGTAAAGGTGTTAAAGTCAGACTACAATGGCTACCTTCACATGTAGGTATTGACGGTAATGAGGTGGCTGATACACCGGCAAAACAAGCTTTAAGAGATGGTTTGGAAATTAAGGTTCCCTCTCACTACAATGACCATTTAGAACAATTTCGTAAAAATATTTACAGTATGTGGAAAACTTATTTCAACCAAACTTTAAAAGAAAAAGGTATATGGTACAGAACGCTAGTGTGTGAACCACCTCATATTACGTGGTTTTGCAATGCCAAAGTTAACCGCAGAGTACTTGTTCTATGTATGCGAGTTCGGGCTGGACATGTTCCATTGAATGGATTTAAATTTTTGATGAGAAAAAGAAGTGATCCGTACTGTGATAGTTGCCCAAACATTAAAGAAGATTTATATCACGTTTTGATGGAATGTGTCCGGAATGAACAGGCGCGAGCTGATCTCATTACATGTACGAAGTGTAACAGACAGGATTTGTTTTTTGTGATTCATAGGTGTATTAGCTCTAACTTTAAATGTAAAAACAGTAATCTATACTACACACATCAAAAAAGTCTAAGCAACATGCATGATATTACAAATTTACCATTTATATTAATTAATTTCTAAGTATTTACTCACTCAAAGTGTATAGGTAAGTAAACTTCAAGTGTATAGGTAAAAAAATTTCGATTATGTTTTGTTTTTTTTTCATAAAATTCAAATGACTGCGAATTTGTTTGAATTTGAGTGCATGTTAATTGCTACGTTTTAGTCTTGATTTTATAATTTTACCAACCATTTAAATACAGTTGGCGACAAAATTGAATTGTTAGATATTCTTTACGTCATGGAGCGACGTCATTTGACGGCAGATGAAATGCAAAGAGCTGTAGGGATGTTGCAAGCGGGAAGTAATCAATCTCAGGTATCTCGACATTTTGGTATTCATAGAAGTGTTATTTGTCGTCTTTGGCCGCGCTACAATAATACAGGGGAACCCGCTGAACAGCATCCAGGCCGTAAAAGGAGTACAACCACTCGGCAAGACCGGTACATACAACTGACTGCAAGACGCCAGCCGATGTTAACCGCTCGAGAGATAAGTTTGAGGCTACAAAATTCAAGTGGTGTTGATGTAAGTCCCCAAACTGTGCGAAATCGACTGCATGAGTACGGCCTACGAGCTCGACGCCCTATCAGGTGCCCACCGATACGTCACGGGAATCGCGCTCGTCGAAATGAATGGTGTAGAGAACGCATAACATGGACCCAGGAACAATGGGATAAAATTATGTTTTCCGATGAGTCGCGATTCGGGTTTAGGCCTGATACAAGAAGGGTGCGAGTGTACCGTCGACCCGGAAATACTGAAAGACTCAGGTGCGTTCAGGAAGTTCATCCATACAGCGGCTCAACAGTTATGGTATGGGCGGGTATTATGAAGAACAGGCGAACTGAGCTCGTTTTTGTAAATGAAAACATGAACGCTGAAAATTACGTTGAGGATATTCTCAGACCTTATGTCCATCCATTTGCACAAACCTTTGGCTCCGATTTTACGTTAATGCATGACAATGCGCGTTCACATACAGCTCGGCGAACCAGTGAATACTTGGCAACGGAGAACATCCAGGTATTGCCCTGGCCTGCACAATCGCCAGACCTCAACCCCATCGAGCACGCATGGGACATGCTCCAGAGACGTGTTTTGAAGGACTTGGACGGAGTGACAACAACCCAACAGCTGAAGGATTTGCTACAATTCCATTGGGAGCGAATACCGCAAGATGACATAAACAGTCTCAATAATTCAATGAATAATCGTTGCCGACAAGTTCTGAATAGCAGAGGAGGCCATACTTTGTATTAAATTGTCCTATTCTTTCACAATAAATTCATTTTCTTAAGAAATTGCAATTTGTAAAAAAAAAGTTTAGTTTCTTATGTACCTGTATATTCTAATATTGTTAATTTCTGTTATTAAAAGAACTTATAAAGAAAACAGCTGTTATTTTTACATCATAGAACCCTAAAAATATTATTTTAAAAATAAAATACAACGTTATAATTAAAATAAATGGTAAAATAAATTAATATAAATGGTAAATTTGTAATATCATGCATGTTGCTTAGACTTTTTTGATGTGTGTATTATATAAAGCTGAAGAGTTTGTTTGTTTGTTTGAACGCGCTAATCTCAGGAACTACTTTTTCGAATTGAATTTAGTTTTTAGTTTTGGATAGACCATTGATCGAGGAAGGCTATAGGCTATATAACATCAAGCAAGGACAAAAAAAAATTTTCAAATTTAGGGGGCCTAAGGGCCTACTCAGAAGGCTCATGGTCACTCAGAGGGCCATGGAGAGACCTATGTTGTAGCCAGACCTATGGACCTACTCAGAGGCTCATGGTGTCTCAGAGGGCAATGGAGAGAGCTATGTTGTAGCCTGAACTATGGACCTACTCAGAAGTAGGGCATGCAATATCGGAAGGTTTTCAATTCCGGAACTGAGTTCCAATACTGGAGGTCTAATTCCGGAATTCCGGAGCTAGTTCCGGAACTGGTAATTTTTGGAATATGTTGAATTAAAAGAAGTGTATAATAATATCAGTTGTTTAATTATATTCACTAAGAATTTGAACATGCTTGGTAATTTTTCTCCTTTATTATTGTCATTCTAAGCCGTTAAATTAAGGCAAGACTTAACTTACTTATTGTTTTGATAATTACATTTTGCCAGCAGAAAAACACTTCCATTCTCCACACTTGTTAGCACAACACATAAAAATATATTTGTAAACTTCTGTCAGATAGTCGCCATCGCGTACATTAGAAAATTGGTCGAGAGATCTAATTCTTTAAAGAACTGCTATTGTGAAGTTCTGAAGACGATAAAAGATGCTACTGTGGAAAGTTGTATTGCCACCAACAAATAGTCGGACGGAAAGAGCCGAGCGTGTAGAAAGAGTAGAAATGAGCTCGCTCCTGCCTCGAAAACGGAGCGGAGTAAACACGATTTTAAAAACGCTGTTGGTAGAAACAAAAACCTATTTCATTTAAAAAGAGTACGTTCCGCTTTGTCATTTCTCTTTCGCGGTAGAAAACGTTAATGAGAACCGGAACAAACTTGTGTCAGATATCGAAAACATGCTTAGTTTCGAATTGTGGTCGGCTAAATTTAGTCCGATTCAACCCCTCAAAGACACAGGTTTGCGCGTTTACCGCTAAAAAATCTCTATTCTTCGTGGATATTGATTTCGAAGGCGCTCCTCTTGTTGCCAAGTCGTCTATTGAAATCCTGGGTGTCAGCATTTCTAGCGAAGTTCAGTTTCGCGATCATTTGGAGGTAAAGCTAAATTAGCTTCGCAAAAACTGGGTGTGCTCAATAGAGCGGGTCAGTGTTTTACGCCGAACCATCGCCTACAACTCTACAAGCCACATCTGGAGTACTGTTCCCATCTCTGGGCTGGAGCATCCCAGTCAACTCCTTCAATTGACCGCATACAAAGAAGGGCGGCTCGAATTGTTGACGATCAGGTGCTCTCTAGTCGGCTCGATTCTTTGGCTTTGCGGAGAGATGTAGGGTCTCTGTGCATTCTCTACCGCATTTATCACTGGGATTGTTTTGAGGAGTTGTTCTGGACATTGCCCGCAGCTGAATTTCTCCACAGAACCACTCGCAATCGGCTGTCCTACCATCGTCATCACCTTGATGGTTAGCTGTCATCCACTGTGCAATTTTTCCTACTAAACTTCCTACCGCGAACAATTGTTTTGTGGAACAAGCGACGATATTTCCGGATCGTTACGACTTGGGGAGCTTCAAGAAACGAGCGTACTTCCTTTTTAAAGGTCGGCAACGCATCTGTGATTCCTCTGGTGTTGCGGGTGTCCATGGGCGGCGGTGATCACTTACCATTCCCATAGTAGTCGACTTTTAGAGTTCTACACGACTTCGCAAGTTGTCTCAACTCATAGAGCTGTTATGTTCGTCTAGTTTAATTAAATTTAGCACAGGCAACATTATGACAACTCACTAGCCAAATAATGGTATGTTATGCAGGTATTATTTAATAATATTAAAAAATGATGAATACCGGAATTCCGGTATTACTCCTCTCAATTCCGGAATTAAAAAATCAGTGAAATTGTTATGGAATTCCGGAGTTACGGAATTCCGGAACTCCGGAATTGCATGCCCTACTCAGAAGGTCCATGGTCACTTAAAGGGCAATGAAGAGAGCTATGTTGTAGCCTGACCTATGGGCCTACTCAGAAGAATCATGGTCACTCAGAGGGCAATGGAGAGAGTTATGTTGTAGCCTAACCTGTGGGCCTACTCAGAAGGCTCATGGTCATTCAGGGGCATTGGAGAGAGCTATGTTGGGAGTTTCCCTGCGTGATCGAATCAAAAATGAGGAGATTCGCAAGAGAACTAAAGTAACCGACATAACCGGTTAAAGTAGCGACAAGCAGGGCACATAGCGCGGAGAACCGACAGCTGTTTGGGCAGAAAGATTCTGGAATGGCGACCGCGTACCGAAAAGTGCTGGTGTGGACCGCTGGAAGCCGATGGATGAGGGAGGCACAGGACCGCACAAGGTACACACTTGGAGAAGGCATATGTACAGCAGTTGACGTCGATTGGCTGATATGATGATGATGAATAAACTTTGTATGAATTATACAAGTTTTATTTTATTTCATTTCTAATTTAATCGCGGACCAAGTCGCGTTTTACAGCTAGTAATGTAATAAGTTTCTTTATAAATACCTTCTCTAATGTAAATTTATGAAAAGCTTACTTATATGTAGCCGGCTTAACCTTTATGGTGTATGGCTTAAATAAAGAAAAAAAAAAACGTAGACAAGTTCGAAAATTTCATTTACCAATAGTAAGTTTTGACTGCTTTTTTGTGTAAAATTTAAGTTTTATAACAATTTAAACATTTATTTCGAATGAATGATATTGTGTGCATCAAGCAGCGGCGCCATTTCATCAGAGAGAAAATGTTATGGGCAGTAGGCATGCTCCTAGCTGCTGGTACTAAGCGGAGTATTGCTGAAGAGATTAGAACAATGCAAAATATGAAATCAGGGTTATGGTCACGTTATTGTGCTACTGGTGAAGTGGCTGAAAGATACCACAGCAAAAAGTCTATCACCACTTAACGACATGATCGATTTTTGCAAGTTCCCGCGAAAAGACAGCCAAATGTTACTACCATGCAGCTGGTGTAGAGTGATAGCCGTCTACAACATCCACAGGATCTATTCATACCACGATAGAACAAATTATGGTTTGGACGGGAATTTGTATCGGTCGAAGAACAGAGCGCGTTTTTATCAGAAACACCATGATCGCTGAAAAATAATTTAACGAGGTGCTAGTACTAATAACCTACCCCTGTAGACTACAATTGGGCCAAATGTTCAAAGCGAGAGTGATGACGAGCTGGTTGCAGGAGCACGACGTATCGATCTTATGCTGAACCACTCAATCCCCTATCCCCAAAACCATAAAATACGCGTAGGACATGTTCAAAAGAAGGGTTTTGATGATTTTTCCTGCACAAAATTGCGATGGAAGGGCAAGTTTTTTTGCATCCTAGTCGGACCTGGAACAATATACCGCACCAAGACCTGGATAACATAATAAAAGCATGAAAAACCATTGCAGGACCGTTATTTACGGTTTTTTTTATGTGCTGACTACTGATTACTCACATAACAGTTAAAAACAGATTAATTTTTGCTTATTTTCACTTTTGCTTAAGAAACACATTCATTGTTAGTTTTACTAATTTTCCAAGTTTTTTATTTATTTGAATAAAAAATTATTTATGCAAAAATAATTCTTTCATTTAATTCTGGATTGTAGCCTGATAAATTGTCTTTATGAAAATATAAACATGTTGTATGCTATATTCATTAATTTTGAAGTTAATTGAGTAAATACCAAATATCCCTAGACTTTGTTGAGGTGTGTATATTCCTGGAGACTTCCAAAAATTTTTGATAAACATTAAAAAGAAAAGGGGACCAAATTGAGAACCTTGCGGAACCCCGTAGACGCTTCGAACGAAAAAGATGTAAAACCGCAGATATTGAAGATCAATTACGCAGATGAGACACTATCAGACAACTCGTACCATTTGAACCAGAAGCCCTGTGTACCGGTACGTGCTAGTTTATCTAAAATTACCACATGATTTACAAGCTTAGACACCTTTTTAAAATCAGTGTAAGTATATTGCATATCTTTACCGGGAGTATGTAACTTACCCGGATTATGAGCATCAACAGGAAAGGTGAGTATAAAGTCGGGAGTATTAGAGTTAGCCGCGGAGACGAGGCGCTGCAGCGTGGCGAGCAGCATGCTCAGCGGCGGCCGCTCCGTCGTGAACAGCTTGAGGAAGGCGGCCAGCTCGGCCGGCTCTATGCTCTGCGACGCTAGCACGTGCACCAGCTCCAGCACGCTGCTCTGCAACTCTGCGCAACACAATACTCAATACTGCACACCACAATGTAACAGACTTCTTACATATTAGCATTATGGACCCTGTCGGCCACGGCAAACGTAGGAGAGAGGAAGAAGCGTATTTTAAAGAATATTTCTTGTGACTATTCAAATAGAGACAATATCTAGGTAACATACTTGAGATGGCTAAAATTTGGAATTTATTTGATTTTATTTTTAATTATTAGACATTAGGAATCGGTTAATTAAATTATTTTATGTTTACATAATTTTTTTTATCATTTAGTAATAGTAGACTTTTTTAACCGAGTTCAAAAAAAGGAGGAGTTTCTCAATTCGGTTGTATTTTTTTTCTATTATTATATGTCTTAGTTAATGTATAAATTTAGTATCACTTGTTTTATTTTTTATATTATCTGTAAGTTTGTTGTATATTCTGACTGACATTGCAAGAGTACTAGTAGAGTGCATAGCCAGTCTAGAAGTTGGCAGATTAAGCATATTTTTATGACGAAGAGAATAAGTTGTTTGTATGTCTTCCCTTTTCTATACTAATGTTGTAAAAAGGTAAAGCTAGTGTGTTTGTGAGGTTGTAGGGGGTAATCTTTAGATCTACTGAACCGATTTTAAAAATTCTTTCTGTGTTTGATAGTCCATTAATCGGGGAGTGTCATAGGTGTATAGTATCACGCTATGACTAATAAGAGAGGAGCAGTAATGAAATATGTTTAAAAAAGGGAAGCGTTTTTTACGCCGCCCAACGAAGTGGGCACGGGTCAGCTAGTATTAAATAAATGTGGATATTTACGAACACATTTACTTATTTCTAATATACGAGTATATTCTGGGTAAGGTGTCAGTTTGTTCTATATTTACTAAAATTCTAATCATTTTTTTTGTAGAGTAAATAGTGCTGGTATGTCTGTACTGTTGCCTTATACAATGATGCCATAGCTCAGTCACGAATAAGCATAAGCATAGTATGTGTTTAATCTTAAGTTTTTATACCATACGTGCAATAGATGGCGTTGTACATGTTTCCTAGATTGCGGTATGGTTTCGTTACCGTTAATGCATAAATACTGTGTACAATATATTAAAGTTGTCTCTGTCAATGAGTTGCGTTTTATTCATGGTCCTTCGAGCCGGATACAACATATTGAAGCATCGGAACTACTATAGTGGCGACACCAAGCGGAAGATTGTGACAAGTAAAAGTGAAAAGTGTGACAAGTAAGAAATCAAAAGTGTTTCCTGGAACAAACTGTGAGTAACTTTGCATTATTATAACACTTGTAAAATATTAAGTCAAACTCTGTTGAGAAGGGGAATCCATGCCCGATTTTTTACAAGTGTCACAGTTTAAAACACTTAGAAAAATTTTGAAAATAATTTACTGGACTTAGAATAATTTGAAGAACTTTTAACTTAGAAAAGTTTTGAAAAATTTTACTGAACTTAGAATATTTGAAGAACTTTTGACTTAACAATATAATCAGACTATCACACTTAGAGTATTTTACACTTAGAAAACTTGTAAATTTATCAAGAACGGATTCATTAATCAGAATACAAGACGACTGTCACAATCAAATAAAACGAGGTTTCATAAATTTGAAAAAGTCACCTAAGGATAGATTGACGGTTAATTACATAGAAACACGATTGGAAAGTTTATAAAAACAATGGAAAAAGTACGAACAAAAACATTTATTTTATTTTTATTTTATTTTTCATTTATTTGGGATACTTACAACTAGCATATACAATAAACGTAACTTATAGATTTATGAAGGTCATTTACAAGTTTCCGCTGATAGAAAATTAGAAATAATAACAGATTATGGAAAGGACGAGTATGAGTCTTCTGAGTATTATGTGAAGGAATGTTATTATCAGACCGAGGACCTTTACACTGACTACAAAACGGCTTTAAAAGACATTTTATCAAAACTACCAAAGTCATCACAGTCATCATCAGAACAAAATTTAATTACCAAGGGCCAGGTCATCTCAAATGTCAAGTTACCTAGGATTGAAATTACTAAATTTTTTGGTCATTATTCTGAGTGGACGACGTTCCGTGACCTTTTTCTGTCACTCATTCACAACAATGATTCTTTGACCAATGTTCAGAAATTACATTATTTAAAAGGCTACATCTCCGGAGAGGCAGAGCAATTATTACGTCACCTCCCCGTTACAAGTGATAATTATCTTTCGTGTTGGGAACTTTTGGAGCATCGGTATAATAATAAGAAATTCATTTCAAATTGTATTTTTAAACGGTTTTTTAGTCAGAAAAATATTATTATAGAATCTTCAACATGTATAAGGGAACTTTATGATACAACAAATGAATGCTTAAATGCTCTAAAAAATCTAGGAATAAAAATTGAGAATTGGGACATTATTATAATTTATATTTTGAGTCAAAAATTAGACAACGAGTCACGTAAACAATGGGAAGCCAAAACGTGTAACTTAACCGAAGAATTACCAAATTTAAATCAATTCTTAGAATTTTTAGAGCATAGATTTAGATCATTAGAATTTTTAAGTAACAAACATACTAAGGCTACTAAATCCCACCATGTCACTAATAATAATGTCGAATTAAAATCAACATGTAGTTATTGTTCCGATAATAGTCACAAGTTAGGAAGTTGTAAAAAATTCGCTAAAGAAGAATTATCCACTCGACGTAATTTTGTCCAATCTTCTGGATTATGCTTTAACTGCTTAGGTGCCAATCATTCAGTAACCGTGTGTCGTTTACCTACAAGGTGTAGGATATGTAAAAGAAAACACCATTCACTGCTACATTCAGTTAACACTAATCAAGCAACAAATAACGAGTCAACTAATAAATCAGTTGATAACAATGTTGTTGTGAGTGCAACAACATATCATGACGAGACCAAAGAAGACCATATTACGGCTTGTTTTTCAAGTAGTAGTTATCAAGTTATTTTAGCTACCGCGTTAGTTAACGCAGAAAGTAACACAGGGGGTTATATAACGCTCAGGTCTTTATTAGACCAGGGATCACAGGCTTCATTCATCACGGAGTCTGCAGCTCAACTACTTGGGCTTAGGAAAAAACAAAGCAAATGCGTTATATCAGGTGTAGGCGGTGAGGAACACGTACCACTCACTTCTAAATACGTAGTCAATTTGACACTACAATCTATTCATAACCCTCAGTTTACCTTTAATATTAAAGCTCACGTTCTTAAAAAACTAACATCATTTCTTCCTGAGAAAAAGGTTGGAATACATGTATGGTCCAATTTACCTAAAATAAAATTAGCAGACCCCAAATTTAACATACCGAACAAAATCGATTTAGTACTGGGCGCGGAAGCTTATTGTCAAATTTTAACAGACGGATTAATATCTGGTCCACCAGGAACACCGATAGCCCAAAATACTCAGCTAGGCTGGATTTTGTCTGGTAAAGTCGGTGGGGCTAACGATACGATGAATTCTAAGTTTAGCTTTCATAGTTCTATAATCCAAGTTAAGGCAAGCACCAATGAAGAATTTGATCTGAAACAATTTTGGGAATTAGAATTGGATAAATTTGAACTTAAAAGTCAATTCACGCCTGAAGAACAAATGTGTGAACAGATTTATAAAGCAACTACCAAACGTGAACCTAATGGTAGGTACATTGTATCGCTACCCTTTAAAAATGCTGACCCAAGATGCAAGTATGGCAATTCGCTGGAAATTGCTATCAAACGTTTCCGTGCACTGGAAACTAGATTCGCAAAATCACCGCCGCTGAAATGTCATTATTCTGATGTTATTTCAGAATACATGAATCTCGGTCATATGGAAATAGTACCAAAAGACGAAATTACCAAACCTGGAGCGGTTTACTTACCATACCACGAAGTTGTCAAGAATGAGAAAACCACTACAAAATTTCGTGTCGTATTTAATGCTTCTAGCCGTGACTGCAATGGTGTATCTCTCAATAGTGATCTAATGGTAGGTCCTACTATACAGCCAAGTTTAAGACATCTTTTGATGAAGTGGAGAGTTCATCCGATTTGCTTGGTGGCAGATATAGTTAAAATGTATCGCCAGGTAAGCGTAGCTGCTGATGCCGATTACCAGCGTCTGCTATGGCGATCTGAAACATCAAACGAGTTACAACATTTACGCCTAGTACGACTTACCTTTGGAACTGCGTCTGCTCCATATTT
Organism: Schrankia costaestrigalis; assembly: GCA_905475405.1. Classification (NCBI taxonomy): domain Eukaryota; kingdom Metazoa; phylum Arthropoda; class Insecta; order Lepidoptera; family Erebidae; genus Schrankia; species Schrankia costaestrigalis. Next base: position 21,819,540 of record FR997833.1, read on the forward strand.
GGCTATCAGGACCCTCCATCAGCTGGCGTTTGACGAAGGTAAACAGTTTCCAATGGCATCTGAAAGGCTAGTTCAGGATTTCTACGTTGATGACCTTCTTTCCGGCTGTCAAACGCCATCTCAAGGAAAGGAAATAGTTGAACAATTAAAAACTTTACTTGCCAAGGGAGGCTTTGAACTTCAGAAATGGTCTACCAACAACAATGAACTTTACCAAGAGATCAGCGAAGACAATAAGTCATCCGAAGGGATTGTAAACCTGGAAAAGAATGAAATAACTAAAATACTAGGACTTACCTGGAACCGAACTAACGACAGCTTTGAATACTCCGTGCAGCTTACGCCACTCACTATCCCTGTAACAAAAAGAAAAGTTGTATCAGATATTGCAAGTCTATTTGATCCCATGGAGTGGATGTCCCCTGTAATTATCAAGGCTAAAATTATGATTCAAAAGCTTTGGCTGTCTGGTATAGAATGGGATGGTGAATTACCATCAAAGCTATTAGACGAATGGATTACTTACCGGAACCAGTTAACAGAACTTACCAAATACCAATTACCAAGATGGATGAATATAAAAGATGATGATGTAGATAATGTTGAGCTTCACGGCTTCAGCGATGCATCTGTAGAAGCTTATGCCGCTGTAGTCTATGTCCGTGTAGTAGACAAATTGGGTAACGTGTATGTTCATTTAATAACGTCAAAAACCAAAGTCGCACCGATAAAACAAGTCTCAATACCGAGACTTGAGTTATGCGGAGCAGTGTTGCTGACAAAACTTTTGCAAGAAGTCTCGGCAATTCTGAATATCCCAAAGGCTAAAATACGAGCCTGGACTGACTCTACCGTCGTATTAGCTTGGTTGAGTAGCCATCCAAGTCGGTGGAAGACATTTATCGCTAACAGAACGACGGAAGTCTTAAATGTTCTTGAAAGAAACCAATGGGCGCATGTTACCTCAGCTGACAACCCGGCAGATTGTGCATCACGAGGAGTAAAACCCTCGGAATTGTCAAGCTTACATTTATGGAGATCTGGACCACCATGGCTGAAACATAAAATTATAAAGATTGAGACTAGTTGCATAACAGAAACCAATTTAGAAGAAAGGACAAAGGTTTGCCTTCTTACTGAAGTTAACAACAACCTAGACCTGTTTACCAAATATTCTTCTCTTCAAAAAATGGTTAGAGTGTTAGCTTACTGTATTAGATTCATAAATCGTACAAAGAGGATGGCCTTTACCAATGTGCCTAGTTATTTAACAAGCAAAGAATTAAATGAAGCTTTGTATATTTGCATCAAACAATGTCAAGCCATTAGTTTTCAGACATAAATTAAAGCTATTCAGGCAAAAGGAACAGTAAACAGTAAAAGTAAGCTTACCTCATTGAACCCATATCTTGATGGAACAAATATATTGAGAGTGAGTGGGCGCCTTGAGAGATCTAATATCACTTATGAAAGAAAAAATCCAATTATTTTACCTTCAAAATCTCATTTGACTAATTTAATTATAGATGAAGCTCACAAAAACACGTTACATGGAGGCCCACAACTCATGATCAATTATATTCGTTTAAAATACTGGATCATGGATATAAAGAACCGCGTGAAACAAGTTGTAAGACAATGTGTAGTCTGTGTTCGACATTCAGCTGAAACAAAAACGCAGCTAATGGGACAATTACCACCTGCTCGAGTCACGCCAACTAGACCATTTCTAAAAAGTGGCGTTGATTACGCAGGTCCAATCCAAGTCCGAACTTCAAAGGGTAGAGGAAACAAATCTTCCAAAGGGTATATATGTTTGTTTATTTGTATGGCAACCCGTGCAATACACTTGGAAGTTGTTAGTGACCTCACGTCAACAGGATTTCTGGCGGCCTTCAAGCGATTTGTTGCAAGACGTGGCCATTGCTCAGACCTATTTAGCGATAATGGGACCAATTTTGTGGGCGCTGCTCGCGAGTTAAAGCTTTTGTTCGCGCAGGAGAAGTCAACCTTAACAATGGAAATTGCTGAGTGCTTGGCCAACAACGGCACCACATGGCATTTTATTCCACCCCACGCTCCACATTTCGGTGGACTGTGGGAGGCTGGAATAAAATCCACCAAACACCACCTTCGTCGCGTTATAGGTAGTGCAACACTAACATACGAAGAGTTGTCGACGTTATTATGCCAGATCGAAGCCTGTTTAAATTCGAGACCTATTTCTCAAATAAACTCCAGCTCGCAAGATCCCAATCCACTAACTCCGGCTCATTTCTTAGTGGGTGAGCCTATAATTGTCGTTCCTGAAAATAACTATGAAACGTCATCAATATCGTCATTGAAGCGATGGCAACTAACACAGAAAATGTTACAAAATTTTTGGCGCCGATGGTCGGCTGAGTATTTAACTAGTTTTTTACATCGCTACAAATGGGCAAACCGAATGCCAGAACCTGAAATTGGTAATCTTGTACTCGTGAAGGAGGATAATTTGCCGCCTGCTCAATGGCTATTAGGTATAGTCACTGAAAAACATCCTGGATTGGACAAAATTACCAGAGTCGTTACTATAAAATGTAAAGGTGTTTATTTCAAACGGCCAATAACTAAAATTTGTGTATTACCTGTTACCTGTTAACAAATTTGTAAGTTTTAGTTTTAGTTTAGTTTTGTTTTGCATAGTTTAGTTTAGTACCTACATGATATTCATTCTAGTAGATATATCTTAACTGTTAAATGTGTGTTTTAGTTTAAGTATATTTGTATGTATTGAGTGTTTTAATGAGGTTTAGTGCAATCTTACTAAATTGCATTAGCAACATCTATGTTTATTCAATCTCAAATTGGTAGTAACTTAGAGTAAAATTAAAACTATTTAATTTATAATTTGTAACAAATACTTTTGATTTAAAACTTAAAATTGTTTAACTTTTAAGTTTACACAACAATGTAAAATGTCCTCATTGTGATTTAGTTTAATAGTTTCAAATAATTTGTGTTTATTTTATATGTACCTATAAGACAGTTGTGGTCACCATGAACCTATACCTTTAAAATTGCATTTGCATAACTTACCTGAAAAACCAACATACAGTCCATTTAATCGAAGAAAGTTGAGGTATATTCATGGTGGGCGGAACGATGGACACTTATACTGTGTCCATGGTGGGCGGAATGTTTAATCTTAAGTTTTTATATTTAAATGTTTTACCATACGTGCAATAGATGGCGTTGTACATGTTTCCTAGATTGCGGTATGGTTTCGTTACCGTTAATGCATAAATACTGTGTACAATATATTAAAGTTGTCTCTGTCAATGAGTTGCGTTTTATTCAGTATGTGACCAATGCAGTTTTTGTATCGGTGGACTTTTCAATTTCGTTTAGAGCATAGGAGAACTCCGAGATGTTTGATTTGAGTTTTTTCATATGGGATTTCCAATTAATGTGTGTATCTGTCACCGGAAAATAACAAGACTCGTAAGTTGATCAATTTCCTAGGTAGTTAATCAACTCTCGGAAAATAATAAACGGCAGTTAAAATGTACTATTTAACGTATGTATTTTAGTAAGTTGATTAATTTACTGCGTCTTGCCGTTAAATCATCCGACAAAGGCAAGGTGTACGTTGATTGGTTAAAAGACTCACGTGCTTTTATGCCGCTCCCCGCCACCCGGCCGCCGCCATTACCGGCTTAAACGTAAACAAATATATTCTAGTCCGTACTTGTTTTTCTATTATAGTGGTAAAATTAACAATTGTTGTTTTGTTTTATTCTCATTATAACGCGTCATTTTATTTATGATGAGTGAAATTGAGTCTGTAGAAATAAACGAACAATTGGTGAGCAATAGTAGTTTTGTCGATCGAGAACACTTTGATGCAGAGTTACAAAAGTACTACAGTGGGCTAAGTACAGAAAATAAAAAAACTCAGTGGACAAGTGAAAAAATCCAAAATGTTATTCAAATGATAGAAGAATACAATCTAGCTAAAACTTTAGGTAAGCGACCATCTGATAAGCAATATTATAATGCAAAAAAATATGATATAATGAATATTGGTGACGAAAAAGTTTTAATATTAAAAAGAAAATCCCATTCTGATCCAACGATACGGATTGTTCCTAGCGCTGAATTCTACCAGCGAATATATGATGCCCACGTTGAGACTGGTCATGGACGGCGGGACAAAATTATTTATGCCCTAAAAGATAAGTATTTAGTACCAATATGGGCCATAAATATTTTTCTTAAGCTGTGTAAAACATGTCTTTCGAAGAAAAGTTTTCCCAAGCGCGGCATAGTCGTAAAACCATTAATTTCTGACGACTTTAATAGGAGAGGACAAGTCGACCTTGTAGACTTTCAATCCTCGCCTGATAATGATTACAAATGGCTTTTGCAATACCAAGATCATTTGACCAAATTTTGTTTTTTGCGACCTTTAAAAAGCAAACAAGCGAAAGAAGTAGCGATCGAGATACTCAAAATATTTTTGGAAGTTGGCTGCCCCAATATCCTCCAGAGCGATAACGGGCGTGAGTTTACAGCAGCGGTGTTAAAAGAAATTGTAAGTTTATGGCCATCGTGTAAAATTATTAATGGAAGACCGAGATACCCGCAAAGCCAAGGAAGTATAGAACGCTCAAATCAGGACGTGAAAAATATGATACGGGCATGGATGGTAGATAACAATTCTACCAACTGGTCGATAGGGTGTTACTTTGCTCAATTTCACAAAAATTCGTCATTTCATTCAACTATTCAGAGAACACCGTTCAAAGCCTTGTTTGGGGATGACCCAAGAAGTGGTCTTACTTCCACTCATTTATCTAAAAACATAATAACTAAACTGGAAACTGAAGAGGACCTAGAGAGATTTTTACAGGGCGCTAACAAAGAAAATGATAATTTACACAATCTTGATACACGTAAGACTGATAAACAAGAAGAAGTTGCAAAAGACGATAATGAGATACAACTCATTGCATCAAGCAAATTTCATTTACCACTAAATACACACACAACAATTAATGCCATTCATCCAGAGATTCTCAAAATTAATCAGTCTGAAAATGCACCCATCCCCACCGGCAACAGCGAGATCATAATTTTAGACCAAGCCATAGTTTCTTTTCAGGATACACTTAATACTTCTGTAATTACTGAAGAAATAACAATATCTAACAATAATATAAACATATCCGAGACAAATGAAAAAGAAAATATACCGGTTGTTGATAGTGAAATCACTATTCCAAACAACTGTCACATAATTTCTACTGAAATAGCTGAAAACCCAAATACTTCGTTATGCCACATTTGTAATCTAGAAACATCGGGAACAATTAGATGTCAAAGATGTAATGGCATGATTCATGTAATGTGTGGAGTGTCGAGTGAAGACGAAGGTAGTAGCTAGCAACTGATCTGCAATTTGTGTGCAAATGAAAATAGCATTTCACGAGAGAGAAAAGAGTCATACCATAATTTAAAAAGAGCCGCAGACAAAATGATAGCTTTGTCGTCTAAGAAATTTAAAGATATTGATATAGGAACTACAGTGCTCGTTGAAGTGCCTAAAGTAGACAGAGGGCCTCTGGACAGTAAAAATATAGTAGGCATAATTTTAGAAAAAAGAAATGAACTGTTCAGAGTTGGCACTCCTTTTGGAATTATTAGTGACTGGATTCCAAGAAACGCTGTCCTCTCTTCACCAAATACGATTATATCTGGTGATATTCCACAGGTAAGAATATTAAGTAGTAGTAATTTTCAATTTCAGAAATTCAAAACAGAAATTCAACTCTGACATTTTGAGTTTGTTGCTTCATTTGAAATCATTTTCTTTCTTTACAGATAACATTGCCATTAAGAACCATAGCAGCGAAATGTTCGTCATTCGGTGGGCAAGGAATAAAACAATGCAATTGTAAAGACTTTAAAAATAAACAATGTGTAAGTAACAGGTGTAATTGCAAAAAAGCCAAAGTTTTGTGTAACTCTAGATGCCATAAATCATTAACATGTAGTAATAAGTAAAATACGAATACAATTATTAGATATTTAGACTGATTGTACTGACTGATTAAACTGATTATAATAATTATTATTAATATAACTTACAATAATAAAACTCTGAGCTCCAATATATTTTTAAACATTTTTCATTTATTTAACATAAACGAACTTTAATATCCCTATATCTAAAATATAAATATTAAAACAACATATCTAAATATTTGTAACTCTATGAAAAAATACTTGCTAAATTCTTATAATGAATGCTGTCGACCAATCAGAGAAAAGTGTATTATGTGACGGATAATAGTGTACCGTCAAATAGTACACTGGGCAACGATTGGTCTATTTGTGGATGATTTTACTTGTAGCAATATAGTTAATTATTAAATTACGGCTAGGTACCGTAAGTTGATTAATTAGCTAAAATTCAATGCGTTAAATAGTACATTTTAACTGCCGTTTATTATTTTCCGAGAGTTGATCAACTACCTCGTAAATTGATCAATTTACGAGTCTTGTTATTTTCCGGTGACATATCTATATTTAGGCCTAGTAGAGTGAATTCTTGAACAACTTCTATTTTTAAAATCTATAGGTAACGGCGCTTTTAATGGGGTGGAATGTCATTATTTTAGTTTTAGAAAAAGTGCAGGGCAGTTAGTTAAGTACAAGGTCAGTCACTACTACTAGGTCGCGACATAGTCGTACCTGCGAGCGCGGGGTCCTCGCGGGCGAGCAGCGGCGCGGGCGCGGGGGCGAGCAGGCGGCGCAGCAGCGCGGGCGGCGCGGCGCGGGCGCGGTGCAGCGCGGCGCCCACGCGCCCGCACCACGCGCGCGCCACGCCCACGCCCGCCGCCCACGCGCCGCCGCTCCACGAGCCCTCCTCCCTCGCCGTCACCAGCCTGCAACGTTACACACCGTGAGAGTAGCGGCCGGGCGTGTGACTCGCACTAGTGAGTGCACTCGCGGCACGTACTTGTGTATGAGCTGCGCGAGGATGTCCACCACGATGACGCAGAGCTCCGGGTGCGCCAGGTCGCCGCTCTTGCCGTACTCGCTGCACTCCGCGCTCTGCTCGCACGCTGCCGCTCTAGCCGCCTCTGTCGTGCAACACGATACATTTAAAGGACACAAGAACGTCCAGCCTCAGGACAATCATTGCTGTAGAACACAAAGAACTGTCCTGCGTGGAAGTCGTACGTGCGACGCGATCTCGTGCAGGACCGCCGCGCCACCGATGCAGTTAAACCAAATTGATGTTTTGTCTTTTCATTTGTAGTCAGTCCTATTTTAGCTCTAACAATCGACAGACTCACTGCCTCGCGTATAATCCCTAGTACCTACTCTGTCGCGACGTTGCGAGTAATGACCCCTATTCAAAACCACTTTATTAAATAAATAGCTTGTGACGTAGTAATAAAGATTAGCATATAAGATTCTAATATTGTATTTTATGATTCATTATTAAACGTGAGATCTAACTAATAACATCTCTTTTGATTTACCCAAGTCCCGTCCTTACATGGCGACCCTGCCATTTAAGGTTCGGTGTCAAATCCGGGCGTAGAGTACATTGTAATAGCTTAGTGAAACAATGGCATTAATTATTAGTTATTCGTGCAACACAAGTGTGGTGAATATTTTTAAAAATGGGCAAGACTCAAAGTAAAGAGGAGATCGTGATTGCCCAAAACGCTGCGGGTGGCACAAATGTAGCCGATATAACTCAGCTGCATCAGAACCAATCTATAACAAATTATATACTTGGAGTGATGTTGATCATCCTACTTTGTTGTGTATTTTACGGTATTTACAAATTATACCGACGATGTCACATAAGCTGGATGCGAGAAGAAATAGCCAGGAATGCGTTTAGGCGTTCTAGCACAAGGCGCGAGGCACGGAGCAAGGATACGAGTTCACACGTTTAGCCTTGAGTGAAAACTCGGTTAGACGAAAACCGCGTAAGTTTCAATTATGTGTTAAAAATAAGTGGAAAAGTGTGGTGCGTGCGTTATAAAAAGTGCGGTATAACCAGTAATCGTAATTTAGTGTAATATAGAATTATAACCTTTTCGTTCTACTGTTTCTCGCTTAATTAAGAATGTATTTCATGAATAAGTTAAATGTCTGATTTAATAGAGATTCATAATATTATTAAAACTATTAAGAAAAATTTAGTAAAATTAAGTAAGGTAAAAAGAACAAAGAAGTTATTAGAGCAAAAATATTTAGAAGCTTCTGAATTATATGAAAAATATATTTTATGTCGTAGAGAATTAGAAACAGATGAGTCTCCAGGTTTTATTAAGCAGGAACAATTTAAGTATATTTTAGTTATATGTGACGAAATAGAGTCATACTTTCAACAAATTAAAAATTTTTGTTTAGAAAGCGAACAGGTATCTACCAAGAGCACCATGACTGAGTTTGACATGAAAACTGCAACTTCCCTTCTACCTGTGATGACAGGAGAGGAGGAATGTACTAAGAAATTGATAGACGCTATTGAATTTTATAGTGAAACAATAAAAAAGGACCATGAACCATTACTAATTTCATTTGTTCTTAAAACGCGACTAACCCGACATGCTAAACTTCGTTTGGCATCTAACTATGTTAATTCCACAGATCTTATAAATGACATGAAAAATAATTTGCTGACTAAGCAGTCTGCCACAGCCCTTCAATTGGAGCTGTTGCAAACTAAACAAGGTTCTCAGAGCATCGAGGAGTTTGGTAAGAAACTTGAGGATTTATTTGTTGAATTGACTATATCGCAAGCTGATGGAAAAGAGGACGCATATAAAATGTTTAGACCTGTCAACGAAAAAATTGCTATTCAGCGTTTTACAGATGGCTTGAGAAATGGTCGATTGAGTACGATTTTAGCGGCAAGGGATTACTCCGAGCTCAAGGACGTTATACGCGCAGCTAAAGATGAGGAACGAGCGCATCCAGGTCCCAGCACGTCCTCGTCAGAGACAGTCTTTGTCTCTCAACATGGAGGTAACCACAATAAGTTTCAGGTCGATAGATTCAAGGGACAAAACCGAGGTCGATTCATTCCCAATCGTAACTATAGGCCCACTGCTCAGCCTCCTCCTAGGACTCAGGTACCTTTTAGGACTTTTAATCGAGGCCGTGGTAGAGGTTTTATTGACTATTCACGCGGGCGCGGGCGTAATTACGGCCAGGCATCGAATTCATTTACCTCCAATCGCAATAGGAGTCATAATACATATTTATTAGATCAATCGAGTAGTGATAGTGTAGGCCCGTCAACAAACAATCAAAATTTAGATTTACAGTTTTTTCGATCCTAATTTTGTTTTAATGTGTAACCATAATAACTTCGTAGAATTGTGTATTTTTGATACCAAATATAGAATGCTAGTTGACACGGGCGCCTCTTTGTCAGTGATTAAATATGATGTAATACGAGAATGGAAGATTCCAATTCACCCAGAATACATTACCATTAATGGTATTGGTGGCAAATCGATCACCGACGGTTATGTTTACATACCATTTTCCATAAGCGGAAAAGTATTCAAACATAAGTTTTATGTTCTAAAGAATTTACCTTGTTTACAAGATGGTATAATTGGACAGGAATTTTTGAAAAAATATAATTGTATTTTAAATTATGAACATAACACCTTGACAATAAATGAATGCGATAGTTCGGTAACAATTGATTTAATATTAGGAAAATTAGGTAAAAAGTTATATATTACGGTTCCCCCAAGGTGTGAGAAATTTTTTCATATTAATTGTTTTACGAAAGAGACTTGCGTTGTATTCCCTAGAGAACTATGCGAAGGCGTATTTATTGCCGGAAGTATTTGTCAACCCAAAGAGGGACATATATTAATACAAATTTTAAATACACGTGAGACTGAAGTTCAGCTTAGTTATTTTAAACCTGAGATCGATAATTTATCTAATTATAATATTTGTTCATTTGAAAAACAAAATTTAAGCGGAGAAAGGGTTAGAAAATTATTGTCATTAATAAAGTTACAGCATTTGAATGAAGAAGAGTCCATAAGTATACAGAATATTTGTGCTAAATTTTCCGACGTATTCTACTTACCGGAAGACAAATTAGGCACTTGTAACCTTTATGAACAAAATATTCAATTAAAGCCACATTCGGACCCTGTGTATATTAAGCAATATCGCTTACCATTTTCACAGCGTAATGAAATTGAAAATCAAATAAAAAATATGATTTCTAATAATATCATAGAACCCGCGAGTAGCGAGTGGTCTAGTCCAGTACTACTTGTACCTAAAAAACAAGATGACAACAATAAAAGTTGGCGTTTAGTCGTTGATTTTAGGAAATTAAATGACCGCATAATGGACGATAAATTCCCTCTGCCCAACATAACAGATATATTAGATTCTCTTTCCGGTGCAATATATTTTTCACAATTAGACTTAACACAGGCTTATTACCAGGCAAAATTAAATTCAGACAGTAGAAAGTATACGGCATTCACAACACCCTCCGGTCAGTATCAAATGACCCGTATGCCAATGGGATTAAAGACAAGCCCTAGTTCTTTTTCCCGACTGATGACAGTTGCTATGTCAGGACTGAACTATGAAAAATGTTTTATTTATTTGGATAATTTAATTTGTTTTGGAAGAAATTTGGACATGCATAATAAAAATTTAGTTGATATTTTGTCTAGATTAAGAAAGGTAAATTTAAAATTAAATCCGGATAAGTGTGATTTTCTTAGGAAACAAATTTTATATTTGGGTCACGTCGTATCAGCTGATGGTATTAGACCTGATCCAGAAAAAATTAAAGTCTTAAATAACTATCCAGTTCCGAAAAATAGTGACGAATTAAAACGTTTCGTAGCATTTTCTAATTATTACAGAAAATTTATTCCAAATTTTGCTGAAATTTGTGTTCCATTAAACAACTTATGTCGTAAAAATGTTATTTATAATTGGAATGAAAACTGTCAGAAATCATTTACTTTGTTGAAAAACTGTTTAGTGAAACCTCCTGTATTGCAATACCCTTTATTCGATGACAATAATACGTTTATTCTTCAAACCGATGCATCAGGATACGCTATAGGCTCAGTTTTATGTAATGCTGATCGTAGGCCAATAGCTTACGCCAGCCGTAGCTTAAACAAGGCCGAATGTAGGTATCCCACAATTGAAAAAGAATTGCTAGCGATAGTCTGGTCTGTTAAATATTTTAGACCATATCTCTATGGAAGGCGGTTTATTATAGAAACGGACCATAGACCTTTAGTATTTTTGTATAATTTGACAGATCCATCAAGTAGGTTATTAAAATTTCGTTTGTTATTGGAAGAGTACGATTATAAAGTAGTTTATGTGAAAGGGCGGGATAATGTAGCTGCAGATGCATTATCGCGCATAGAGTTGTCTAGTGAAGAATTACGGTCGATGAACGAACATGTCATATCTGTACTTACTAGAGCAAAGAGACGGGAGCTTGAGAATAATTCTTGTAATCGTACTTCGGTGTCTAATATTCCTAAAAACAATTGGACTGATCACCCAAGAGTTGTAGAAATGTTAAATTTACCGAAGGATTACACAGAATTGGTATTTATAAATGAAAAGGAGTGGATACGAATTAAAAAATATATATCCTTAGAGAACGGTGATTATGCGTATTCGTCGTCAAATCGCACTATTTATGTTAAACTATTTACTCAATCACAGTGTACACGAGCGGTCTCTGTGAGAGAAATGGAATTATTTTGTGCGAATTTAAAAATAGACACTTTATACGTAATTAAAGATGATAATAATATTAAAATAATTAAAGAGCTAGCTCAATATATAAATAAATTGCCTAAGTGGTCCGGACCCCGCTTATGTGTAGTAAAAGGCGTTAAAAAGATAATTGACGACGATACCAAGAAAGTTATTTTAAACGATTATCATATCCTTCCCACTAGTGGACACGCGGGGATAAGACGAATGTTATGTAATATTCGGAAAAAATATTTTTGGAGTGGACTAGAGCGTGACGTAACTAATTTTGTGACGAAATGTAGTAAATGCCAAAGGTTCAAATATTTAAATACAGTAAAAGAACCAATGGTCATAACGGATTGCGGAAACTCAGCTTTCGATAAAATATATATAGATTTAGTAGGTCCTTTACCAAGAGATAGTAAGTATAACTACATTTTAACGCTTCAGTGTGACCTCACCAAGTACGTCGAGGCTTATCCGATAGAGAGTAAGGATGCGCGTACGGTGGCCACAACACTGGTAAATAATTTTATACTTAGGTATGGCATTCCACGAGAGATTGTGAGCGACAGAGGAACCGAGTTTGTCAACACTATAATGAAAGAGGTATGTACTATTTTAAACATAAATCATTTACAGTCCACAGCATTCCATCACCAAACATTAGGTTCAATAGAAAATAGCCACAAACATTTAACTTTTTATTTAAGAATGCAAGTTAACAGTCATACTCAGGAATGGAATTCATGGTTACCGTACTGGTGCTTCTCATATAACACATCAGTACAGTCGAGTACAAAATTTACTCCATATGAACTAGTGTTTGGAAAACAATGTAACTTACCTTCCAATCTCAATACAACATTAGACCCGATTTATAACTTTGATAACTATGCTATTGAGTTAAAATACCGTTTGCAAAAGTCGCAAATGGATGCTAAAAATAATCTTATGAATTGTAAATTGGTCAGAAAAAGTAAATATGATAATTATGTAAACCCAATAAAATATAAAACTGGAGACTTAGTCTTAGTAAAAAATGAAAATTGTAACAAACTAGAACCTTTATATTTAGGCCCATTTTCAGTAGTTAAGGATATATCTCCAAATGTTGTTATTTTAGTTAAAGGAAGAGAAAAAACTGTTCATAAAAATAGAACTAGACTTTATCAAGAATAGAATTACTTTTTGTACCAGTTTTGTTTGTAACTGTACGTTATCAAATAGTACTCATGTACTCATAACATTGTTTATGTTTAGCTTGTAAGCGTATCAATATTATAATGTCTAAGATCTTATAATTACATTATATAACTATGTTATACTTTATGGTTATATACAATTAGATATAATATTTGCTAATTTTTTTTTCTCACTTTATTCACTAATTAAGTGTTTTTATTAATTATATTTAAAAAAAAAAATGTATTTGTATTATTCATTTTTTTTCTTTTTTTGATAGGGCGTGTGACGTAGTAATAAAGATTAGCATATAAGATTCTAATATTGTATTTTATGATTCATTATTAAACGTGAGATCTAACTAATAACATCTCTTTTGATTTACCCAAGTCCCGTCCTTACAAGCTCCTTGCTATCATATTTTTATTGGATAAAGCACTGTATACACCTACTTAAACGTAGGTAAAATATTATAAATGCGAAAGTTTGTGAGGATGGATGTTTGTTACTCTTTTACGCAAAAACTACTGAATGGAATTTGATGGTAATTTGGAATATACTTAGGTAGTTTAGGGTATATAACAACATTTTAGCTATATAGGTATACGGGTGAAGCCGCGGGCATCATCTAGTTTAAAATAAAACTTAAATGTATAAACTCAATGTGAAGAAGACTAATGATTGAGTGAATGAATGTAACACTTACTGGTGGGTTGTGGCGGGGGGGAGGAGATGGGCCGCGTCTTGTACCGCAGCGCGTCCGGCTTGCTCACCTCTACGTCCGCCTGCGTCGGTCATTCACAACATTCTCATTATAAACTATTATGGCAGTATTACTTACTAACATTTGCGTTTTGTTTAACATAAAATATATAGAAATTCGTATAATTCTCTGTGTGTGTGTGTATCGTACCTCGTAGCCCTCGTCGGGCCTGGTGTGCGCGGTGTCGCTGAGGTCGGAGGCGGAGGGCGCGGTGCTCTCCTCGCTGGAGGAGCCCTCCGCAGAGCTCTCGTCCGAGGCGCACGCCAGCGTCGCCATCTAACGACAATCAAAGTTAGCACAACCACATCCAGCCCCAACACAGTATTTAGTGGGCTGCAGACGAACACGCGTCACAAAGACCACCGACACTGCACTAAGCACTTGACAACAACATTGTAATCATCGACAACAGCACGTGCGGCGTACTAGAGCGCACACACACTACACACAGCACGGCGCGTCACAACCGGTCCGCGACCGCAGCGTCACTCACGCCGCTATCAGACTACACTAATTAGCTTACCACTAATAAGTTGAAGGTCGCCTCATCTATACCTACGCACTACACTATGTTGAGCTATTATGTTATCATAGGAGACACTCGACGCGCGCTGGTACAGATTCAACGGTTTCATACATTTGTTTGCGTGCCTCGGACGTAGTGGTCGCATTCAGAGTGGTTTAATCGGGTACCTAAGACGAGTCAGTGACATCGCCTCCCCAGTCGGCTCTGCCCTCCAGTGTATAGTGTTGAGTGTGGCAGAGCTAGAGGAGAGTGTGCGGCGTGTAGCTAGGTAGGTGGCTAGGTACCTTGGCAGGCGGCGCGAGCGCGGGCATGCGGTGGCGCTGCGTGGGGCGCGCGGCCGCCACGCGCACGAGCGCCTCGCACAGCGCGCGCAGCCCCGCGCCGCCCTCCAGTGTATAGTGTTGAGTGTGGCAGAGCTAGAGGAGAGTGTGCGGCGTGTAGCTAGGTAGGTGGCTAGGTACCTTGGCAGGCGGCGCGAGCGCGGGCATGCGGTGGCGCTGCGTGGGGCGCGCGGCCGCCACGCGCACGAGCGCCTCGCACAGCGCGCGCAGCCCCGCGCCGCCCTCCAGTGTATAGTGTTGAGTGTGGCAGAGCTAGAGGAGAGTGTGCGGCGTGTAGCTAGGTAGGTGGCTAGGTACCTTGGCAGGCGGCGCGAGCGCGGGCATGCGGTGGCGCTGCGTGGGGCGCGCGGCCGCCACGCGCACGAGCGCCTCGCACAGCGCGCGCAGCCCCGCGCCGCCCTCCAGTGTATAGTGTTGAGTGTGGCAGAGCTAGAGGAGAGTGTGCGGCGTGTAGCTAGGTAGGTGGCTAGGTACCTTGGCAGGCGGCGCGAGCGCGGGCATGCGGTGGCGCTGCGTGGGGCGCGCGGCCGCCACGCGCACGAGCGCCTCGCACAGCGCGCGCAGCCCCGCGCCGCCCTCCAGTGTATAGTGTTGAGTGTGGCAGAGCTAGAGGAGAGTGTGCGGCGTGTAGCTAGGTAGGTGGCTAGGTACCTTGGCAGGCGGCGCGAGCGCGGGCATGCGGTGGCGCTGCGTGGGGCGCGCGGCCGCCACGCGCACGAGCGCCTCGCACAGCGCGCGCAGCCCCGCGCCGCCCTCCAGTGTATAGTGTTGAGTGTGGCAGAGCTAGAGGAGAGTGTGCGGCGTGTAGCTAGGTAGGTGGCTAGGTACCTTGGCAGGCGGCGCGAGCGCGGGCATGCGGTGGCGCTGCGTGGGGCGCGCGGCCGCCACGCGCACGAGCGCCTCGCACAGCGCGCGCAGCCCCGCGCCGCCCTCCAGTGTATAGTGTTGAGTGTGGCAGAGCTAGAGGAGAGTGTGCGGCGTGTAGCTAGGTAGGTGGCTAGGTACCTTGGCAGGCGGCGCGAGCGCGGGCATGCGGTGGCGCTGCGTGGGGCGCGCGGCCGCCACGCGCACGAGCGCCTCGCACAGCGCGCGCAGCCCCGCGCCGCCCTCCAGTGTATAGTGTTGAGTGTGGCAGAGCTAGAGGAGAGTGTGCGGCGTGTAGCTAGGTAGGTGGCTAGGTACCTTGGCAGGCGGCGCGAGCGCGGGCATGCGGTGGCGCTGCGTGGGGCGCGCGGCCGCCACGCGCACGAGCGCCTCGCACAGCGCGCGCAGCCCCGCGCCGCCCTCCAGTGTATAGTGTTGAGTGTGGCAGAGCTAGAGGAGAGTGTGCGGCGTGTAGCTAGGTAGGTGGCTAGGTACCTTGGCAGGCGGCGCGAGCGCGGGCATGCGGTGGCGCTGCGTGGGGCGCGCGGCCGCCACGCGCACGAGCGCCTCGCACAGCGCGCGCAGCCCCGCGCCGCCCTCCAGTGTATAGTGTTGAGTGTGGCAGAGCTAGAGGAGAGTGTGCGGCGTGTAGCTAGGTAGGTGGCTAGGTACCTTGGCAGGCGGCGCGAGCGCGGGCATGCGGTGGCGCTGCGTGGGGCGCGCGGCCGCCACGCGCACGAGCGCCTCGCACAGCGCGCGCAGCCCCGCGCCGCCCTCCAGTGTATAGTGTTGAGTGTGGCAGAGCTAGAGGAGAGTGTGCGGCGTGTAGCTAGGTAGGTGGCTAGGTACCTTGGCAGGCGGCGCGAGCGCGGGCATGCGGTGGCGCTGCGTGGGGCGCGCGGCCGCCACGCGCACGAGCGCCTCGCACAGCGCGCGCAGCCCCGCGCCGCCCTCCAGTGTATAGTGTTGAGTGTGGCAGAGCTAGAGGAGAGTGTGCGGCGTGTAGCTAGGTAGGTGGCTAGGTACCTTGGCAGGCGGCGCGAGCGCGGGCATGCGGTGGCGCTGCGTGGGGCGCGCGGCCGCCACGCGCACGAGCGCCTCGCACAGCGCGCGCAGCCCCGCGCCGCCCTCCAGTGTATAGTGTTGAGTGTGGCAGAGCTAGAGGAGAGTGTGCGGCGTGTAGCTAGGTAGGTGGCTAGGTACCTTGGCAGGCGGCGCGAGCGCGGGCATGCGGTGGCGCTGCGTGGGGCGCGCGGCCGCCACGCGCACGAGCGCCTCGCACAGCGCGCGCAGCCCCGCGCCGCCCTCCAGTGTATAGTGTTGAGTGTGGCAGAGCTAGAGGAGAGTGTGCGGCGTGTAGCTAGGTAGGTGGCTAGGTACCTTGGCAGGCGGCGCGAGCGCGGGCATGCGGTGGCGCTGCGTGGGGCGCGCGGCCGCCACGCGCACGAGCGCCTCGCACAGCGCGCGCAGCCCCGCGCCGCCCTCCAGTGTATAGTGTTGAGTGTGGCAGAGCTAGAGGAGAGTGTGCGGCGTGTAGCTAGGTAGGTGGCTAGGTACCTTGGCAGGCGGCGCGAGCGCGGGCATGCGGTGGCGCTGCGTGGGGCGCGCGGCCGCCACGCGCACGAGCGCCTCGCACAGCGCGCGCAGCCCCGCGCCGCCCTCCAGTGTATAGTGTTGAGTGTGGCAGAGCTAGAGGAGAGTGTGCGGCGTGTAGCTAGGTAGGTGGCTAGGTACCTTGGCAGGCGGCGCGAGCGCGGGCATGCGGTGGCGCTGCGTGGGGCGCGCGGCCGCCACGCGCACGAGCGCCTCGCACAGCGCGCGCAGCCCCGCGCCGCCCTCCAGCGCGCCGCCCCCCTCGCTCAGCGCCGCGCGCACCAGCGCACAGGACGTCGTCTTGGACCGCCCCGACGTCACGTCTGTGACCATAACACATTTTATACTTAACTATACCTCTTCCAGCGTAAGTTTAGCTTTTTGACAGTTCACGTCCATGAAGTTTCGTAATACGATTACTACCATTATGAAACAAATTACAAATAATCGGTAGAAATAAATGCTATGAATATACCTCAACTCTTCATAATACGTTTATAAAATGTAATATGATATTTTAGATTAGCTATAACCCGCGTATGGGTCACGATAAATTATATATTTTAAATAATACCTAAGCTAACTATAATTTTATCATTTTAAGCTATAGGCTAATTCTCTTAACATAGATAAAGAAAGAAACAGTAATAAAATGATAATGTAAGTTGATGTAAAGATAAAAATGTGTAAAATAAAGTAATTTGAAAAATAGAATATCGCGAAATCGCTTACAATCGCATGGCATTACATTCAAGATACTGCTGAACGTCACTAACGTCAACCTGTCAAATGTTGTTAAATATAGTGGAAAGGGTATAAGTATCTACTTACATCATTTATTTCAATTAAGGTATACATAGGACACACAGCATTTATGACCGGCGCAGAGCTTTTCCGCGAACTTTGTTAAAACACGCTTACAACAGCTGTTCACAGATAAGGTTGGCTTTGGAAAAATCAAAAATCTCTCTCTCTCTCTCGCTATGCATACTGCATACTTTGCAAAATGGATACTTTGTTCACAAGAGTGAAAAAGAAGCATCAAGAGGTTTGTGTCATTATAAACAATAAGAAAAACTAAAATAGTAATAATACTAAAATGTAAAATGTCTGCGTGATATCATCACGATACTCTAGTCCCCAGACTTGAAGGCATGCTCACATTTGTGGCTCAAGTTTTGAATAAGTTAGCGCCAGACAAATTTGACTACGTCTAGTTAACGATCTACTTAACGATATCAAACTTCAGAATAATTTCCGCACGTCCTGTTAGTCAGTGATGGTCCAGGCCGAGGTTCGTACCCTACAGGAAGTGCCCCTGAGGCACGTCACGTAAATGTCGAGGGTCATCCACCCCACCACAGCCGACGTAAAAGTCGTACGAGACAAACTACTCGTCCAACTAACCAAAAAAAATAAATCAATCTCCCGAAGTTTAATAAATCTCGATAAGTATTACCAGCGTAGCGCTCAGGATTGCCAGATTAAAGTAAAAGGCAGTGGACAGGGCACATAGAGTGTACAACTGTCGAAGAACAGATATTCTGCTAAGGTTTTTCTGCAGAGATTTTGATGATTGTTAGATTGTTATCAAAATAAAATCAAGCTCAGTTGATAACAGCAAATAAATTTAAAACTTGTTCATTTTTATAGTTGGTACTTTTTACTATTTATTTCAAAGGTGAATCTGTTCAAGTGAATCAGCTTAATTATCTTATAATAAGCTAATTTATTGGTCATTTATTTATTATTAAATGTAGTGTGAAATAAGCAGCGCGCTAGGTAAATTGACACTATGCGTACACATGACGGTGTAATATATTACTTATGTGTATGTGTTAGAGTTGAGTTTTATTTGTACATTTGTATAAGCACTACTATATGAAGCGGAATGTTGTGCTATAACGGGTAGGTACGCGGTGGGGCTTCCTACGTCCAGCTCAGTGGATCGTATTACCGACGGTCGACTTTTGATATCGTTTGTTTCATGTAATCGGATACCTAATACATTAAACAATGGATTAGGCATATCATGCAAATGCAGAATCATTACTGCGATATGGTATCATTTTTTGGGGCAATTCAACTGACTGGGAACTTGTTTTTAGGGCGCAAAAACAATGTGTTAGAGCAATTTATAGACTGAAAAGTACAGACAGCTGCAAACCAGTTTTTAAAAGCCTAAATTTACTAAGTCTACCATGTCTATATATACTGGAGACTGCTGTATTTGTCAAAAAGAATATACACCTGTTTAATAATCTACACAGCAGCCGACATCAGCATAAAATAAAAATTATAACAAATAAGACATCTTATTTAAATAAAAGATGTATGGCATCCAAAGTCTATAATAGACTACCAGCCGAGTTTTGTAAATTAGATAATGTAAATGAATTTAAAAGCAAACTGAAAATAAAATTACTTGAAAAAACATACTATAGTGTAAAAGACTACTTAGAGGATAGACATTTTTAGATAGGTAAACAGCATGCATTTGACGAAAATTTTAAGAATTGTATTAGAAACTAATAATTTAATTTATTTTAAATGTAACTAGAAATTTAAATAATGAACCTGTAATAATATAATTTTTGCATGCCTAAAGGTGGAATATGGAGAAACCTAATAATCTGTTGTAAGACCATAATTATTGTACCTATATTCGCAAATAAATGATGATTGATTGATTGATTGAACAATAATAGATTCTGATTAGTTTTATAAGTTAGATAAACCTTTAAACACTAGGTGTAGGTTAATAGTGAACAATTGTGTTGTGTAGGCACAAGGGTACAAATAGCTTGTTTGCTCATAATGTGTAGATTGAGAGAGAGAACTACTGACCGCAGACGGCGAGCTGCACGGTGAGCAGCGCCTCGATGATGCGGACGAGCAGGCGCAGCTCGGCGGCGGCGGCGCGCTCCGCGCACACGTACTGCAGCAGCAGCTTGAGCAGCGCGTAGCTGTCGCTGAACGCGCTCTCGCTCACCACGAACTCGCGGAACAGCGGGCTGGACAGGCACAGGCGCGCCGCCGACTTCCAGAACGTCACTACGTTCTTGAGCACCTCCAAGTACTCCTCTACAGTCTCCTCCACGCACTTGTTCTCCGTCGAGTCGCTGCGTATGTTCTGCGGCGCGGAGGCTCCTCGCGACTTGGCTCTCGACTCCTGCGGCATGAACGCGAGCATGTCCCGCTCCCTGCTCAGGTCGCACAGCTCGTCGAACTTCTCCGCTGGGAGCTTCAGTCTGTATATGTTGAAACACTTATCCGTCATTTCCGTCAGAGATTTAAACAACATCTGCACGGAGGCGAGCGAGCTCATCTCTCGGAAGTACGTCATCTCCGAGTTCTCTTTCATCAGCTTGAATATTTCGACCGTTATCGCTATCTCGAGGATCGAACAGCACTGATTCGAAAACTCGGACAGCGACACCAGCTCGAGAACGTAACTGAGCCCTCCCTTCTGGATGAACTGTTCCGCGAACGACACCGTATTCAGCAGACTCGCGAAGATGTTGAGACACGACACGGTCAGGAAGTAGGCGGACTCCTCGGCGCGGATCACGTATCTGTGCTTCGCTATGATGAAGGTCGGGTAGATGACGCCGAACAGCAGCTCGCACTTCATCTCCGTCCGGCACTTGGGCGTGACGCGCAGCAGGTGAGCGACGGTCGCGTGCAGCACGCCGCTGTGGTTGTCCAGCTGCAGCAGCGAGTTGTAGTGGTAGAGGAACGACCACGCGTCGTTACCGTCCGGCGGCGGCGACGCGTGCAGGCAGGAGCCGGCCGGGCTGCGCGCCGGCGCCGGCGCCTCGCACGTGGCGCACGGCAGCGCGTCCGGCGCGCTCGGGGCGGCGAGCGGCGCGCCCAGGTCCCCGTACAGCGTGCGCTCGAGCAGGCGCAGCGCGGGCACGGCGGCGCGCGCCTGCGTCAGCACGAGCCGCACCGCCGCCTGCATGAGCGCGCGCGCCGAGCAGCAGCAGCACGCGCCGCAGCGCAGCAGCGCGCGCAGCAGAGCGCGGCGCAGCACGACGCGCGCGCCCAGGCCGCGGTGCGCCAGCAGGCCGCCGAGCTCGGCGTGCAGGTGCGCGGGCGCGCAGGGCGGCGCGGGGCCGGGCGCGGCGGCGGCGGGCGCCCCGAGCGCGGCGTGGTGGTGGTGCGCGCCGGCCGCCACGCGCGCCAGGCACGCCTTGTGCCGCGCGCGCGCGCACGCCGCCGCGTGCACCACCTCGCTGCGCACGCGCTTCATGGACGAGATCAGTCTGGCGACGGTCTCGATCAGCTTCCGGACGAGCAGCGCGCTCTCGTCCTCGTCGGCCGGGATCCCGATCATGAGCTCGACGGTCTCCTTGAGCAGCGCGCCGCGGAGGCACTCCGCGTACAGCTTGAACTGCTCGGTGAACTCCCGCAGCTTGTCGACGGTGCGACACTGCATCAGCAGGCAGTGGAAGAAGGCGGTGATCGAGTAAGCGATCCCGAAGACGAACTTGAGCGAGTCGTCCGCCTCGCCGTCGTTCTCGTTCGCGGGTCGCTGTTCCCGTTTGTTCTGTTTGTGTTTCGATATGACGTCCTCGAGCAACCGCAGGAGCATCGGCAAGATGCCATTGTTTATCAGCTTGGCGCACAGCTCCGAGTGCACGAGCACGCGGTCCAGGGAGACCATGAGCAGCTCCGTGAGCGCCACCTTGACGTGCGACGCCTGGCGGCCGCCCTCGCGCTCCGCCTGGGGCGCCGACGTGAACTGCAGCGAGCACAGGTTGCGGAGGGAGAAGTTGATGCACTGCATAGAAATTTGAGATCCTTCCGAGCCCGTCAGACTGCTCTCCGCTTTGCAGAGCTCTTGCAGCAGGTCTGTTATAATTAAACTAAATTGGAATGTAGTTATTTCAGAGTTAATGATTTCCTTGTGTTTATCGTTCATGTAGTCTTCCGCCTTCGGTTTAGTCTTGCGCGGCGTGCTGTGGGGCTCGCCGTAGTAAGAGTCGGTCGGGTAGTCTGTCGACGAGCGCGTAGAGTTGAAGTAGTCGAAGTCATCGTTGGGCGAGTGCACTTTGATCGCTAGCGAACGGTTCAGTATCTGCAAGTCGTCGCCAGAGTCTCCGGACTCGGAGGACTGTTCCGACTGCGTCGAGTACTTTCTCTTGGAGAGTTCAGAGGTCTCGCTGTGTGTTGGGTACCGGGACCTGTCGAGTCATAATGCTTGCTTACTAAAGTATAATGAAAGTAGAACAATCATAGCTGTGGTGTCTCCACACAGAACAAAGTAAATGTGAACCTATCGTCTCCACGGTAGGTTCTCGTACAGTGTTGTTCGTAGTTGGATCATATTTACGTGATTACCTTCCTGTGTGCGAGCCCTTCTCTGATGAAGCTGCTGAGTTCGCTTTGGATGTTTGCGTCAGGGGCGCCTTTTGTTTGGACCATATTCTGTAACAATATGTTTAATACAAATGAGATCTAGCTTTGTTGTAGCATAAGCAACTTGTTTTTAAACCCCATAAAAGCAACAGTACTAAGTAACATAACTAAGAACAACAGTACAAACTTTTGCGAAAACAGCAGATGTATGGGCGTGCGTGCGGCGTGAGGGGCGCGCTGCGGCACGGCGGGGGGAGGGGTTGTGGTGACGTCACGCGCCACGCCACACACCTCGCCGAACAGCCAGATCAGCACCGAGCTCAGTTGACGACAACATGACAGACCCTGAGCACAACACAACATATTATTAGCAAGCCTCAGCAAGATAGTATTATGTTAGAAGAAGGTATAGAGACCTCGACGCCGAGCGCCTTGAGCAGCACGAGGCAGCGCCAGGCCACGCCGCCCACCAGGTACTTGCGCAGGATCTCCTCGGACGACTGCGTGTTGCTGCGCGTGAACAAGCTCGTCACGCCGCCGCCGCATCTACTCCCCTCTGCTTTCTCTGCTTCATCTGACACATACTTATATCTATTAGAGTAGAGACCTACACACTCACACACACAAACAGTATTCAGACTCAGGACAATCATTTGTGGATTACGAGTAGCTTGAGCTACTTACATAAGAAATTATCTAACCGACCAAGCGACCAAACAAGTATTTTTATATAATGAGTTTGGTGCTGAGCACTGTTGACTATCGCGATGCAGACCTAAGACATATGGGAGAGCGCGACACCTTACGTAGAGGTGGGTACGTACGAGTGGGGTGGCGCGGCGGCGAGTAGGGCGCGTCCAGAGCGGGCAGCGGCGGCGCGAAGTGCGTGTTGATGGACGAGGTGACGCGGTGGATGCCGCACAGCAGCTCGCACCCCACCAGCGTCACCACGCCGCTCACGGGGCTGCAACACGACACAATACCTCACATGTAACTACCTGTACCTGCCAGTTATACAATGTATTGTATTGTATTTCTTTATTACTTAATGGCCTCATGAACATAGTTACATATTTGCCAGTGTCAATCAAGTGAGATATATTACATTCAGTAAGAGTAAAAGTAAGTATAAAAGTCACATACCTACTTATTATTAAAAAAGCAACAACAAAAAGTCGATGCTTCACTTTTCATTGTCGTCGAGACGGTCCCGTTTTTTGGTTTTTGGCTTACCTAAATCTCGAAAACGGTGTCGTACGAATTTCTGTCTAGGTACATAAAAATAAACAAGGAAACATAATAAAATTCTCTAATTCTATTCTATTCTTTCTCTATTTCTGGCTTTCGACTTATCTCTCTAAAATCATTCGTTGCCTGGACTATCTATCTATTTACTTTGTTCAAATAAAATAAATTAGGTAACTGTTTTTAAGGGATTCTTTCAAACAATTGACTGTGATGTGACTTATAAGTATATTTTATTATTTGCTTATGTTCAAGTACTTACCAAAATTGTATAAGGTCTTTAGGGTTGTCTCCATTATTGAGTCGGATCATAAACTCTGCCAGAAACAAGTCAAGCCATTGTGATTTCTGTAACGTAAGTAGTCGTTATTATATTGAACATTAAATGCTAACTAAATCTTCGAAACATTACATAATATTATAATTAATTTTTTTGAGAGTTACGAGTATATTTGTCATGTTTAACACAAACGCATCTACAAACAGGTGAGGAAGATTAAACTCTTTATGCTCTTTAAGGAGGACAGTTTAGTTAGTTTTGAACATGTCTAGTATTGGATACAGAGACAAGCATTACATCCCAGCAACAGATCCAGTATAGCGTGCTGTATGTGTACCTACCTACGTTGTACTGAGATGATAGGAAGAGAGTAACTAGAGCAACAATTATTCACTAGAGTGTTACAGCAGTTTATGTATAGGCACAACACATAGGTTACCTCGTAGGTGCCGGTCTCAGCTTTGAAGAAGTGTTCCCAGTAGAGCTTGAGCGTGTCGGCGGGCTCCTCCTCCATCGCGCCGGCTCACCGACCTGCGACAACACGCAACATTACTCTCTGTACCTAGGTACACATACACATACTACCTGAGTGTACCTACGAGCAGACGCGATGTTCGATAATTGTCATTAAACGAGACGTTTTGTCATTTATCAGTTGTTGCTCTACCTTATCAATGTAAATTTATCTATTTTTCAAGGACCTTGCAAGGATATCATTTAAATATATAACACAACTTATAGCTGTTATCCCTCAGTCATGTGAAGTAGGTACACTTAGTATTCAGCCTACTAAGCGGGCTACTATGTGTATATCGATCACACCTGGGTGTGATTGGATTGACAGTCCTACTGATAAGACCCTTCTTGTATTGTACAGGATCTAAGTATTCAAATTATTTCCTTTACTGCTTTAATCGCATTTTAATACAAATACCTACTTACTACAACCCGGATGAGACCTTGCTCAAATAACATTTGTGTTAGTGTGCATAGAAATTGATAATTGTTCACAATATTGTCTGAAATATTCAATTATTAAAGTTCATAAATTGGAACTCGCAGTAGAAAGTGGGGTTTTGGTGCCAGATGTAAAGTTCAGGTGCCTCATAGAGCATCTATCATTGCACACTGTCATAATATGCTTAATCTTTGTGTACACAAACATTTGTTTAATACCAAGAGCATGGAGAATTTTAATAATTTGTAAATTATTAATATTATAGGTTCCTAATTTAATTCGCATGCGCCGTGTGTTTTCGGTGTTGGACAGATTCGTGTTTCAGCAGATTCCATACTCGACAGATTTGTGGATTGGACATATTCGTGGACTCGACGGATTAGCTATGGGTACGGGAGAAGTACATAGGTACATTGTGAATAAAATAGTAAGAGGAACCAAAAACGGCATAAAGCTCAAAGCTATTTAAGTTTAGAAATAAGGAAAAAAAACAAAATATTTAAAATAATAATATAATTTTAATTTAAAAAAGAATTAAGTAGGTAAGTACCAAATGTATTAGGTAGTAATTTGAATATATTTTTTATATAAAATTTTGCTCAACCGTTTCAAGCAGTCGACGCTAATCCCGTTCTGCATTGCGGCTGTAACAATTTTATCTACATATTTGAATATTTTTCTCCAATAATAAGTCACGCTAAGTACTTCCCTTTACAACGAATTTCTCAAACACATACGTGTATAGATAGGTCTTCAAAAATGATATCGAGGATTTTAAAATATTTTATTTCTAAACCGAATAGTTTGCGTGACAGACGCTTCCAAAGTGGAAAAAAGTTGGTACCCCCCTCCCCTCTCCAATTTCTGAAATAGGAAAATGAAAAGTCTAAAAAAACATATTATGATGTACGTTACTATAAAAAATAAAGTAAAGTTGTGTAAAGTTTTCATAATTACGAATAAAATAAAGCCAAACACTTGGTAGCTGCTATATACCGTTAAGGAGTTCCCTCGAGCCTCTGTCATCTGAAGCATCAGATCATATTTGTGTAAAGTTGTGTAAAGTTTTCATCATTACAAATAAAATAAAGCCAAACACAAGGTAGCTGCTATATACCTTTGTGAGGAGTTACCTCATTTCTCTGTGGTCTCCATCATCAGACCAGTTCAAACTCTTCATTATTTTGTAGTGACGTCAGCGATACACGTGTATGTCAAGATTTTACACAATGCGTCATTACAATTTTTTTTAAAATGCCATCGTAAAAAAATTCATCAAACGAGAAATCAAGTAACAAAAACAAAACAAAAAATACACTCGATTTGAGAACCTCCTCCTTTTTTTGAAGTCGGTTAAAAAATAAGAGCCTTTTGGAATTAGCTTTATGCTGGGCCACACCACTCTTCGAATTAAAAAAAAACCGATATTTTTATAAACTTTTATTTTACTTTATTTTAGATCTTTTAGATATTTTATACTGAACAATATATTTTTTTCAAGTAAGTATAAAATGTTTTGTAAGGCTTATCTGACAATGTAAATGAACGTTATCTTTATTTATTTTTTTTCCAGGTAGGGTCCAAATTTTTTGCGAATTTCTAATTACCAGCACTGGTACTAGGCAAAGTTACCACTTTTCCCAGTATCAGCTGGTAATTATGTAAATTGATAAATCCATATTTTTTTATTGTAAAGCGTGATTATTTTATGTCTAGAATTCAATTTTCTTGGAAAAAGTACTTCATGATTTCAGATTCCAAATCGTAGCATGGTGCTGAAACTGACATTGCTAGTTATAGTCCATTCAAAATAGACTAAACTATGATTACAGTTTGCATTAATTCCCAACAAGCTGGATTGTTGTGCAGGCCTTGAATACGTCATTACAAATGATATGTCAAAAGTCACCATCGATCCCACTTGTGCGTTGTTTTTTATTCGAGGTCAAAGGTCACAAATTTGCGTTTTTTTATATCTCTGAAACAACGAGAGCTATCGAAAAAAGGTTCAGACAAAGTTTGTAGATCGTAAAATTGTCTACAAAAAATATCTCAACACTTTTCTCCTACAAAGCATCGTTCTCGAAATATCAAACAAACAAAGGAACAAACAAAAAATCATTTATTCACGCAAGATATAAAACGATACCGCTTGTGAAAGTCGTTTTATAGTGATCACATAATAAGTATGCTCGTCTAACTTAACGGCTAAGTTTACTGAGGGTTCGGAACACGACCATGTCAGAGAAGACACCCACAAGACACTCTGCTGGGTTCCTATCGCTCTTTTGGTGATCACTTCACAAATATTATTTTATTTAGTAAACAGGACAATTCAGATCCAAGCATTTTTATCGTTTACCTAAGTAGGTAATCCTTTACACTATAATATGATTTCGATATTAACTTATATTTTATTTTATTTATTTTATATTTTTTGGAAAACTTACAGCTAATTACAAAGTAAACATGAAGATAGTAGAAATAAGGCCAATTACAAGTTTTCACGTAATATAGCAACATTCATATACAAATTATATTTCACATAGGTAGGTACATATATAATAGGTTCACAATATAATAACAACATTAGGCAAACGAAAACAGAAAACAAGGAAAAGAAGCAGATAGGCAGAAATACAAATGACATCACTGGAAGAAGTTATAACTTAAAGATTTTTTTAAACTTAAAATGCTAGTAGAAAACACATCAATTTCCGCACTCCGGCATGCGGCATTATAAGTGCGACTTACTCTAACCATATATGAGTTTTGTCTGTATTTGGTAGTCGATGTTGGGACATGTAATAGGTCGAATCTCCGCAAAGATGTTGCTGGAACTCTTATGCCAAAGCTACTCACCAACTCCATTGAGTCAATTCCACCTCCCATAATTTTGAATAATAGGGTCAAATCTGATATGTTTCTACGCTCATAAAGGGGTAGTAAATGAAATTTTTTGCAACGACTTATATAGTCGGGTAGGTAGACCTGCCCGATATTATGTTTAATAAAAGATTTAAAATTAACTGAAAATTCTTTAACTTCCCTAGGGGGCTTATTATAAAAACGAATATCATCATATCGTGACTTTAGAGCGCAGGAAAGTCGTATTTTCGACTATATGCACACACTAGCTTTTTCCCGCGATTTCGCTCGCGTTTTTGTTAAAAATAATGCTTATTTCAATATATAGTAGCTTTATGTGAAGAAGATATTTCTCTTGTGGGTTCCATGATGAATAAAAGATGAAATAATATAATATACTTGAATGCTGGTACCAGACTTATAATAATACAAATAACAATAGGTACCTATATAATTACGACGACCTAACTACATGGTTGCGGGGAGACGACTGCTGGGTGACGCTAGTACAGTCGCGCGCCTGTAAGAGTGATTACTCAGCAGTCGCTCAAATTACAATGTTGTGTCCCTACAGTAGCATATGCATGCTTGGTCTCAGCCTAATCGGTTTGAAATTGACAAAGTTACATACAAACTTTCATCCCCTATCTTATCCTTTTAGGGGTAGAATTTATCAAAATCCTTTCTTAGCGAATCCCTACGTTATATCATCTACCTGCATGCCAAAATTCAGCCAGATCTCTCCATTGGTTTGGGTTGTGCGTTGCATTTTTTCTCATGGCTGTGCAAGCCAATTCTAGAGAGTCAGATTCAGTCGCATACTCTGCAGACAAAGTTTCCGAGCGCTGCAGGAGTGTTGTCGGTATGGTGACGTTTCACTCTCCTAGTCTTTAATGTTTCGAACCAGGTGGTGTCATGTATTTTACGCCCATCGAGCGCACGCTCTCTCCACTCATTTCGATCTTCGGACCGAGAAAGCATGTTGTCAAAGTCGTTATCAGTATTAAAGTGATTACTTATTAAAGAAGAAGAGATGTACAAGTTATACCTACATAATCCTTCTCTCAGCGATGACGCTATGGTAATAGTTGACTTTAATATTAAAAAGCCCAAACCCATTAAGAAACTTATATATAGACGTAGTTTTAGTGATGTAAACTTAGAATTTTTTAGAAATGACCTGAATTCCATTCCTTGGTGCTCAATTAATTCGTATAATGACGTTGATACTATGATAGATTTGTTTAATAGCTACTTAATATGTTTATTTGATTTGCATGCACCTCAGAAAAAAAGTATTTGTACAAATACTTCAAAACCATGGATCACAGGTACAGTGAAATTTATGATGAAAATTAGGGATGAAGCTTATTCTAAAATGATTAAAACAAATACTGAAACTTCAAAAAAATACTATCGGGACTTAAGAAACCTTGTAACTTCGACGGTCGAAAAGGAGAGGGTAGCATTTTTTAATAACTCAATTAACAATAAATTACACGAACCAGGTATATTATGGAAAAACTTAAAAAACACTGTAATTCCTAAAAATACCAATTCTATAGATATTCCAGATCACTTAAATGATCCCGATAAGATAAATGATCATTTCTTAGATTTACCTCCTATTACTGTCACAAACATAACCGCAAAAGATAGTAAATATAACGATTTAATTTCCAACTCAAAAACGCTTTTTAACTTAGAACTAACTACAGAGACAGAAGTGCTTCAAGTTATAAATAGTATTAAAACACAAGCGACAGGTCATGATGGATTGAATATAGAAATGATAAAACTTACGCTAGACACCACTCTTCTAATTATAACAAATATTATTAATAAATCTATTAGTACTTTTACCTTCCCTACTTGCTGGAAAAGAGCTTTAGTTAGACCAATCCCCAAAAAAAACTGCGTAGATCAACTCAAAGACCTGCGACCAATTTCAATTTTGCCCGTTCTATCAAAGTCTTTAGAAAAAATTGTTTTGAATCAAATCATTAAGTACTTAGATAAGAATAAGTTCATTCCAAAACACCAGTCCGTATTTCGTAGAAACCACGGCACCGAAACAGCATTAGTCAATATAGCTGACGATCTAACCCAAGCTTCGGACAGTGGTCTAAGTACTATAATGATCTTACTCGACTACTCCCGCGCGTTCGACTGCCTTCTCCTCGAGCTTCTATTAAATAAATTACAGCGTTACGGGTTCTCAGATAATGCTTGCCAATGGTTCAGGTCTTTTCTTTTAAACAGGGAACAAATGGTAGTTGTCGATAATAAGGATGGTCATAAGGCATACTCCGCGATGAGACAGGTCAACCGTGGTGTGCCTCAAGGCTCTTTATTAAGTCCTGTACTTTTCACACTATTCACTGCAGATTTACCCAACCACATTAATTTTTGTAAATACCATTTGTATGCTGATGACACCCAGCTATACTATTCGTTTAAGCCTGCAGATACTGAAAAGGCCATCGAAAATATAAATCATGACCTTAAAAGTATTTTTGAATGGTCTACAAATAATTGTCTAGTTCTTAACCCCGTTAAGACTCAGATGTTAGTACTAGGCACGAAGAACCAAGTCGAAAGCATCTCTTCTAAAAATAAAATTATAATTAACAATACTGCAATAGAACAAGTTAAAACCGCTCGGAATCTAGGTCTAATAATTGATGAACAGCAAAAATACATTGACCATATTAATAATAAAATCAGTAATGCATTCTATAGACTCAAAATACTTTACAAAATCAGACCATATCTAAAAGAAGATTTGCGACTAAGGTTAGTGGATTCACTAGTGCTCTCTCCTTTTAATTACTGTAGCACTGTTTTCAGTCCTAGAATAAACTTATACACGCAAAAGGCTATCCAACGTGTTCAAAATGCCTGTATTAGATTTTGTTACAATGTTCCCAGGCGAGAACATATATCGCCCTATTTAAATGAAAAAGGTATATTGAACATGAAGTCAAGGATGGAGTTGCAATACGCTTGTTTGACTCATAAAGTTATCTGGAACAAGAAACCCGAATATCTTTTTGAAAAACTGGTTTTCATCAAAGATAGTTTAAGAAGTCGTCGAGCAGCCACTGTTAATCTTCTTTCTATCCCTCCTCATAGTTCATCCCGTTACCGAGGAAGCTTCAAGTTTGCTGCGGCAAATATCTGGAACGACCTTCCCCCGCCACTACGCCTTGAAGTAAGCGCTGGAAATTTCAAAGCTAAATATAAAAAAGCCTTATTAAACAGACAACTTGCCGCAGAAAACCTGAAGCAAACCTTTACTTACAAATGGAAACTGAAACCCTATTTCTGAACTGATAATGACATTATTAATCCAAAGCACATACACACATACACATACACATATTACACAATTTCACACAAAAACACAGACACGTTAACGCTCATATTCTTTTTATTTAGGTATGTAAACTTAGTTTTGTTTATATGTATATTATATTTTGTTTTATATTTAAAATAACAGTACCGTAGGTACTGTAAGAACATTGTTACCGCCTAACATCTAAGGGAACCAGGTGTAACTGAAAATCAGCGCCTCTTGACATCTGTGATGTTAAGGAGCACTTGCTGAGTTACCACCTTTTGCCACATTTTTTTTTTTACTTTTGTTCCATTGTAATTTTTATATGTTATATTTTTTTTTGTGGTAATAAACAGAAACAGACAGAAACAGATTAACTTTTTTTCCCACAGTTTAAAAATATCAAATACAGATTGGCGCGAAAATGATAAACAAAAAAAATATTCACAAGTAATATGAAGTCCCGAAATTCCAATAATTTTAATTGTAATGTCAAAAGTACATAAGTGTGCTATCATTATGTACGATGTACATTGATAGCATGTAGCATTATATTGTGCACTTATGTGTTAGCATCTCAATAAAGTTACGAACTAGTAGAGTTTCTCGAGCTAATTAAACAAGTTATTTTACTTCAAAGCATCGAGTATGGCTCCAAGTACAAGTAGAGTATGTACGCTACTTGTACTTGGAGCCTATACCTATCTATTTAGAAGAAGGCAGTAGCAATTCTGTCTCCTTGTTGTAAGTTCTGTATCCCCTCTCTCGGTGCCTCCGTGTGAGTATAGGTAGTTAGTACAACTCACATGAGGCGCTGTAGGTACTCGAGTGTATCTGTAGTAGCGCTTTAAAAAGAACAACTACCGTTGTTACATAAGTAAGAGATTTGTCTCCACTCGTGAATAACTGATAACCTCACGCTTCTGCTAATGTTCTTCACATCACGATACAATGTAGCGCCCACTTATTATCATTAGCCGACACAATACAAGAGTTAGGTAATAAGATATTATTGAGCATTTACCGTACGTCTGATACAGCATAGCGCGCATTTGCAGCTCTGTGCACTCTATGTACTAGTAGGTAGTGTATGTGTAGCAGACACAATCCTCACTGCGTGTCGACAACAACGTGTATCATACAAACACAAGCCCGAGTGGCGTCGCGTCGCGTCGCGCAGTGCACTCGCCTCCACTGTGGAGTGGACACTGAAGCCTTATCGCTACAAGCGCCGAGAACAGAACAGATAATGACGCACCTCCTACATCATGCTATCTACCAGTACATTAGTACACTTTGACATTAGGCACTCACTACACATACTTATTGATATTATATCATAAGTATAGATACCTACGCAGCTCGCCCTACACGCACGCTATACTACTGTATTACTTCTAAACTTAATCATTTGTAAGTGACAACTATAAGATAACGATGCACGACGGTGGAAGGTGTTTATGTTTTTCAACAAATTGGTCCGCGACTACGTCCGCGTACAATAGCGGAGCGTCCTGTCTGTATACAAATATAACATAAGTAGCGCTGGCGAGGAAATGGCGATGAATTACTCTGCTAGTTGGCCAAAACACGGCATGCCACTTCAATTGTATATGACATGAAATAGAGACAATTTGTACAAGAGATGAGGGAGGAGCCCTGAAGGAGGCGGCGCGTGGGCTGCCTAACCATTGCATCATGTTTCTTTTAGAGTTAAGGCACTATAGGCACTTTGGCATTATGTCTATTAGCCTCACACTTAAACTATATATGTATGTAGGTACCCAAAACAGTGTCTTCTGTAATATCTAACAAAGTAATGTCAGTGAGATAAAGAATACAATAGTGATCTTAACTTTGTGACTTGTATTTGTAAGAAACATTACTGAAATAGTCCCACAAACATGTGCCGCCGATCTATATCGACCATCGATCTTTGAACAATAGATTCGGAACGGTTATCCGACGAAGAACCAAAGTTACCGGCATAGCTCGTAGAATTAGCAAGCTGAAGTGGCAATAGGCTGGTCATACCTGTCTAAGGACCGATGACCCGTGAGCTCACGTGTCCTAGGATGGAGACCGCGACTTAGTATAATTATGTATTACTGTAGGAAGCAATCCAGTTAGGTGTACCGACAACTTTAAAAAAGTCGCTGAGTCCGACGTGATGCGGAAGGCCCGTGTTCTGTGGTGCATGTTCAGAGAGGCCTTTGTTCAGTTGTTCAGCAGTGGGCTGCTAGGCTAATTGATTTTATTACAAAATCAAATCAATACTAAAATCTCAATTAGTAGATTTTGTGAAAAGTCACTTGGGAATAGCTGTGATTAGGAGTCCTCGTGCAATCAAGTCTTGAATTAAGTATAAGTATGATTGCTAGTATCCATTAATCATTGATAAGGTTCATATGTATTAAGCAGCAGAATGTATGCAGTTATCCATTGCTCTACACTACGTCATTTGTGTTAGGTATTGTTGAGTAGAGACTAAGTGGCTCTGGCCATAATGTTGTGCGACACACAGGCAAGGTCTCTATATTCATATATATCTTGTGTGTACCGGATGAGCAAGCAGAAGCCCGCTGCCGTTGTGTCCAGTACAACTGATACGAGTGAGCTCATCACACATCTCTCATAGAAGACCTCTGTGCCGTACTCGTTATATAACATGACTGCTACGCAGAGGTCTCGGGTTCGATTCCCGCTCAATGCAAATCTTTTTGTGCATGAACATGATTGTTTGCATTGGTCTGTGTGTTTTCTATGTATATCATGTATGTAGGTATTTACAAAAAAAAAAGAATTTAAGTATGTTTATCCGTTGTCTAGTACTACTAGCTTTGCTTAGTTTGGGACTAGGTGGCGTTGTGTGAATGAGTGAGGAATATTAATATATTTATATTTAATAGATTCAAATTAAATATTTTTTTCTGTTATTATGTGTTAAGTACCTATATTAAGATGAGTATTGTAATAAATTAACATACCTACTTGTAGATTAAGACTCGGCTGTCTGAGCTCTGCCTGCCTTGGAGTTTTGCTAACATAGTTAACATAGTATTAACTATGTTCACAACCAAATCAAATTGCATGTTTCATTTAATCATCATGCATGTTTTCTACCGCATTTATCGAGGAACTCGCTCGGAAGTATAGTGCAAATAAATATTTACCATGCCTTTCCTCTTCCACAAGAGATCTGCGCCACCAAGGCAAGCTGACTGTACCACGCTTCGTAGTGGCGTGAGACTAACTATACTATACTACTAACTATATAAAACACGCCTGACATCTGCGCAAACAACGGCAACTAGTTAAGGCTGGCCAAGTTAGATTCTCATACCTCGTACGAGACGGACATCTCGTATATATTTACATATTAATCTATGGCTTATACGTCTTATGGTAATGTGAGAGTGAGAGCAAAACACGCACTTTCTATTTGTACCAAATTTTCGTAATCCCAGTTTAAGCTCATTTAATATTCGAGAAAAATAACAAAAAAATGAAGCAACCAGCTGTTTGTTTTCAGTAGCCCTAAATTGTCACATGAAGTCCGGAGTCTACATAACTATATGGGAGACATATTACTTGATGGAGAGAGCCTGGCCTCAAATAAAAATGTATATTTGTGTTCAAATATGTTGAATATTATTAAGGAAGACCTTTTGCCTTAAATGGGATCTGTACCATCCATGACCAGGAGCTCAGGCACTTGCTTCACCAGCGTAATGGCAATATCATACATGTTTTTAAATTGTTTTGGAATTCACATTATAAATATATATTATGATATATATTTCGAACCGGTGGTCCATTTGCTAAAACTAGTCTTTAAGTCTTTTTTTTTTTTTTAAGTTATTATTGTATATATGACGTTTTGTAAGTGCCGATTTAATGGTCTATGCAGAATAAATGATTTTGAATTTTGAATTTTGAATTTTATGATAGGGCTTATAAACAAGATAAGTTTTAATGAGAGGACAGGCAGCAGCGTTCAGCTGGTACTGGACTACATAAATTGGCACAAGGGGCACCATAGCTGATCCAGATGCAAAAAAAGCACATTCACAATTGCTATCTTCTACTTTGATTATGTCAGAAAAATATAATAGTGACTTGTAGATGTTCCCTCTTTCATTATTAACTACTGTCTACATAGCACAGCTAATAGTTTAGTGATGTCCACTCGCCTACTTAGTGCTTTAGTCTTACTGAACCAGTTGTACTGAAACAAGCAATGTGATTGTGACCTACGTAATGACAAACTCTTTACACTTATTTATTTCCCAAATATAATACTACGCTAGTACTGATTCTGAAAGCACAGCAACATTAAGCTACATTAACAATGTTTAATCAGTGAGGATAACCACAGAGTGGACTCCAAAAAACAGGAAGGAGGTGGCCAGATGAACTAGACACCATGTTGCCCTGCAGTGAGAGAATATAGGCTATTAAGAATAATTATATTTTATAACAAGTAATATAAAATAAGGATAAGGGCAGGGGAATGATGATGAACAAGTAAGTATGGTTGATGAGGATCTAAGTTAATGTGTGTATTCATAGAAATATATCTACCTATGCAAAAACTTGCAACAATCAATGCTGGCCTGCAATATAGTCACAAGTTAAATAGGTAATTAATATGTCAATATCCTCATTAAAAAAAACAATATGTCAATATAATAATATAATGAAAAAAATGTTTCACTTAATTTAGAAAGCAGACCCCAAAGATGTTTTATACTTTCTAATAAGATAATATTGTTGTAATTAAATACCAAAGTAATATTAATTAATTCATGTTTAAATGATTATACAAATACTAAAATGTATAATTATTATATTGATAAGTAAATGCAACCAAGTACAAGAAAACAAACTTGCGTAAATGTTTGATCATAATATACATATTTGAGTAATCAGGGATTCTCAAATTATAATAAATATTATAAACAGATGATATCAATAATACATAACAAAACAAATATCTATAAATAATTACTTACATAAAACAGGTGTTTAAATCACTACGTGGAATGATAGTAAATTTAATATAATAATAAAACGAGTTTTATTATCACAAAAAGTTATTATTTTGATTTTGTAAACTGTTTTTGAAGTTAACCTTGCAATATTAATCTTCTAACTTTTTGACAGCTTTACTAAAGTGCTGCAAAGATAAAAACACAAAACAACAACATAGCAGAGTCTTTAAAAAATAAATATAGACTGAAAATAATAATTATATTACAGTCTATATTTATTTTTATATACTATACTATATTTTTTTTAGTAAGTATTATACATATAATTATATTTGAAACAAAGTCAGTTTCATAAAATAGGTTCTTTATCACAATTTTCCTATCGGCAAAGAGAGCCAAAGGCATCACACAGCTTACAGTCATTCCGTGAAGTTATTTAATTATATTACAGTAAGAAACACTTAAGTACAAAATATTTTTTATCTAAAGCTTTCTGCACAAGCTGATGCTCTCTGCGTCAATTTGGTACTTATCAAATTCAATAAAGACGGGTAACGCAAAATTATATGCTAGTAAAAAACTTATTGCAGTTATAATCATTTTTGTCTTGAGGTATATTCACAAAATATTATTTTTTCTACCGTTATCTCCTAACACTATAACTATACCCCTTCCAGCGTAAGTTTAGCTTTTTGACAGTTCACGTCCATGAAGTTTCGTAACACATCTACTTAATTTTCAAACAAATAATATTGTATTTCATGGACGTACCCATGTTTTTTTCAGTTGCCATGGTTACTTAGTGATGGACAATCATAACGATTACCACCATTATGAAACAAATTACAAATAATCGGTAGAAATAAATGCTATGAATAAACCTGAACTCTTCATAATACGTTTATAAAATGTAATATGATATTTAAGAATAGCTATAACCCGCGAATGTGTCACGGTAAATTATGTATTTTAAATAATACCTACGCTAACTATAATTTTATCATTTTAGGCTATAGGCTAATTCTCTTTACATAGATAAAGAAAGAAACAGTAATAAAATGATAATGTAAGTTGATATAAGGATCCAAATGTGTAAAATAAAGTAATTTGATAAATCGAAAAATCGCTTACAATCGATTGGCATTACATTCGAGATACTGCTGAACGTCACTAACGTCAATCTGTCAAATGTCGTTAAATATAGTGGAAAGGGTATAATAACGCACTCGATTGTGACGTCATAGGCGGACGCTTTAAGTCGTCAACGGCGTTCACGTCATAGAAAAGTATGTGACGAGTAGTAATGTTCCAAAAACTTGTCGATATTTATTTAAATGGAAAATCATCATGTGACAAACACATTTTTTCTACAAAAGAAGGTCGTTTAATGATTTCCTTGCTATCATACTCTAAGCGACATAAAACGAAAACAAAAACGTTGAGTATTGAGGGGCCGAATTTTGACACAGTGATTTTTTTCACCAAAATGACAATATCGTGATCTGTTATTTGCTTTCACAAATTGTCAAAATTTTAAAAACTTGCCAATATTTCATGGTTTTTTTATAATTATCGTAATAAACTTTCCACCTGAGGGCCCATTTTCAACTGAGATATAGAAAATAATAAGGGCAGTCACAGCATTAGACGACGCTTTAAGACGTCAATGGCGCCATGGGTGTAACTTTATAAGTTAGTTTCTTGATCAGTCAATTTACGGTAATTACGTAGCATAATAATTATAGTAGCCAAAGATTAGATGAACAGTTAGAAGTGTCACACATTCAGTAAATCATCATTAGCGTAGTTTTAAACGTCATTAAAAGCTAGTACGTCGCCTGAATGCTTATTTGCTCAACCGACCATTTTCACGAATTTCACTTTTTAATGCAATTTTATTAAGGATCAAATTGCGGTTCGATTGGTATATAATACTTGCTGTTTGGACTTTAAATACATTATTTACAAGGAATTTAAGTTTTTTTAATCTAACACATGAGAATTTAAACTTCATGCTTAATTGCTCAAAGTCCGTAGAGAAACACCAAACATGCATCCAAGCAACGATTGCGTGCTTAAGGATCCAATCTCCCCACAAGTAACCAATCACGACATCGCATTTTGATGACGCAATACGCCGCCATCATTAATTTATATTGTGAATAAGTTGGTGCTCACACGCATTTTAGTAAAAACTGACGTAAAATATATAAAAGGAGTAAAAATATTAATAGAAAACAGTAGCCAAAATATCCGTCACTAAATACAAATCGGAAAATATAGTCACAACTATAGAAAAGGATCGGTAAGTTGTATTTTTGTTATCATTTCTTTGTAGATTACCACTGCGTATCGTTAACTTATAGTACAGGATGTTTAAATTTAATTATTATAATTTCAGATTTAATTATACACTTAAAATATTACAAACACATATTATTATAATTAAATCTATAATTAAGGCTTATAATTAAATCCCTAAATTTGTGTCCAAAAAGTTGTGACGTATTTATAAATGAACACTGATTGAATGTAATGATGATGACTGTTTTGAAAATTTCGTAAGGTGGTAAAATCTATAACTAAAATAATAATAAAAAATGTTGCTTTTGTGCGGTGACTGGGCTTGTTTAAAATGCCTTATTGTATGATTTTTTGTTAAAATATACCTGCTACTTGCATGTTTGCTAATTGTGAAATGGGTTAATTTCTTAGCATTATAAGTTTTGTGTTCCACGTATACCTACGCGTCCTACGCTTTGTGTTCGAGTTCGCAATGATGTTAGATGTAAAAAATAAATTTGATTGACATAGCGGCCGCCGGAATCGAACCCGAGACCGACGCGTCAAGTCTAGCGACGCGCACCAACGTACTTACCGCGGTGCCCGCGCTGCATACGAGACCCAACGGTGACCGGACCGGCGAACGGCCCGCTACCGAGCGATAGTGCGACACAATAGCCCGACGGCGAATGCACGTTTGTCCGCGCTTCATGTTAACGCAGTTAACTCTATCTATAAAGTCCACTCTCTAATCTACATCTTGTTTTCTACTCCTATAAAGTCTAAGCTACGTCTAGCTAATCTATATCTTGTTTTCTACTCCTATAAAGTCTAAGCTACGTCTAGCTAATCTATATCTTGTTTTCTACTCCTATAAAGTCTAAGCTACGTCTAGCTAATCTATATCTTGTTTTCTACTCCTATAAAGTCTAAGCTACGTCTAGCTAATCTACATCTTGTTTTCGACTCTTATTTAACTTCAGTGCTGTGAACTTAACTAACTTAACCTTTAACTGGTGACATGCGGTCTCACAGGCCGAGCGGCGTCAGTGATTCGTCATTACACCCCCTTCCCCGTGCTTCATTTGTTTATACTCCCGAGTACCTTCAAGTTTAGTCCCATTTACGACATAGAGGAAGAAAGTTGCGTCGCACGGACCCAAATAGGTAAGTTACAGTGATTTAAAGTTCGGCAGCGGCCTCTCAGGCACGATGTCACCACTCACGTAACTAAATGTAAAAATTGGAATTATTTGCTTTTTTCTTATTTTTACAGTTATTACTTCAACATGGACAACTGTAAACATTAAAAAAAGAGGCGCAGGGAGTCGGGAGTAGTGCCAAGCACTAGAGCACAATATTAAATTGAGGAATGGTTGGTACAGGAAGATTTAAGTGGTTCGGAAGCCGAAAACGTTCCCGAAAATTTACACCCGGAGCAAAGTGATCATAACTCGGAAACGGAACCAAGTAATTCTGAAGATGATGAACCAGTAAGACACCAAACTGTGAGCCAGAAGTCAACTTAGGACAAACGGTCTTCCGGAAGTTATAGTGGAGATGAACCTCTAATAAGATGACATAAGTTTGGCCACTGTCAATTTTGTCAATTCTATATTTTTATTTCAGTATAATTTTTTTTTTAGTTTATTACTATCTAATCTTTATAATAAACAGTGTTTTTTTAATTAAAATGTCGAATTTTAATTTTTTTATTACTAATTATTGATCTCATCTATTTTTGGTTGATTAAAAATATTACATATAGCTGTGATGCCAAGTTCCTAATAAAAGTTATATTTATAGTAAACTTATTTGTTTTATTTTAACCAGTAATAGTTGATTATACTATTTTTAAATACCATAATAAGCTACCATACTTAATTTCCATGTTGTTAGACCAAACAGTGCAGCGGCTTCTCAGACCGCACGTCACCAGTTACGTTACATAATAACCATGTCACCAGTTAAAGGTTAATAAAAGCTCTGTATTATCTTTTATTCTGTTTTATTAAATAGTCTTGTAAATAGCCATCACGATTTCTTTATCACTTCTACACATATTACATTTTACTTAAACGCGTAAGCTATGTAATAACTAAACACTACATTAAGGACTACTACACTACTTTTTCTTTCTACTACTACTACACTTAGACGTTTTTCGTATTTTCTGTAAATGTGTTTTTTTTAATTATTTGTTCCTTTTTAATAATAAAATAGTAAGTTTACTACTTATCTTTTTTTACCACAATGCCCAAACACACTGTATATGGTTATAGGGCACTTAAGTACTAAATATATTCGAATGCAAAATGCTCAACCTCCACTCCAGTAGTGGTCTATCTCCACTTACGTAATTAATTATGTGTTTATTTGCTCAACCTCCATAAAAAATTGTGAAAATAAACAAAACTGTTTGACTTTTTAATCATTATTTGTAATATATCATTTTATAAACACAATAACTATATTTTTAATTTAATACTTTTATGAAATTATATTATTTGCTTAAACTAATCAATTAAACGTCTCTGGTGTAAAATGTTGAAAATGGAGCTTGGCCACTTAAGTATTCGTGCGACGAGTAGTGCAGTGGACGCTTAAAGACGTCATTGGCGTCTCGATCAAGTTTTCAAATGACGCTTTAATACGTCCTTGGCGGTCAAAGGGTTAATTATGCAAAACACACAAAGTTACTGTTACACTTTTGGTCGGATAATTAATACTGCGTTCACTAGCTCTAAAGTACTTATTGGAAAAGGTGGCTGATGAATAATGTGTAGGTACTTAAACGCATTTTTTAATTAACACTACACCTATCCCAATCTTAACTTCAAAACTATGTAAATCGATTAATAGTTTGTGTCTGTATAAATCCACCATTAGATTTCAGACACTCAACACTATACTACAACTGTCAAATATCACCTAAAAGAGTGGTAAGAGTATAACTGAAAAACAAAAGATTCATGTATTTCTAAATAATAAATAAGAATAGATAAAGGCACCCGAAGTATTTCCTTTACTTCAATATTTAATTCAATGTAACTTTTGACATTTATTTCTCAGTTGTCACATCAGGTACATCTTATTATCAGTCATGTGTCACTGATGACTTCAGAGTCCAATCTTGCTTTTTATAAAAGTTTAAACTTCTAAAAACTATTTCCTGTATGAGTCGAGCATGTGATTCTGCTTTTCGTGTTATATACCTATTAATTTAGAAAGTTCCAGTTCTAATGTTCTAAAATAATATTCCACCATGTGGGATCATATAATAGAATACTTAAAGGATCCATTCCTAGTTATTAAAGTGCAGAACTTTTTCGGTGTAACGTATAACAGTAACCAAAGTACGCAAAATGAATCTTCTAAGGTGCTACATTCCGAAAGATTAGAACGTTTGAATGAGGAATTTGATTTAAAACACAAGAGAATACCCAGTAACATATCGAGCAGTTCCCGCTCATCGTGCGACACTGACTCTTCTGGCGACAGTGTCAGGAAGGAGGTGGTGGAGTGCTCTATTGACAATAAGTTCTGGTACTGGCTGTTTGTCCTAGGCACAGAGCTCGGCGACGAGATATTTTATGCAACATTTATACCCTTCTGGTTCTGGAACATTGATGGTGCTGTTGGAAGAAGAGTTGTACTAGTTTGGACAGTTGTCATGTATATAGGTAAGCATAACACGTACTTTAAGTGGCCCAGTTATCATTCTTTCCAGTTTTAATGATACACCAGGCAACACTTAGCCTTTAACAGTTGTATATTTCGTCAACGCCCCGAACTTCTAGACAAAATTAAGTTGCGAACCCCGAGTAGAACATTACGTTTTAATTACCTTCTCTATGTGCCCTCATCCCATACCAATTTTAGGAAATATAGTCATTTTCCTAGAACACTCAATGAATTTAATAAATTAAATAGTGACAGTCTTATTGACCTTTTTACGACGAGTTCCAAAAATCTCAGGGATAGATTGAAGACCATGTTTTTAACTACTGTGCCTGCTGCGACTTTCGACTGTTAGATTGCCTGATAATGATTGATAGTGATTGGATTTTTGTTTTCCTTTTTATTTGTTTTTTATTATTCTACGGCCGTTCAGAGAATGCGTTCCTGACACTTATCAGTTAGTCACGACTAGTGATGGACACAACATTATACCGAGTTCGTTACCGTTACTCCAAAATGAACCGCCGCGTTATTTTTATGATTAGATTTAGACCGTTTTAAATTGGCGGAATCATTTAAAATTTATATTTTAGTTCTTTACGTGGAAACAATAAAAGGGAATATTAATATAATAAAATTGTTTTATTTATTATTTTTTACAAAGTTACAATCTGTATTTCTATGGAATAAAGTACATTGAACTAAATGTGCGTACAGAATATTAATCAGACTCCGATTCGCTTGAGGAGGTGGTGTCTTCATCATCATCTTCACCTACATGTATAATTATATTATTATCAATTACAGAATCAATCCTGATATCTCGGTCAAAATGTTCCATAATCAGGTTTTTAGTCTTTTCGACAACCTTTGCCCAGTCATCTCTTGTGACTTTCCCGCAGGCTTCTTTTAATAGGGTCATCATCTTTTTCGTGCTGAATGGCGGGGAAGTATTGTGGCGGGCGGCGTAACCTTTTATTTGAGCCCAGATTAGCTCAATCGCGTTATATTGGCAATGATACGGTGGAATTCTTAGAACGCGATGACCGTACTCCAAAGCCATTTCATCGATTTCGTATCGCACATTTGCCGCTTTATTTTCTTTCACTAACTTAATTAGCTCTGCTTTTAGCATCTGCATATTTGCGTCAATGCCTTTTGCTTGTAACAAAGCAACCATTTCTTCTTTTTTATTAGCTTGGGTAGGTGGTTTCTGTATTTGAAACGAGTGATAGGAGGCATTATCCATCAATATTACAGAAGGCTCTGGTAGGAATGTACTGGCATTCATTTCCTCGTGGTAGTCATTTGTGGTTTTTGATTGAAATGCCAGTAAAGCGTTCTCCACAAAGCCGTATTTTGCAGTACCTGCGTGGCATATTATCAGACGAGCCCCCTTACCCATTGGTACTTTCGACGTCGACGCTTGTGTATCATCCGTCCAAGAACGGGAAACCGTGTGATTGGCGTTTAGCCATGTCTCGTCAATGAACACGACATTATCCCAGTTATCAATTTTTTTTGCTTCTCTCAAAAAACTTATCCGTTTCAAAATGATGTCGTATCGTTCTAATAAAATTTTTCTTTTGTCTGTTTTTTTATACGAAAAACCAATATCTTTTAAGATTTTCGTTAAAGCAGTTTTACCCCCGCTAAACAGTCCAGCTTCTCTTAACGACGCCAAAAGCTTCATCCTGTTGAGATATTCATTTCTGGAATAGTAACCATATATATGATTTCTGATTGCATCGGCGTCAAAGGTATCAATATCTGTCACGGGTTTAGTTCTACGTTTCTTCTTCGGAGTACGTAAAATATTATCTTCCATGCCAGTAGAGCCGAACTTTTCTTTATTAATATTTGTAATCGTTCGTTTGCTAACTCCAAGCGCCTGAGAGACGCGTTCTTGTACTTTTTCGACAGGAACCAGGGGTCCGCCATTTTGCCGCTCCCGCTCAAAGTAATCTTGCAGCTTGATAATTAACTCACGGGCTCCAGTTTTCAATGTTTGTCCACGTTTAGGCATTATTATGCACCAAAAGTAAAAAGAACGCAATATAAGACACAATCAAAGTCAAATAACAACAGATCGCAAACACTTGAAGAACGTGGTCTATGCGCACGAAACGACAACAGACGACTGTTTCAGCGTCACAAAATGGCGGCCCATA
The DNA here is from genome assembly GCA_905475405.1 of Schrankia costaestrigalis. Classification (NCBI taxonomy): domain Eukaryota; kingdom Metazoa; phylum Arthropoda; class Insecta; order Lepidoptera; family Erebidae; genus Schrankia; species Schrankia costaestrigalis. Next base: position 21,863,792 of record FR997833.1, read on the forward strand.
ACGCCATTTGGGGTTACCATTTTCAACCTAAATATAAAAATGCTACTTTGTATTTAATGTACTTTTATTTTTATATTTAATAAAAGTTATTCTAAAGTCCATTATTTTCAAATTCTTGAAAAGAAAAACAAAACGTATTATTTTATAAAGTATAACTGTATCGATAAGAACAGATTACGATACTGTTATTGTTGGCACAGCACTACAAATATAAAGCGCTGACATAACCTTGTAATAGCGCAGTGTAGATTTAGAAAAATATTGTTTACCAAGTTATTTGACACTCAGTTTGACACAACATTATAACATTCATTAATTATTGATATAATAATGTTGTTTTAATGCTCATCAATAGTTAAAACGATAAACAACCAGCAAAAATATTTTTATCGTAACTGCAACGCCATTACAAAGTTACTGCGTCAGTTCAATCGCGACGTGTCAGGAACGCATTCTCTGAACGGCCGAAGAATAATTGGCTATTTTAGTTTTTATTGTAGTTCTAGTTTATTGTTTAATTTTGTTTTTATACATTTTAGTTTGTTGTGCAGTTTTTATAGCACAATCTAATTTTATTTATTTGCATTTTATTTATATGCATTTTAGTTTTAATCATTGTTAATTTTAATCAAGTACATTATCGTTTTTATTGTAGACTAGCTGATGCCCGCGGTATTACCCGCTTAATTGTTATTTTACACCATAAACTACCTATATTCCAAATTTCATCAAAATCCATTTAGTAGTTTTTGCATGAAAGGGTAACAAACATCCATCCATCCTCACAAACTTGCATTTATAATATTAGTAGGATAGGATAAGCAAAGGTGTGTCACTTTAGTGCCTAACAAATAAGGTGAATATTATCTTCACTAAATAAAAAGAAGGAAAACTTGAAATTAAACTCTATACCAATCCGTCTGCAAGCGTGTTATTAGTAGGCCAAGTATCCCTTCTTCAAGGAAGGAGGCCCGTCCCTGTAGTGGGACATTAATGGGCTGTTATGATGAAATAAGTTGACAATTACGAATTTAAGCTCTCTAGATATATCAGACCCACAGCTAAAAAACCGGTCAAGTGCGAGTCTGACTCGCGCACCGAGGGTCCTGTACAAACCTATTTATTTTCCCGCCAAATTGTGATAACGTCAGGATTCAGCTGTTTAAATACTATTTTTCCCGCCAAAATTCAATGACGTCACGACTTAGCTGTCAAAATATATTTTCCTGCCAAAATTCTGTGACGTCACGACTCATCTGTCAAAAATTCTATAACGTCACGCCCATATGTCAAAATTGACAGCTGTCAAAAGTGACAGAGGTATAAAATATTTTCCCGCCAAAATATGACGTCACAAATCATCTGTCAAAAATTCTGTGACGTCACGACTCATCTGTCAAAAATTCAATGACGTCACGACTCAACTGTCAAAAAATATTTTCCCGCCAAAATTCTGTGACGTCACGACTCATCTGTCAAAACTCTATGACGTCACGGGTCACGTGACCTATGACATCACGGGTCACGTGACCTATGACGTCACAGGTCACTTGACCTATGACGTCACAGGTCACGTGACACAGCTTTCCCGCCAAAATTCTATGAAATCAAAATATAATATGATTGCTAATAAAAAGTAGCCTATGTTCTTTCTCAGGGTCTAAAGATTGTCTGTACCAAATTTCATCGAAATCCGTTCAGCCGTTTAGGCGTGAAAGAGTAACAGACAGACAGACAGACAGAGTTACTTTCGCATTTATAATATTAGTATAGATTCTATAGTTTAATTTTGCTTGTATACATTTCAGTTTTTAATACAGTTGCTTAATTTAATGTTGTTTTTAAAGATCTTAGTTTTCATTTAGTTTTATGGTCTATTTTTGTTAACATACACTTTGTTTCTTTTTTTCTTTTTCTTTTTAACCTAAAAGAAAACTACCTGTCTACTTGAATTTCACCATTTGTCTATATTGTTTTCTGTTCATTTGTGGAAGCTTGTAATTGGCATGTAATTGTTTACAACTGAATTCACTGTATTGTAGCTGTAAGCTCCCGAAAAACAATAAAATAAATAAAATAAAAAAATAAAACTTTACAAATTAAAGTTTGTGTAAGTTGTTGGTCTGTCATGTTCATAGTAGTGCAAACCACTAGATTGTATTTATTCAATTTACTATTTGATGTGAGTGGTTTTAAGATATTTACTGAGTCACAAGAATAATTACTGAATAGAATTATAGGCACAGATATATTTTTAAATATGAGGTAAAAGGTATTTGTCTCATCCACTGAACTGCCTTTGATTACATTTCGTTCTTTTATGGTAACTTATTGTTATTAATGAAAGGTAAATAACAGTTTGTTGGATAGATTTAGAAAACATATTCGGCTCAGTACAGCATGAGCTTATATTATTTGCACTGCAATGGCATAACTTTCCGCCAGTAGTTTCAGAAATCATAGCTAAGTACTATAGCAAACTTAAATTTGTAATTGCAACAAAGGACGGACATACAAAGCCCCTTAACTATAACTACAGGGTTGCTGCTTTTCCCCTATAGTATTTATAGTATATAGTATTTTATTCTAATAGATAGCATAACAATAGAGGAAGAAAGGTGCAGATATCGGTTTAAGTCCAATAGCAAGTATACAGAATCTATTCTAACTTTCGCTGACGACCATGCGATACTTACTCGAAATCTAATAAATAAATTCTGTGAGTGGACTGATGGAATGAGAGCGAAACCTAGCAAATGTCTGTGTTTAGGTAGGCGGGATATGAGATATACTTCATATGACCCCAGTCTCACTATAGGCGGAGAAAACGTTTCAATAATATCAGAAACCGTGCCTTTTAAATTTCTTGGTAGATAGATGAACAATAAAGTTCGCTCTCCAGTACTAGACGATGTCGTCAATAGTTTCATAAACAACATTGAAAAGGTAGACCATCAACCGATAAATAACATAAAAAACGTCAGTATCTATGTCGCAGGGAAATGAGGAAACCAGGGATTTCACGAAATCCCTAGGGATATCACCAAATCCCGGTAAATGTCGAACACTCTTGATTATTACGTCTTCTTACTGAAAATGTTTAGTGATATGACAAAATACTAATATAACGTCAGTGATATGTCATTTCACTAAACAAAATCTAGTGAAACGTGCTTGTACCAACGTTCATCTTGCTAAATTACGGATCAAAGAGAACTCGATGTGTGAGTGTTATTTGGATGAAGGTTCCCCTGATCATATTTTTTTCCTATGTCCGTTAATGCGCTCTTCATTCTATGATTACAATTCCTCTCGTATACCTCGTCCCAAATAGTTAAGACCATCATACCCAAAAAAGAACTAAATAATAATGATAATAACGCCGTGCAATGAGTAGGGTTCCGATAATACTTTCGGTTAATGGACTTATTCCAAAGAGTCTCTATCAACATCTAAGGATACTCGACCATGGCAGTTGGATCATAGGTCTGAAGCAGGAGGCAGTACTGCTTGACACGGAACGTATTGTGAGGAGGTTCCTATCTCTGGAGCACTAACCACCAGTAGCTTGGTCCCTGTACCCTATGCTGGTGGGTCTACCTTTTTTTTATATTTTTAAATGTCTTTATTTTATTATTTATATTTAAAAATTTAATTTAATGTGAAAAATGTAAATAAAGATGATAATAATGTAAAGGCCGAACGTATTTTTTTTAAGTTGTAGTTAGATGTAATGACCAAGATTTTTATTAGTCGCTTTTATTTCTGGTTTATACGCCCCATGAAAATTATTAAGAAAAATTTACAGTAAACATCGTATATCCTTTTTTAAACAAGAGAGTGGAATGGACATTATCTGTTACATAATTTTCATAGGGCGTAAAAACCAGAAATGGATATTTTCCAAGGCGTATATCCATGCTAAATTCTAAACTAAAGATGATAGATATGATTTGACGATGCCTTCTTTCTTCATCTTCAAATTCTAAGAATCTTTCTTCTAATACTATTCTAATTATTTTTATGTAACTTCAAAAACAAAAAAGCTACGAATTTCATAAAAATTGCAATCTTTTTTTCGCTCTCCTGAAAAGTCGGATTTTGGTTTATACGCCAATTGAACCCAGATGTATCGATATTATACATAGAAAACAAAATATGATCAGGGGAACCTTCATCCAAACCACACTCACACATCGAGTTCTCTTTGATCCGTAATTTAGCAAGATGAACGTTGGTACAAGCACGTTTCACTAGATTTTGTTTAGTGAAATGACATATCACTGACGTTATATTAGTATTTTGTCATATCACTAAACATTTTCAGTAAGAAGACGTAATAATCAAGAGTATTCGACATTTACCGGGATTTCGTGATATCCCTAGGGATTTCGTGAAATCCCTGGTTTCCTCATTTCCCTGCGACATATACAACAACTATTTAACATCACGTCTCAATTGGCCTTTCCTCGTGTATGAAATTGTAAAATCTATCCCATCTGTGCTCGAGTCACGGTTACAATTTCAAAAAAAGTTCAAGTTAGAAATTACAAAATCTTTCATAAACCAAGATGAGAATGACAGCTACAGAGTGCACGCAATGAACCTAGAAATGCAAAATGAATGGGTTACTCTAGGTGATTACTGTATACCTTTAGCATTACAAGTGGCGCACTTTGCTTTACGACTTACGACTCACCATCATTACTTAAATTCTACCTCAACGCCTTCCAATTGACTCTTCCTGATCAAAGTAACCTTGTAAGATGGGGAAAAGCCACAGACAAAAAATGCACTGAATGTTGCAAAGAAATTGGTACGGCTAGGCACTTATTGGTAGGCTGCAAAGTGCTTTTTGATAGGGGTCATTACTCGCAACGTCACAACAGAGTACTAGGGATTATATGTATATGCGAGGCAGTGAGTCTATCGATTGCTAGAGCTAAAAAAGGACTGACTACAAATGAAAGACAAAACATCCAATTTGTTAATTCAATTTAATTCAATTCAAATAATTTATTTCAGACAAAGTCCATAGTGTTAGTATTACAAATTAACTTATATGACTAGTGTTAGTATAAAACATATAAAAAAAAATAACAAAAAGAACATAAAAAGGCATCATTTAGGTATTCGTGTGGATATGGATACTATTCCAATGACGCAGCAGAGGAGAGTCCCACCTATCCTTGAACACGCTCAGGAAACTGTTAGAGGTACTACGCAGCCTACTTGCCATTGATGCTGTCCTCTTTCTTATAATTGCGTAAAAATCATCAGTATGCGCCTCTGCAAACATACCTGATGCACTGCAACGCCACGATCTCCCAAACAATATCCTGAACGCGTTATTGTATTGGACACGCAGTTTACTATATGCTTTCCGCGTATAATTGGTCCAGAGACTACACGTGTAAAAAGATTGGCAGAAGGCTTTAAAAAGCGTTATCTTTATTTGATTTGTACAACGTGCAAATCTCCGAGCCAGCATATTACCTACATCGAACAGTCAGCGACCTGCGTTCCCTTTCTATATCTAAATTGTCTTTAGATCGTCAGTGACCCAATGACCCAAGTACTTATATTTATTGACCCATTGCAAATGTGACCCACATAGTGAGATATTTGGGACCTCTGCATAGTTAATGTCACGAGCCTTAAACATCATGACTTCGCTTTTTGTGACATTGTACCTGAGTCCGTGGTTCACTGCGTAGGACTCACAAATTGCTACAAGCGTCCTTAAGGCACTTATCGATGGGGCCAGGAGCACCATATCATCTGCATAACTTATATTGTTCAGACAAACACCATCTACATGACAACCAACCCTGGCGCTGCTGAGCCCACCGATCAGTTGATTCAGATACAAGTTAAAGAGCCGTGGTGAACTTAACCCCCCCTGCCTCACCCCGCACTTCAGCCTATACACCTCCGAATGGGCCTCAGCCCATCGAACAGTATTTGTCTGGTTGTCGTACCAGTACTGAAACAATGACGTAATTTCATTCGGAACAGTTGTTTCTCTCTGCATCTTATCCCATAGTACCTCGTAGGACACCAGGTCAAAGGCGCTAGAGAGGTCCAGAAAACAAGCAAACACAGGTGTTTTTCTTGTTGTATAATATTGGATAGTTTGCTTGAGACAGATGATGGCACTCTCTGTGGATAAGCCAGGCCTGAAGCCAAACTGCGCGTCAAGTAACTTAATGTGCTCAGCCAAATGTTGGTCAAGCAAACTATCCAAGATCTTTGCGACTATTGTGGCCAGAGAAATAGGCCGGTAATTACAAACATCAGAGGCATGTACAGAGGCATGTATGTGCAAGGAAGGCACCACTAAAAATACCATCTTTAAGCCTTTTTCAGTTCTGAGTTCGGCAAACGATTGGACACTAATGGTTGACACCAGTAGTGTCCAAGTAGACTAAGTTCTGCAGCTTATGCCGTTAGGAACATTCGAGAACAACAGACATAGAAACTGCCAGATTAGTATATTTTAGTTATTTTCACAGCATAATGTCATACGGTATTTTACTATGGAGACATGCTGCCGACATTCATTCTATCTTTGTGCTGCAGAAAAGAGCTACGTGCAATTTATAATTTATGTAGGAGACAATCACTTCAAGAAAAATTTAAAGAAATCAATATATTAACTGTAGCAAGTCAATTCATTTATAAAAACATAATTTATGTTCATAAAATTAAAGACCAATTTGTCAAAAGAAGTGATGTCCATAGTATAAATACTAGAAATAAAGATAAACTTGTTCATCCGTATTCTAGGCTCCAAAAAATACACATTTCATTTAATTTGTGTGCGATTCTATAATAAAATCCCGAAACATATTCAAGACCTAAGTTTTAATAAATTTAAGAATGTAGTAAAACAAAAACTTATCCCGAAGGGATATTATACTATCGTAGATTAGACAAATGACAAAAAGGCTTGGGATTAACTGCTTCTATTCTCAGTCTGTTTTAAATAATGTAAGTTTATGCACTTTTTATAATTATTTGTGCTACTGTACCTATTATTTTATTTTTAAGTTGTAATTGTATTATTGTATCCTTTCTATCTTTTTTTATCTTCTTCTGTCTTCCTTGTTCTCATGCTTGTCTTCTATTTTTCTTTTCTTTGATTATCATTTTTTATAAATGGTGTATTATCCTGTCTGGTACTGTCAAATATTTTGATTGGGTATATGATTTATGTAAAAAGAAATATTGTAAACACAACTGAATTTAAAAGAGTTGCTATGAGTTTCTTTGCCAGGTTTCTTCTTGTTGACCCTATGTCACTAAAATCATGGTTTCGACCCACTGTGCGACTGTACATTCACAAAGATGAAATTGAACTAGCGACGCTGTGAAACTGACCTCCACGTCGGCGTCGGGCACACGCGACGGAGACCGTAGCGGGTGTCCGAGCGAGTATAACAGTTACACTGCCTACATCCCTCAACAGAGCCGGGAGCTAGGTGTACTGTGCACACAGACACTAAGGAATGCTTAGAGCAGGTGTAATGGTATTGTTGTGTTTGAATCTGCTATGCCATTAATAATTGAGCACCTAGTTTAGTTGCAGTAGGTACCTCAAGTTCAATTAGTGAATAGTTTGAGATTGTAACTGATACCGAGATGTTATATGTAAAGGTCAAGTTTCCTGACAATACAAGTCATTGATGGTAGGCGTCGTGTAGGACATGACAATCACAATGAGATACGTACTGTATGTAAGTAGAGGTAATGCGCCGGTAACCAGTAGCGATAATGAAATATTGCGTACATAGTTGTATTAATGATTCATACACGATATACAGATACGTTTAGATAGCTTCGCATTATAATATCTACCTTATGACGCACCCTCACTTTGCACACGGCCAAGACAATCAGTCCATAGGAGGCGGGGCAGCTGCTCTAGTGCACGAGGTCCCACGCAGGACTAACCTTTGTGCGATCCGCTAATTATTGTTCTGAGTCTAGATGTACTAGTCCCCGCGACACGGCATGATAGTTAAGGATAATAGCGCGCGAGAGCTTGATGCAACGATTACAAGTAAATATAATACGTTACTTAGAAGGTGGCTTGTTTTATTTTATTTTTTTATTTTATTTATAATTTATGGAAAACCAACAGCATTTGCAACATGTATAACAATAGGTATATAAAACAAACAGCCAATTATAGGTTCTCACTTATAAGCTATAACATATTATGAAAATAATTCTATCCGTGTAAAGAACAAAGTTTTAGAGTACCTACTAGATAGATATCAAAAATTAAACAACAATAAATTATTATAAACTTACAATTAACAAGAACATACCACTCAACAACACAAATAAAGAACAATGCGCAAAACGTCCCCACCCTTGTAACACTTTCATTTGATGTATAGATGTAAGTGTTACAAGGGTGGGGACGGCTTCCATACAAAAATGCCCATTCTTCTTTACAATTAACATAAATAAACTAGTCAACAACACAAATAAATTTACAAGTAACACGAACAAACTACTCAACAACACAACACACTACTTGGTAGCTAAACATTTTGAAAATGAACAAAATATTCTTGGGCCAGTAGCCGCCTTAACGACTCGGGACTTGCGTTAAAAATGTCTATATCATTATCACTCAACTTGTTTATTGTCTTACCAGCCCGCCAAACAAAACTATCCTGCCGATAATTCGTAGATACACAAGGTAGATGAAAAGGGATATAATGCCGCTTGGACTTGGTTGGAACATTAATAAATATTTTTGAGAGAAGTTCAGGGCAATCTATCGAGTCAGTTAATATCTTCTGAAAATAAATAACGTCAGCGATCTCACGACGCTTAGTCAGAGGAAGAAGGTGAAATCTAGCACAAAGGTCGAAATACTTATCAGACTCGTATTTGCATCCAGTGCGATAACACAAATACTTTATGAATCTCTTCTGCACGTTTTCAAGTTGATCAATGTATTTTGTATATCTAGGATTCCATACTGGAGACCCATATTCCAGAATGCTGCGCACAAAGGTATATATAGGATTTTAAAAGTTTTAGCTTCTTAGAAGCAAGCTGAGGTTCTCATTATAAAACCCAAAGCTTGATATGCCTTTTTAGTTACTGCATCTATGTGGCTGTCAAATAGCAACTTTGAGTCAAAAACAACACCCAGATCACGAGCAATGTCTCCCCTCACAAGCTTTTGTGTTGAACAAGCTGTAGTTTCTCACTCCACTTTCGTCATAAGGTAATGTTAATCAGACACGACAAAATACTTGTATCTATTGTAAGGTATAAATAAAAAAGCGGATTGTATACAAAACTTATTTACAAAGGACACCTTCATCGAACTCTCTAGCGCAAACAGCAGATGATAGTCACACTCACAACACTTGACACAGAAGAACCCTGGACCCAGATTCCTTATGTAACACACATCGTACACCGGGTATATTGTTGTTGCAGGGCAAGGGTTCAAAGACGTGATACGATGGCCGCGGCCGGGTTACCCGGTGAAGAAGCTGCAGACGAAGTGGGCGGTGGAGTACGGCATGCCGTCGACGCACGCCATGGTGGGCGTGTGCATCCCGTTCTCGGTGCTGCTGTACACGATGGACCGTTACCAGTACCCGGCGGCGTGCGGGCTGGCGCTCGCGCTCGCCTGGTGCGCGCTCATCTGCGTCAGCCGCGTCTACCTGGGCATGCACAGCGTGCTGGTCAGTACTTACCACCACTCTCTGTCACTCTGTCTAACCTATACGTTACTAGTGCCTTCATTAGAATAGAATAGAATAGAATATTTATTGATCATAAGTTTACAAGTGGTTCTTACATTATAAAATTACATTAAAGGGCTTACTTCTAATTATTTTAATCTAAAATATTTAGTTTCGCATTCGCATACCTGAACTAGGTTCAACCTGTGCGTCAGGTCATTGCCTTTCTGCGCTGCTAGGTATGTTTATAAAAATGATGAATCAGGAGAAATATAAAGTATAAACAAATGTGACTGATTTTAAGAACTAAGTATCTATGTAATTATTAATACAATATTAAAAATGTAATAATGTAATTCAAAATAATTATAATACAGGCGTCAACTTTCTACATGCAAAAGGTGTTCAGTTTCTAAATAATTCAGTGATTCTAAAAACTTAGTTGTTAGTAAACTACATTTTTTATAATTAACGGAATAGATATCTATTATTTTATTTATTTTATTATATAAATAGGGGCCCAAAAATATAAAAAATGTTTTTGCGTAGGCACGATTTGTTCTAGATGTGGTACAAATAATGTCCTTCCTTCGTTTTTCGTGTGGACTAGAAAATTTGATCTGCATATGTTGCTTTTGGATTATGTGTAAAAAAAATAGCTGGCGAACTGTTAGTACCATACAGGCCTTATATAACTCGTAAGTAGGAAACAGGAAAGGCCGAAAAGTAGCAACCTTCAGAATGGCTCTTCGAGCACGTTCTAAGGGTATCAGGATTGATTTAGGGGCACCACCCCAGGAAGCAATGCAATAGCTAACAATATACTGGCACAAAGTTAGATAAACCTGTTTTATTAAGTTAAAATCTGCGATATTACGTAAATATTTAAAAATATATATTAGTTTCCGCACCCTTGTACAGAGTAGTTCTATGTGTTTAGAAAAATTTAAGTTAGTATCAAGCGTAATACCTAAATATTTAATATGATCGGTTTTTACTAAAGGTCGGCATGTGCATGAGTCAGCGGGTGTAATACAATTATGAGCATAGATGTTTAAATCTGTGTTTGCGGTGTTAGTATTTTTCATTGTAAATATCATAATAATATACTTTGTTTTGTCCTCGTTTAATGTGAGTGAGTTATGATATAGCCATTTTGAAACCACATTGAAGCCATTTTCAGCGTATTGAAAAACCTCCTCTCGCGTTTCACCAAAAAACAAAAGGGCTGTATCGTCCGCATAGGATATTACAAGCCCGTTTCTTAGCGCGATATTGCACAGGTCGTTAATGTAAATTAAAAAGAGGGTTGGTGCTAAAATACTCCCCTGCGGAACGGAATAGGAACTGCATTTTACTTCAGAACTTACATACTGACCAATTTTTACTGATTGATATCGGTCAGTAAGATAATCGGCGAACAGGTTAAGCTGCGTACCCCTAATCCCGATCTTTTCGAGTTTCATTAAAAGCAGAGAGCATGAAACAGTATCAAAAGCCTTTGCTAGGTCTAGGAAGATACCCAAAGTGTGTTTACCCTTATCCAGGTGTTTTGTTATGTAATCAGTTACATGATGGACCGCTTGACTGGTTGACCTACCGGGCCTGAAGCCGTATTGATTGTTAGATAATAGATCATTCTGTTCGAGATACTTAATTAATCTATTGTTTATGATCTTCTCAAGTAGTTTAGATAAACCTGATAAAACTGAAATCGGTCTATAGTTGGTTTACACAAGTTTTATCGCCTGATTTAAAAATAGGGGTTATAACTGACTTTTTAAGTATATCAGGAAAAACTCCTTGTGATAAACATAGTTTAAAAATATGTGTTAACGGAGGGGCGAACTTAAACTTGTGTTTTTTAAGTACTGAGTTGGGTATGTTATCCCATCCCGTTGCACAGCTATCCTTTAAACCAGTTATTAACGCCAACACCTCCTGAACGTCTGTATCCAACATTACAAAGGAGTTCAACCTGGCAGGTAAACCAGCCACAACTGTCTCAAAGGATGGGGGATTGTTTAGGTTTATTGTCTTTTCAGCTAAGTTTTTACCTACGTTTGCAAAAAATAAATTAATTTTTTGTAAGGCTAATTGGGGACTCGTTTCTGACAACAACAATTCTACAGGAGGGTCCTTTGTTTTAGTCTTATACGTGTTGGAATTTATAAATTTCCAAACTAGCTTACTGTTTTTACCTGCTCTTTGAAGTTCGTTTTTGTCATGTTGTATTTTTATTTTTCTGAGTATATTATTACAAAAATTCCTGTACCTTTTGTACGTCACAGCAAGTATCTCATTGTCAGGGGTCTTTTTTAGATTTTGATGAAGCTTGTCTCTGTGTCTTATGCAGCGAACAAGACCTGGTGTAATCCATGGCTTGATTTATACTTACGTGGCGTATTTCTAGTACGAGTGTTTTGCAATACTGCGGTTTTTATTGCGTTAACAAAATAATTCAATGAAATATTTACATCATTCGATTTATAAATAGGGTCAAAGTTTATTTTAGAAATGTCGTGGTCAAGGGACACCATATCGATTTTACTTGAATTATTTCCGAGGTTACTCCTGGATAAGGATAACTGTAGTGTTAGCAGAATAGCTTGGTGATCGGTGAGTGATGAGTTAGTTATTAAAGTTAACGATGGTTTATTAGATTTTATAATAAAATGATCGAGACATGAACCACTTTGATGAGTTGAGTAATGATGTTTCTAATGTAAATGACTAAACCAGCATTTTGATTTATGAACTGTTCCGTTTTATATAGATTATAGCTATCAATTAAAGGAAGGTCTGCAGTCTGTTTAGGAAGCCAACACTCTGTTAAGACTATCATGTCACATAAAATTTCTAGTCTTTGTAACAATAGTTCTAAGCCATTAAAATTGCGGTTTATACTGCGGATATTTTGTGTAAGTATAGTTAAGGTTTTTTGTTCTTTGGTATGAGAATTTTACACTCTTCGACATCACAAGTCTTGGCATCCGAAACAGAGAAATTATCTAATTCGTCAATGAGCTCCGAAGTCATTACAAACAACAGAAAATAAATCAGTGAAAAAAATAATTAACTAATTTAAAACTAAAATAGATTAATTAAACTTAACTAGTGTGCTTACTCAGTAAATTAGTATGTAGCGCTCTCAGGCGCCATCATAGTCTATTGAGTTTATATAATTGTCCTCTGCAAATTTCCGTGCTGGGCAGGTAGCATCACCAGTTTGGTGGTCACTTTTCCTTTTAAAACGCTTGCAGGTCGCGCAGTTTGAGGAAAGGTCTTTATTCTTGCAGTCGTTAAAGTGATGACCGGTTTCTCCGCAATGATTGCATGTAGGGCTAGGTTCGCGGCAAAACTTTGCAGTGTGACCGTATTGGTGGCAATTAAAACACCTTGTAACGATGGTGAAGGCCCTGACAGGGCACGAAGTCCAATTTATATAAATACGCCCTTGGTTTATTAAGGTTTTTCTGACATTTGCGGGCACTTCTAGAATATAGTTACAAGTCGGTAAGTCTTTCTTGCCTGATTTGTGGCTCAGCTTAGTTGTCTTTGTAAAGTCTTCAAGAGTATAGTTAGGAAACTTATCTGCTAAGTTTTGTTCAAATATGCACTCAAAAACTTCGCTTTCTTTGAGGGCAATAGGAACACCAATAACGGCAATTTTTGGACGGCGTTTGGCAAATTCTTCAATTTTAAGGCCAGAAGATTTTAAATTTTCGTCATTTCTGAGCTTTTCAATATCTCCCCTACTTTCAGTTCTAATGATAACACCACCGTTACTCACTTTTTTCACCCCTCTGACGTGAAGCTTAAGCTGCTTAGAAGAAATAATTTTTTGAACGAGGGACTTCATATCGTCACTGGTCTTTGACTTGTCATTGGGATAGATACTTAATTTGGCTGGTCTGACGAAATTTCCGGCACCTTTTTTTACCATATCAGCGAAGGACGCATTTTCAGCAGGTCCCGCGTTGTTTTTCAGGGCTTCTTTGACTTGTTCAAGAGAGTTTTCCACGTTTTGTTGGGATTTTAAGTGCTGAACGGTTACATACGCTACTTTGGTCTTCTCTTTCAACGAAGCAAAAAGGATGGCCATTTGAGTTGTGTTATGAGAGATTTTCCTGCATAAATTAGCAACCCGGAGTTTTTGTTCAGTATTCATCTTTCCGGCGTCTTGAGTAATTTGACAGACCTCATATAGCAGAGTATCTGTGTGGGACGCCCATTTCTGGATCTCAGATGTCGGTATTGCCTCTGTTGGTACCTCAAGCTCCATAGGCACTGGTTGTTTTTCAGGTCTCTGGGGTAGTTGTTCAGTTGGTCTTGGTGAAGCTATAGGAATCGGTGCTGGAATGGGCGGAGGACTTCGACGCAATAGCTGGCTACGCCCAAAAGGGCTGAAGCCACCAGGATCAGACATTTTATAAAACTTTACTTACAGTTTATTAGTTCTTGTTTTGATATCAATTCACTCGTGACACACTTTCAATTAAACATAAGTAGGTGCACAACATGCTTCGTAGACGTTTTATTAATATTATTCATAAATAATATTCATTTTGTGACACAAAAAACACGTTAGCAAAGAAAGACAATACGAATGCGAATCGATCATTCAACCTCTTATCTATTCATTGCAATCAACGCTTTGCTCGCAACTTATGAAGACGACGTAGGTACATTTTTTACATACATCTCTTGTTGAACCCTTTGAGTTGGCTGAGTTTACATAACTTAGATTTAGAGCAAATACTTTTAGTGTTATGTAAGTAGATAGGTTTTATCTAGCAAAGCTGGGTTTTACGGTGTCTAGAGAGCCACTGAATGGTTGTAATAAAAACAAAATGATAATGAAAAGCACACGCGATCAATAGTAGTGAAACACTCGTATCGTATGTATATGGGTGTCCAAGGGCGGCGGTGATCACTTACCAACAGGTTACTTGCTGGCTCGTTTGCCTCCCATCATATAAAAAAAAATGTTTTATTACTCACTTTAGGGGACATATTGTATCGACAATGATCGTAGACATTATATCTCGTGGTCGTGGTGCAGGACATAGCGGGCGGGCTGGTGCTGGCGGGCGCGCTGGTGGCGGCGCTGGTGCCGGCGGTGGACGCGCTGGACCCGCTGCTGCTCACGTCGCGCGCGGCGCCCCCGCTCGTGCTCGCCGCCTCCGTGGCCGCCATCGTGTTCCACCCCAACGCGGACAAGTGGACCCCCACCAGGTACGTACCTACATGTACGACACGTGCGTAGTACGAGCACCTACTAGCAGCCGTGCGACGCGTGCTCACGCCCTCGTGCTCCGTGTTGCAGGGGGGACACCACCATGATAGTGAGCGTCTGCGCCGGCATCCTGACGGGCTCCTGGGTCAACTACCGGCTGGGCAACATGGTGGCGAGCGAGCTGGACCCCCCCTACGAGATCATCTGGCCCAGCGTGGAGATGCTGGGCTGCACCATCCTGCGCACCGTGCTGGGCTTCTGCGGCGTGCTGGCGACGCGCGCCTTCGGCAAGTCGCTCTCGTACGCGTTCGTGTGCGCGCTGCTCGGCAAGGACAAGAACGAGCTGCGCGACTCCGCCGACAGCCTCGACAACAAGAACAAGATCGTCGTGGAGCTCAGCTACAAGTACTTCACCTACGCCATGATCGGCTTCAACACCACCTACGTCTTCCCCAACGTGTTCGCGCTGCTGCAGATCGACCGCCCCACCTACTACACCGAGATATAACCGCGCGCCTCTAGCTCTGTTATACACACGGGCACAACACTACACTAATACTGTGATAATACCTATACCTACATACAGGTATCGGCTTACGTCATACATAATGCTTGTCGCTCCGCTCTTTATTTGAGCCTTCCACCTCAAGCATTTGTATTCTTTTTGAGATCAAAATATATTAGTTATAATTTTGTGGCATATCACTCGAATTACCATCAAATATTCTCACATATGTAGTATGCCATTATTGTTAGATAGACGACACATGAGCGAGCAGGTTGTGCGGCTGGTAATAGTTTATATTTTTGTATAGCTAGTGAGATTATGAAGTGTGGCGTCAGTTTGTTGAAACAATGAGTAAACACTCTGAGGCGACCTGCTGCTCACATACTTATATACACTTGTTATTAGTTTGTCTCTCAGTGTATAGTGATGTGTTATGAAGTAGTTGCTCCTTATTAAATATGATTGTAGATATTGTAATACTACAACACATTGTCAAACTTACACAACAGTAGCGTGTCAACAGCTCCTCGACAGCTAAGTGACCTCTAACTGAACGTACCGGTTATAATCGGATTTGTATTAGAGACAAATCCGATTAATAATTATTATATTTGTTTTCGACTTAGGTTAAGGTCTCAGTGTCAGGCCTATTTTGACACAGATGCAAACAACGTGTACTCTATTACAAGTTATTATTAGGTATAAACATGAAACAACCTCATAGACACAATGTCACGGCTCACTGGGACTGCATGCGATGTATAAACATTTATCATGATCATCGGTAGGTAGTTGTTTATGTTAAAGCACGCCCCGACCACATAATGTGAAGGTGACAGTTACACAGGCAGTCTACTGGCAGGCATCACACACATAGTGAGTGTTGTATGAAGGGTTGTAGGTGTGTGAGAGTGTGAGCTGTGAACCACAAGTGCCTCTACACAAACATGTACTAGATGATGTGTTATTGTTGTCGTTATTATGTAATACATGCACTGTGACAGAGCTATACAGGTTGTACGATGACTATACATACACGTGTTAGATATATATCTAGATCTTACTACATATATTATTATATACCTACCTTGTTATGTGAAAGCGTAATGACGCTATATTGCATATTGTTCACTATTGTGTATAGTAAGTAGTCGTGCGACGTGTTGAGTGAGAACACCCCGACATCACATTATACTTATGTTATTTTATATAGTATTAAATATTACTGCCATAATATAATAAATTATTTGCACAATGTTACTACCACCTGTTTTCATTATTCATCCTTTATTTGTAAAAGCACAGGGATCAAGCTCTACGTCGCGGGGACTTGTACACTCATGGAATTTAAAGGTCCGCCACCTTAAGGCCTATTTTCGTGTGCGTGTGCAGTATGAGCGATACTCTGCTTTACCGTTTGAATATGACATAATATTGCAGTCAATAGTCGTCTGTAGGGACTAGTAGGGATGACAATACAATATCGGTTACCTAGGATACATAATTAGTCCTGCGTGAATGCTCGTAAATCGGAAATAACATTTATTATTATTTAATATTACTTATTTAATATTCAAGTTTTATATTCTGTTGCTATAGGTATAATAAATTATCATTATTTAAACTCGGGAAGCGCGTTCGGGAAGCTAAAACGTATCTTCTCGTCCACATTGCCACAGTGTCTGAAGACAAAGGTCTTCGACCAGTGCGTGTTGCCAGTGATGACGTATGGTACAGAGACGTGGTCGCTAACTATGGGCCTTCTCAGAAGGCTTACGGTCACTCAAAGGGCAATGGAGACAGCCATGTTGGGAGTTTCCCTGCGTGATCGAATCAGAAATGAGGAGATCCGCAGAAGAACCAAAGTGACCGAAATAGTGCTCCGAATGAATGAATTATTTAAACAGTAATAAACAATTAGTAATAGACATTGACAAAAAAAAGAGGATATCACAGCAAATTAAAAGTTTGTAATGACTAAACAGGCCTGTTGTCAGAATTATCGAAGGAACCATTATTAAAAAATAGAACAGAACAGACTAAATAGTTAAAGGTTTGATGTTGACATGTAACTAGACGTAGACTAAAGGTGAAAATGAATTTGAACCTTATTATCATACTGCGTGAATATAGTTTTATGTGTTTTGTTTATACAATGCTTTAGTTTCAAAAGGTATTAAGAGTTATCGGCTTCACAAACGAATGAAAAAGAAAACTGACAAAGGTTTTCGTACCCCGATAGTACAATCGTTACCGTAGAACATGCAGGCTCAGAATCGTCTCGTGACCTCCACGCGCCGCCATGACAGTTATGATCCTCTGTCCGCGGCTGCAGCAGTGGCGATGTCCACTATACCAGCTAGCGGTGCATTTATTATTTGTACTAGTATTAGGTAACACCACACCCATCTATAGTAGATATGTAAATAAATATTCTACGGCCGTTCAGAGAATGCGTTCCTGACACTTATCAGTTAGTCACGACTAGTGATGGACACAACATTATACCGAGTTCGTTACCGTTACTCCAAAATGAACCGCCGCGTTATTTTTATGATTAGATTTAGACCGTTTTAAATTGGCGGAATCATTTAAAATTTATATTTTAGTTCTTTACGTGGAAACAATAAAAGGGAATATTAATATAATAAAATTGTTTTATTTATTATTTTTTACAAAGTTACAATCTGTATTTCTATGGAATAAAGTACATTGAACTAAATGTGCGTACAGAATATTAATCAGACTCCGATTCGCTTGAGGAGGTGGTGTCTTCATCATCATCTTCGCCTACATGTATAATTATATTATTATCAATTACAGAATCAATCCTGATATCTCGGTCAAAATGTTCCATAATCAGGTTTTTAGTCTTTTCGACAACCTTTGCCCAGTCATCTCTTGTGACTTTCCCGCAGGCTTCTTTTAATAGGGTCATCATCTTTTTCGTGCTGAATGGCGGGGAAGTATTGTGGCGGGCGGCGTAACCTTTTATTTGAGCCCAGATTAGCTCAATCGCGTTATATTGGCAATGATACGGTGGAATTCTTAGAACGCGATGACCGTACTCCAAAGCCATTTCATCGATTTCGTATCGCACATTTGCCGCTTTATTTTCTTTCACTAACTTAATTAGCTCTGCTTTTAGCATCTGCATATTTGCGTCAATGCCTTTTGCTTGTAACAAAGCAACCATTTCTTCTTTTTTATTAGCTTGGGTAGGTGGTTTCTGTATTTGAAACGAGTGATAGGAGGCATTATCCATCAATATTACAGAAGGCTCTGGTAGGCTGGGCAAAAGCACGTTCTGGAACCACTCTTTAAATGTACTGGCATTCATTTCCTCGTGGTAGTCATTTGTGGTTTTTGATTGAAATGCCAGTAAAGCGTTCTCCACAAAGCCGTATTTTGCAGTACCTGCGTGGCATATTATCAGACGAGCCCCCTTACCCATTGGTACTTTCGACGTCGACGCTTGTGTATCATCCGTCCAAGAACGGGAAACCGTGTGATTGGCGTTTAGCCATGTCTCGTCAATGAACACGACATTATCCCAGTTATCAATTTTTTTTGCTTCTCTCAAAAAACTTATCCGTTTCAAAATGATGTCGTATCGTTCTAATAAAATTTTTCTTTTGTCTGTTTTTTTATACGAAAAACCAATATCTTTTAAGATTTTCGTTAAAGCAGTTTTACCCCCGCTAAACAGTCCAGCTTCTCTTAACGACGCCAAAAGCTTCATCCTGTTGAGATATTCATTTCTGGAATAGTAACCATATATATGATTTCTGATTGCATCGGCGTCAAAGGTATCAATATCTGTCACGGGTTTAGTTCTACGTTTCTTCTTCGGAGTACGTAAAATATTATCTTCCATGCCAGTAGAGCCGAACTTTTCTTTATTAATATTTGTAATCGTTCGTTTGCTAACTCCAAGCGCCTGAGAGACGCGTTCTTGTACTTTTTCGACAGGAACCAGGGGTCCGCCATTTTGCCGCTCCCGCTCAAAGTAATCTTGCAGCTTGATAATTAACTCACGGGCTCCAGTTTTCAATGTTTGTCCACGTTTAGGCATTATTATGCACCAAAAGTAAAAAGAACGCAATATAAGACACAATCAAAGTCAAATAACAACAGATCGCAAACACTTGAAGAACGTGGTCTATGCGCACGAAACGACAACAGACGACTGTTTCAGCGTCACAAAATGGCGGCCCATAACGCCATTTGGGGTTACCATTTTCAACCTAAATATAAAAATGCTACTTTGTATTTAATGTACTTTTATTTTTATATTTAATAAAAGTTATTCTAAAGTCCATTATTTTCAAATTCTTGAAAAGAAAAACAAAACGTATTATTTTATAAAGTATAACTGTATCGATAAGAACAGATTACGATACTATTATTCACTGTTATTGTTGGCACAGCACTACAAATATAAAGCGCTGACATAACCTTGTAATAGCGCAGTGTAGATTTAGAAAAATATTGTTTACCAAGTTATTTGACACTCAGTTTGACACAACATTATAACATTCATTAATTATTGATATAATAATGTTGTTTTAATGCTCATCAATAGTTAAAACGATAAACAACCAGCAAAAATATTTTTATCGTAACTGCAACGCCATTACAAAGTTACTGCGTCAGTTCAATCGCGACGTGTCAGGAACGCATTCTCTGAACGGCCGAAGAATAATACCAATAATATCTGTTATATTATTATAATACTTTAATGTTTTAGAAATAACCTACCTAATAAAATTATACCTACTATTAATTATACTTATATACAATAGAAACGAATAAGTTGCAAGTCTCTTCTTCTCTTCGTTGTATTCTTACAGATTAAGTAATACTTAAACTAAACTAATCTAGTTCAGCAAGTTAATAATAAAAGTTCGTTTTCTTTGGTCGTTACGTATTTTGTTATCTGAATACTTATAATATACCTAATAATTAAAAAGGAAACTCCTTATTAATGAACCGTAGCAACTGCACGTAGCGCAACACTCGCTGTTGTAGTTCTGCACTCGCTGTTCTATTTTGACTAACACTCAGTAAACATTACAACTTGACCTTACATCTTTATACTGAAATATGGCTTAAACTAGATGTTGTGCAAGTGTTCTGCACGTGCTCAATGTTAGACAAAAGATAAATATTAGTTTGTATAATGAACAAGATGGCGTCGTCGTGATCAAGAGGCGATACTGTTCTTCTCTTTCCTAAGTTCGGCCTCAATCTGTTGGATGTTCTTGCCGCGCGTCTCGGGCAGCAGCAGCAGGATGCCCGCGGCGCCCGCCAGGTTGACGGCGCCGAACATGAAGAAGGCGACGTGCGCGCCCCACGCGCTCGTCACCGCCGTGAAGACGAGCAGCTGTGCGCACGCCTCCGCCCACCCCACCACGCTCAGGCACGCCATCAGCTTGGCGCGCACCTGCACACGTACACGCGGTACACTTATATTATTTACTAGCGGATGCCCGCGGTATTACCCGCTTAATTGTTATTTTACACCATAAACTACCTATATTCCAAATTTCATCAAAATCCATTTAGTAGTTTTTGCATGAAAGGGTAACAAACATCCATCCATCCTCACAAACTTGCATTTATAATATTAGTAGGATAGGATAAGCAAAGGTGTGTCACTTTAGTGCCTAACAAATAAGGTGAATATTATCTTCACTAAATAAAAAGAAGGAAAACTTAAAATTAAACCCTATACCAATCCGTCTGCAAGCGTGGTATTAGTAGGCCAAGTATCCATCCGTCAAGGATGGAGGCCCGTCCCTGTAGTGGGACATTAATGGGCTGTTATGATGAAATAAGTTGACAATTACGAATTTAAGCTCTCTAGATATATCAGACCCACAGCTTAAAAAACCGGTCAAGTGCGAGTCTGACTCGCGCACCGAGGGTCCTGTACAAACCTATTTATTTTCCCGCCAAATTGTGATAACGTCAGGATTCAGCTGTTTAAATACTATTTTTCCCGCTAAAATTCAATGACGTCACGACTTAGCTGTCAAAATATATTTTCCTGCCAAAATTCTGTGACGTCACGACTCATCTGTCAAAAATTCTATGACGTCACGCCTATCTGTCAAAAGTGACAGAGGTATCAAATATTTTCCCGCCAAAATAATATGACGTCACAAATCATCTGTCAAAAATTCTGTGACGTCACGACTCATCTGTCAAAAATTCAATGACGTCACGACTCAACTGTCAAAAAATATTTTCTTGCCAAAATTCTGTGACGTCACGACTCATCAGTCAAAATTCTATGACGTCACGGGTCTCGTGACCTATGACGTCACAGGTCACGTGACACAGCTTTCCCGCCAAAATTCTATGAAATCAAAATATAATATGACTGCTAATAAAAAGTAGCCTATGTTCTTTCTCAGGGTCTAAAGATTGTCTGTACCAAATTTCATCGAAATCCGTTCAGCCGTTTAGGCGTGAAAGAGTAACAGACAGACAGACAGAGTTACTTTCGCATTTATAATATTAGTATGGATGTACCTATATGTCAGTGGACGGATATCTAAGTAGGTATAGGAAAGGCACTCACTTGAAAATTAAATATCTCGGCCATAATGATGAAGGGTATGGGCGAGACGCCGGCGCCGTAGCAGCACACGACGGCGGTGAGCACCAGCAGCAGCAGCCAGGCGGGCGTGGTCCAGCCGGGGCCGGCCAGCGCCTGCGACGTGGCCAGCGCCAGCAGCGCCGCGCCGGACACGAGCGTCGTCAGCACCAGCAGCGCCTGACACACGACCGACATTGTACTACACACTACCGCTGTCACCATCACATAGTTGTGTTGTAGAGATGTGTAGGTACCTTCCTGCCCAGCCTGTCCACGCAGCCCATGGTGACGAAGGAGCCGAGCGTGAGGAACACGGGGATGGCGAGCGCCTGCAGCTCCGGGCTCACGTTCACCTCGGACTCGGCGAGTATGATGGACGCGTAGTTGATGATGCTGTACGAGCCGTTCAGGTTGCGCACCATACACACGAACAACATTATCAGGAAGCCTCGCCGCCATGCCTTCTCTTTAACTAAGCAATACAATTTTGGTTATTATAAGATCGATGAAGAAACAAATTATTATCAAAGATAAATAAGTAGAAGAAGACTTGCGTTCAAGAGTGAACATGGTTTGATATCATGTGGAATCACTGTAACGCGCGCGTGCACGTTATGAGCCTTACTCGTAAACCTTGTGGTAGATACTAGTATTATTGTAGGTACATAGGTACGTGCTCAGGTTTACCTCTCTATCTACTATATTATCTTGTAAGTCTTGGCTAACATAATATAACCTTTCATTTAATATTCATTAAACAGTAAAACTATTGAATAAAGGACTTTCCCCTACATGATTATAATATCGTACAAGGCAATGATACTTACATATGTTGAAAAACGTAATGTTGGGTATAGACTTGAAGTATTCGTCTTCCTTCTGTATCTGTTCTATGGCGGTGAGAACATGTTTGTGCGTGACGTCGAGCCCGCGCAGGTACGCCACCGTCGCTGTCGCTTCCTGACAACACGACACACCTGTACTGAGATCGTTAGTAACATCACGCATGTTACAACACAACGTAGGTACAACACATCGTCTTAGCTCTAGCACCAGACGATACTCTAGTGAGAGCTCAGCCAGGTACCGCAACCTCCACGTACATGTTACTTGTGAACATTTACTCGCTGTGAGTGATATATGCGCTCAGTTACACTTCGCAACACTTCAAGCACTCATTTATTTTATTTATTTTATTTTATTTTCAAATTTAGAAAGCTTACAGCTATTTAACAGTTTATGAAAAAAAAATGTTTAAGTTAAGGCCAATTACAAGCTTTCACCAATAAGTATAATACACTTTTTTTGTTATTCATTTGTAGACAGTAATACAAATACAAAAAGGATAGTTAAAGAAGATCTACTAAATAAAAACATCTAGATAAAAGTTTCAACATCCAGAAAACACACACTTAATAATAAGTCTGCCAATTAGGTATGATTGGCGAATATGTCAGTACACATAATTTTTTTAAGTTTAATAACACTTGTACTAAAAATATCGATATCGACCCTCCGGCACGCTGCATTGAACATACGACAAGATCTAATTGTAAATGAGTTTTGCCTGTAGGTGGTAAGCAAGGCGGGAGTGCTCAGAAGATCATGGCTCCGTAATAGAGCAGATGGTACGCGTAGACCGATTTTGTTTACAAGTTCGGGTACGTCTACAGATCCGTTTGCAACTTTAAATAAAAAGGAAATGCTCCGCTATTTTCCTTCGCTCCTGTAGAGGAAGCAGATGGAACTTTTGACATCGTGTAAGATAATCTGGGAGATAAGTATTGGATTTATATTGAATATACCTAAGGAATTTCTTTTGTATATTTTCTAATCGCGATATGTAGATGTCGTAGTTAGGGTTCCACACCTGGGAAGCATATTCGAGGTGGCTACGGACGTAAGAACAGTACAAAATTTTGATTGTTTTGATGTTTTTAAAATCATTAGACACCCTAAAGATGAAGCCTAATGCCTTGTTAGCTTTACACACTACGTTTGAGATGTGCGCATCGAATAATAGCTTTGAGTCGAACATTATCCCCAAGTCCGAGATAGTATTAACCCTAGTTATTGCAGTACCCGACAGCGAGTATTGACAAGTTATCGGGTTAGGCTTGCGAGTAAAAGTACAGACGTAGCATTTGGAGACGTTTAGGTCAAGTTTGTTATTTGTGCAGTATACTTGAAACCGGTCCAGATCACTCTGCAGGTAAGCGGTGTCCTCATAAGCGCGTATTTTGGCGAGTATTTTCATATCGTCCGCGTACAATATTATTTTTGAGTGACGGAAACAGGATATGACGTCATTTATAAAAATGTTAAACAACAGAGGCCCCAATAACGACCCCTGTGGTATTCCTGAAGGAATGCACGTTGCTCTCGTCGACGAATAACCATTCAAGACAACCACCTGGCTTCTGTTTTCAACATAAGATGAGAACCACCTATACAAATTACCGTGTATCCCCATCCGCAATAGTTTCCGCTTAAGAATAAGATGATCTATTCGATCAAAGCACTTGCAGAAGTCAGTGTATACAACGTCCACCTGTGATCTCTGTGACATGTGTTCCGTTATAAAATCACTGCTCACAATAAGATTTGACGTAGTGGATCGACCGCAAAGGAAACCATGTTGGTGCTCGCCATTTAGTAGGTATATTATGTAAAGCCTACCTCTAGTTTCCCTTGTTTGACCAAGAAAGAAGGTGACTCGGGCATGTTGAACAGCAGCAGGATGGTGACGGCCGGTATGGTGATGACGATGTATAGCGCCGTGTAGTAGTCGAGGTAGCCGCCGAGCGCGTACATGATGAAGATGCCGATGTACTGGTTGAGCACCACCATGGCGCCGAGCGCGCCGCGGATGTTGTCCTGGCTGATCTCCTTGATGTACATGGGCACCACGTGGAAGCAGCCGCCCGCTGCCAGCCCGCTGAAGAACCTCGCGACGCCCAGGCTCACCACGCTCACCGGGCATATTGTTATGATCCAACAAATCTGAAATATTCCGAACAAATTCATACGTACGATGACATCTACTCCCAAACTGACTGCTATAGATGATATGCTACAATAGATTTACTTTATGTTCCTCAATATTAAGGGCAAATAAAAATTTAGTATCCGGTGGTGTCACGGGTACAAAGGTCAAGATCGATTAATCCAATTTCCCCTAGTGTTGTCTACCACACAATTTTATAATACCTACTCTGTATTTATTTGGTCTGAGACTCTGTAGTACAGTTTCAAGTGAGTTTCAATCAGTTACTGTTGAACAGACAACATTGTTATTGTTTCAAATTTGATTAGATATAGTAAATGCATGATTTTTCCTTTACTTTTATATACTTATTTGAATTTCAATTACTGAGCAGAGGCACAGACACTGTTGGCTGCTGTGCACATGTGATGTATCTAGGCTTTAAGGTGAGCTTGAGCCATCATTTAGCAATAGCCAGCAAAAGCTGCGCTATTTCGAATAGTCTTGGTTGCCTTATGAGTGTATATTCATTAGACAATCGCTGTCGAAAGTGAAATTTTAGGTTATCACGAGAGTCATGTTGGAGTTCGAGTGTTTTGCTCACTTGTTCATTTTTTATTGTCATGATAACCTAAATTACCTACCAACCTATTTCAAAGTATCCCCGTTAGAGAAGGTTTTGATACGTACAAACTGTCTATCTAGAGATTATAAGGAATAAACTGATATTTATTTCATTGCTATACGCCACAATTTGTGGTGGGGCAATGCGCCGAACAAAAAAACCGTCTCCTTTGGTTCTTCAGTTAAATAAAGACATATTATGCAACATAAATTATGTTTAGAATTTTTGTGAGGCATACCAACACAACATGGCAGGTCAGATAGCTGGGTGAAAGTTCTCTACTTTCAATGAAATAACATTATCTAGGTATTAAATTAGGTACCTAATAACATAACAAAGTAACAGACTACGTCTAAAGAGAAATTATCTGACAATTTACTTTCCATAGATGTGGTGTGAGAGATGGCGCCTGTGAACCTTCACTTACCTATCACTATAATAAAGTGCAAGTCTTAATTACATCATTAGGTACTATACATTGTTTGCGTTATAATATTTACTTGTAACTATGTAAATATACCTAATAAACAAAAGTAATCATGATGATAACGTCGTCGCATGGATTTATTTGTTTTTTTATGGATCTTATTTTTTATACGCAGTATCTTATACCTATAAGTAGGTATTGTTATACTTACTTAAGTTAAACCTTGTACAAATATATTATTTACACTAAGTAGATCGTCGTTGTAAAAATACATAACTAAGTACAAATGAAATAGACGCGGAGAAGAATGTCTAAGCCAAAAATTGCAACGATCTCGATATTTTAGAATTTTTTTTAACAAAATTAAGCCATTAACCAGAGCCAGGGTCTTATGATATAGGACAATTTAAGTATACTTAGTATCAATAAGTGTGTGTACCTTCCTCTACTCGGTATTACTTTAATATCGCTAGGTGCGATGTCACTTACCAGCTCCATCAGACTAATAAGTATAACCGCCCACTTCCTGCCGTAGTTGTCGACGATGTAGACGAGCGCGATGATGCCGATGGTCGCGGAGAGGTTCGGCACCGCGGCTATCAGCGAGATCTCTGCGTCGGAGAGCGGCCTGCCCGCCGGCGACGCCGCCGACTGCAGCACCTTCGCCATCGGAGACATCCACCCGCACTGCAGCCCGTACGTCAGCACCGTCGTGCACGCTGCCCAGTATACAATACACACTCTCACTAGGCAGCCGAGTCGTATCGAACACGACGCTAACTAACATTGCAAGATAATATGTGTAACGTACTCCCTGCACTGTCACTACCTACTCGCTACTATGTGCAGGGCAGGGATGGAAGACGTAGCAACAGTAGGTAGAGACAGGAGGTCATGCTGTACAGTAGTCAACTCCCCTACTCTTCTGATCAGAGCATGTGAACTTCACGAGGTTGATGAGTGGATGATGTACTCGTACATTGGTCACGAGAGACCGATACAACTAAGTATTATCATCGCTCGCTAACTTCTAATAAAAGCCCAGAGCAAGTTCAAGCATAAAGAGCACGAGTCGGATGCGATACAGGCGACTTCCCGTCAACCTGGCACTACTGTGTAGCTTGTGATAGAGCGTGATAGTTTCTATACATCCACGGACATTTGTACACAGCGCTTGTTCTGTTCCAAAAGTAAGCTAGGCTTAAACCACTTGTGTTATGGGTAACAGAACAACGGATACTAATACTTACATACGTTTCTGTTTTATTGTAAATACATACATATTATACATATCAACACCCAGACCAATGCGAACAATCATGTTCATGCACACATATTTGCATTGAGCGGGTATCGAACCCGAGACCTCTGTGTAGCAGCCAAGTAATATAACCACTACGCTACAGAGGTCGTCAATTTATAATAATACTTATTATCTAAATGGCTATTATTCTTTACCTACCTAACTTATAATATAACAAACATTATGATGAGTCCCAACCAATTAATACATCACCATGCACGCATGATCATTACGTACAATTTGTCAGTAATAAGAAAGCTTACAATCACAAACATCTTTTTATAAAATATTGTAATTCAAAAGTTCTGCCACATTATAAAAAGTGTAAACCCAAACAATATGATATGTGAAAAGCACATGACATTCCTCAGAGCTATAGCCCTGCTCCACCACATACGAGTAGGGGAAAGGCGTACAAAATGGCATAGGTGGGTTAAATGCCATACTCGCATTTCTCCAAAACCATGGATAAAAAAGTTCTCAAAACTACGTACAGAGGACCGCTTAGTAACTCGTCGCAACCTGTCGCTTCGCCAGTGGCCTCCGTTTGGAAGTGTGAAGTGTGCGCTTGATTGTTTGATATTTGCTGTCACGAGTTTTACTCAGGAGGATTTTGATTTGTCGTAAAAGTAAGTATTTTTTACGTTAATATGTATTTTATTGACGTTAGTTTATTGTAATGTTGTTATGTAACTGCAAGGATGTGTTGAAATCTCAATTGTTTTATTATAATTTTAATTATTGTTTCTTAAACTTAGAAGTTATAAGATGGACAAAATGGCATACCCCTTGTTCCGGTAAAATGGCATAGTATGTCGTTTGACCCACCTATTTTTTTCTTTCAGATAATCAAACATGCCTCGTAATAATTGTAGAAAACCTAGCGAGGCTGGCAACGCCATGGCAAAGGCTATTGAAGCCGTGAATAAAAAGGAAATGCGCTGGTTATTAGCTTCAAAAGTATTTAAGGTTCGCTCCTCCCTCGATTCCGGAGAAGAAAAAAAGGACAGTCACAAAACCCTTAGAGTTTAGTTCGGGCAATGAACAAGATTACTCTTCGTTACAAGTTAATACTGAAGCCGGAGATGATGATGAAGATTGCCTATGCATATATTATAATGACCTTTACTCCAGGTCCAAGCCAAGAGAGGTATGGTTTCAGTGCGTAATCTGTAAAAGGTGGGCTCATGCCTCTTGTGCAGATGTACCAAAGAAGACAAAGATACCTATTTGTTTGCGAACTTTGCAAATAGATACTGGACTGAGTACAAATTTGCTATTCCATTTTGTCCCCACCACGTGTGTCATATTACCCGCCTAGGGTGGGCAAAATGGATTTTTTCCACTTTTTTTTATAATTAGTCATAATTATTTTGTTTTTGTGTTAAGTTCATTGATCGCCACGATTCTTATTGGTAATGAACCAAAGTATTTAAAGGTACCAAAGCTATTCAAAACTAATAATAAATAAATATTTTATGATTATTTTTGTAACTGGTATGTCATTTTGTACGCCTTTCCCCTAGGTGTTAGTGTCTATGCGTGATCATGTCTTGCACTTACCGAGCACAGTCACCGCCCATTGCACTCGCGTGTGACCTTCCGCCGCCGCCGTCTCACCCTCAGCCGCGAGACCACCGCCGCTCTTCATTGCTACTGTAATGTACTACAACGTAGTATTGAGTAACTTGTCCAATCAACCGCCACAGCCGCAACGAGCAGAGTGTCCGTGCGCAGAGCTTGAGCACCACGTGGCGAGGCACAGCGCTACGTTACCACGACCTAACGCTCGTAATACTAAACTGTAACTCACGGTCGTTGCCATTATGTAGGCTGATTCGTCTGAAAAATGTTTACTATCTTACTATTTACGTATATTTATAAAGTCAAGTTCACGCTACGTTATGTAGTGTAGTTAACTAACTAGTTCCAGCTCTTCTCTCTGCGGCAGTAGCATGAGAGCCGACTGACCTTTGCGACTGACCTTCAGGTAAAGAAAAGAAAAACCCAAAATCAAATGATTATGGTTTCCTGTACTTACTCGTACATAGTCATTGCATATACCTACCTAGTTAAACCGGGGGGCGAAATGTGAAACGGAACGGACTTAGAAGGGAATGAGAATGTTGCGCAATCGAGTTATTGTTTTTATTTAAACGTACTCTTAACATAATAATAATATAATGTGAACGTATCTTTAGTTAAATTTCACACGTGTAGGTAATCTTGATATCATTTTAAGCGCAAAATATTTTTGTTAAACAAACAATATTTAAGTAATTCATGTGTAATATTACTTCATACACACAAGAGTCACTTTGATGATGTAAAACTAGTAATATATCATTTTAGTTAGATAACAGCAGTATCTGTCTGCAGGACAAAATCGTAGTCTCACAAAATATCAACGTAATCATAATTATTATACGTACCTACATAATGCGGACTTTATGAAGTTCTTTACTGACCCTTGCGGCCTCGTAACCCTCGTGTGTTGGGTGAATGTTCTCTATTTCTCTGTGCACTTTGCTCCCTCACGTTTTCATGTTCTCGACCGATGTCCGTGATCATCATCAGCCGATGCACATCGCGGGTACAACTACAAGAGAGTATAAAGCTTCGATGCGCTCTTGTGGTGATAACGAGTCAGTTCTCGCCGCCCTACAACGAGCCCACCACCTGGACCCTGGTGCTCTCTGCTCTCCGACGTACGGATAACACTAGTACCAGTTCATGCTACGAGTAACGTACCACGTGAGGTGCTGGCTGCAGGAGACACTCTACACTGCTGTGGAAGAGACTACACAAGAATAATCGTCAAACTACAGGCAGAATGCGTTTTTTGTTAGATCCGCCATAGAGATCAACAAGCTAGTGACCCAGTTTAACTGTGACTTTGATTTATTTAACACAAACATGTTTTTCTTAACAGCCTAACAAATTCCTGGTTTGGTTCTCAAACTGTGTAGATATCTTATATGTATGCTTTTTTGTTTACTACATTTTTATATGTAACTTTTACATGTAACTTTTGTTTACCTAATAGTATAAGTTCTTATAACGTAACATAGATGTTTAACTGCGAAAACATCTAAATGGTGATTAGTCTTTAATTAGTTTATAACATTAGTTAAGTAACACTGTTATGTTTTCCTAATAAAAAAAAAAAAAAAAAAAAAAAAAATAAGCCATTAAAACTTTTTTCCGTATCTCGCGATGCTATTTTATTTTTATATTCTGTATAGTTAGAAGATTATTTTGTTTAGTAGCATGATAATCATATTTTTGAAAAGACGACTCCCGCTCCATGGACCAAGATCCGTGTCGCGGTTCTGTACCTACAAACTTTAACGGACACAAACAACATCAAGACTCGGGACAATAATATATTATATGGATCATGCAAAGAATTGTTGTCCTGCGTGGTAGTAATTGTACCCGCGACTCCGTGCACGGCAGCCCCTTCCGCCATCGCGGCACCGCACCGGTGCGACAGTTATACGTTTAACTAAGTATGTATTTGTTTGTGTATTAACAAATATCGCATCAGTAGTACCTATACAACACTACTTTTTATCTTTACAAATATTTAATATGAATAATATTATAATAATAGGTAGGTACAGTCACGTGTATTAATTTAGGACCCATTTCCATCAAATGTTGTTTGCACATTCATATTGCAATAAGGTCGAAATTTGAGATCGATAATATTGAATGTCAAGATGACACCACCTTTGAGTAGGTATTATGTTAGGTATAATATATTATCGAATCGACCCTTGAAATGATAACCTCTTTGTAATAGACTATCACTACAGTTTTTTATTTATGAACATAATGTCTTCTTCTTCTTCTAATTTGATTATGTCAGTGTCAGTCAAGAAAATTTATTACTTTTCTTTGCTAATACGTAATAATTATAATTTTGTAATTATTAAAAATGCTTGCAGCTAATCGTGAGCAAATAAGACTTAGAATTATTGATTTACATGAACAAGGAATTCACGAGATATCTCGACAATTAAATGTGACACGAAACACAGTTCGCCGCTGGATTCGACGTTACGGGGACGAAGAAAATCTTATAGATTTACGGCGAAACAACCATCGTCCGCAAGTAATAACGCAAGACGAGAGCCTCCTGATGCAAAGGCAATATATGATGGATGCCTTTACGCCAGTGAGACATTTTGCGGAAACTTTTGAAGTTCACCCTTCAACAGTTAGAAGGCATCTGCACAATATGGGACTACATCACAGGCGGCCTGCAAAAAAAATTGCTTTGACGGACAACCATAAAGCTGCTCGACTTATTTTCGCACGTCAATACCTTAATTTTGATTGGACGACTACGGCTTTTATCGACGAAAAGACTTTTCAATCTTCACAAACAGGCAGACTACATTTGTGGCGTATTAACAAGACGCGATACACAGAAGACCACGTCATAGCAAACAATGCGTCTGGTCGCATAACAGCTAACATGTGCGGCTGGATTAGTTCAGGCGGCATTGGAGAACTTGTTAATTTACCACCCAGAGCCACAGCTCAAGATTATGTCTATTTATTAGACGAAAGTGTCCTTCCAACATTGCAATTATATTATCCCCGGGAAGATGTTGCTCCAATAAATTTTGTTCAAGATAACACACCTATTCATACGGCAAGAATAGTTAGAAATTGGTTTGACAATAATAGAGAAAATTTAAGTGTTATTTCGTGGCCAGCAAAGAGTGCCGATTTAAATCCAATCGAGAACTTATGGGGCTTAATGGTCCAAAAATGGTCAAATCAAAATGAAAGAACTAGAGATGCACTTATAGATCACTGCCACACAGTCTGGGAAAGTTTTAGGGGTACTAACATATGTGAGGAATTAATCGGATCCATGCATAACCGGCTCCAGGCTGTGATCGACAACCAAGGGGGATATACACGGTTTTGAATTTTTAGGTTAATATTAATCTAGAGAGAGAGATATGTAAATTTATTAATTTCGATGTAGCTTTCGGTGATAGTGTTTGTTTGCTGCACCGCTAACCATGTTGTTTATATAATTGTTAAGATTTTTTTTTGTTCTAAATGTCATAATAAGTATGAAGAGTAAAAAGTTGTATTTTATTAAACATTTCTACTTTAATTAAATATATTATTGACAATCTAATATTGTTATTTTTTATTTATAATAATATAATATAAAAATTATATATATATATCTCGTGTTTTTTTCGTCTTTGTCCGCGATAGACTCCCTAAACCACTTAACCAATTTTAAATAAAATTGGCACACTGGCACTGTGAGCAGTCTGGTCCAACTTGAGAGATAGGATAGCTGTAGATTCCAGTCCGTATAATCCAAATTTCCACGCGGACGAGGTCGCGGGCGACCGCTAGTTATTTTACGATATAATATGTTACAAGTAGGTAACCTAAACCCACTAAACCTTAGTACTTAATTAATAATTATTACTCGGAAAACATCAGAAATGATCGTCAGCCCTCGCTCTAGTTGACGTCGTTGCCCGGTTACCCTAGGTTACCCCTAGAAACTAGTTGTCGATGGTAGGTAAAAATTATGAGAATAAAATATCAACTCCTAAGTAACGTAAGTTTGCTACACGATATTCAACCTTAGGTGGGTCCTAAATTAATACACGTGACTGTACGTTGTGCGCTGTTAAAACAGGAAAGTATTTAAATAATTATAATATTGTATTAAGCTAGAAAATATTGAGGTATCAGACAATGCGTTGATACAGAAACAACCTTTTTAAGTTATGTACAGAATGTTTCTGCAACACGACACTTAACTCTATTAACTGTAGGTAGGTACGGAGAATGCATCGTCCAGCGGAGAATGCACTCAAGCAACCTAAATACTGGTTGTACTTATAATATACAGAAGAGGAGTCTCTTCTCATACGCTGATGGACTGAGGATCTAGTTGTGACGCCGGGACACGGATGGATGAGGGAGGCACAGCAGGACCGCGGTAAATGATAATAAGTATAGCTGTACCTACAGAGTCAAGACAGAGTCTACCTACATGAGTAGGTATAGACCATACATGTTAGCACAACGTGTGCCATTACTTTACTAACCTGGAACATAAACAAGTTGACAAATATTTATTTTTATTTCGTTATAAGTAAAATGTCATTGAAACGAGTAGAGTTAGAGATTATAGAGATGACATACTTTCTTGTTTTACGAATGGGTCATTCTTTACTAAGTACAATAAAGTTAAAAAACCTTGTCTTAAATCAGCTGTTTTATCTATTATTTTTAGCTTTATTTTACTTAGTTATGGATCTCCTAATCGAATGGGTATGGTTAAAAAAGATCATATACTTAGGTAATAAGTACTAATATAATTTTACTCTCAGAACTCTCGACGTATATTGTTATTAAAAAAAAAAAAAATGTCGAACCTTTGGCAAGGCTCTGCCTGATGGACCTCTTGTCAACCCTCGACCGACTGCTTTCCGTAGAATGGATAACTAAAGCGCTCTTAGCCTGTTCTATAGTATGAACAATGGGGACAAAGACTAGACATACATAATAGTTATTTTCTTCTTAATTCTTGTCTATTATATTAAGTTTTTCATGGCACAGTATAAGCGCAATGGGCTATACGGTTTGTAAAAAAGATAATGTTCAATAAATAAACATTGCGTCATCTCAATGTAGTACGAGTAGGTACCTAGTTAGGTAGTGAGACAGACACAATGAAATAACAGTTAATTGATGTTCATTTTTGTTCTCTTAATCAACTAATTGTGATCAACTCTACTCATAACAAACGCAACACACTTGTTGTTCAGTTTTTATTAAGTATATTATAACCACTTTGTTTGAATTTGATGGTAATATAGAGGCCACCATAACAAATTTATTGTAATGATACCTAATACACTCGAGAGCAAAAGTTCCGGGTCACTAGCATTAACTTCAATATCTTGAAAAGGAATAAAGCTATCGTATTGAAATAAATGACAACGGCTCGGTCGCATTGGTGACGCGGTCTTTCACCGATTCCCCTCCCCTCTCGCTTTTAGAGAAGGGACCGGGATACGTGGCCGCCGCGTGGGGAGACATAGCCCTTATTGGGGTGTATTTCTCCCCAAACCGCCCTCTCTCGGACTTCGATAATTTTCTCGGGGTCCTCGCCGGGGTGGCTGGTAGAGTGGCGCAGCGCCGAGCGTTGATAGTAGGCGACTTTAACGCCAAGTCGGTGGTATGGGGTAACCCGACCACCGATGCCCGAGGACGCGAGGTGGAGACGTGGTCCGTGACGTCCGGTCTGTCCCTCCTTAATAGGGGCAGCATGCACACCTGTGTGCGGCGGGACGGGGGATCCGTCGTGGACCTCGCCTTTGCCTCCCCCTCTTTGGCGGCCTGTGTGGTTGACTTACCGGAATGTGCTGTGCTGTCGTTAAGAGTCATGGTCGAGGGTAAAGTAGATTTTTCCTTCCGTTTACTTTTTATGAATCTCCAAAAAGCTTTAGGATTTTTGCGTGATTCCGCCTGTATTTTGTCTCGGAATTGTTGATGACAATGACGAACAAGATTATGGCAATATTTTATCCTTAAAATATCATATTCAATTTTGTCTCTTGGATTTTTGTACTTAACATACGTCTTACGAAGTTTTTCTTTTTCAGAAAGCAATTTAATTAGTTTATTTGTAAACCACACAGGATAACGTGACTTACTTATTTTTCTTTTAGGCACAAAGTTTTCAATTGCACCGTTAAGTGTGTCGTAAAAAATTGAAGTAATTTCGTCTATATTATCACAAGCTATTAATCGAGACTGCCAATCAATATCTCTTAAATCGATTATTATGCTATCAAAGTCGGCTTTAAAATAATTCAAATCGTTACGCGGCGCTAGGACATAAGTTATCAATTTTACCAAATGACAGTTGAATTAGAAGATTAGGATGTTTTGCGTCTAATTTACTTAAAAGATCAGGGCATTGAATGACATTAACTGATTTCATATTACTTAGTACAAGATCAAGCACTCTATCATCAACATTACAGACATTATTATACTGATGTAAAATATTTAAAGACATAAAATCAGTAAAAAGGTTTCCCAAGTTATTGTTATAATTGGTAGGTATTAGATTTTGAGTTTCATTATTAAATGACCATTTAATAAAACCAAGATTAAAATCACCCATAATTAAAACCTCATCAACATCGCTTAAAACATTATTTGTCCTATCCACAAAACGTTGGAGAGTATCCAAATTTACGGGAGGAGGAAGATAAACAGTACAAATCGCAATTTTTTTAGGCAAGTTATTGACTGTGATTTGAATAATAATCCATATGTCTTCGCAACCACTTTCAAAGTTACGTGCGCGTACGTATTTGATATTACGCGAGACTGCTATAAGAACACCACCTCCATCTTTTTTAGATCCTCTCAAACAATCGCGATCTCTGCGGTATACAGTATATCTATTGTCAATAAATTCACTATTATTTATGTTTTCATTAAGCCAAGTTTCAGTAAGTGCAATAACATCAAAATTATTTTCTAAGATACTGTGTGCTATTTCATTTGTTTTTGTTCTTATACCTCTTACATTCTGATAATATATATATCATTTTGGCATGTGTTGATGTTTGGTATTAATGGTGGTATAAATAAAATAGCGGACTGTATTTAAACATAGATGCTGGTTTACTGATCATTTTACATTACAATGAGTAAATAGTGCGCGTGTGCGTTAGACGGTGGTCCGCGCTTGAAAGGGGCGATGGAGCGTCGCCGTCGCAGTCCTCACGTCCCGCGCGTCGCGCCCCCTGCCGCTGCCGCCGTCCCCCGCGCCGCGCGCCGCCGCTGTTGCCAACCGCACGCGCCGCCGCTTGCGCTGCTGGCGATGTCGGTGTTTGCTACTCGACATATTCCCACCCAAGATGAGTCAGGAATCTATAGCTGGGAGAGGGCAAATATTATTATATGCTCGTCGAATAATGCCTCTTCTTGTCTTTATTTCTGCGACGCGTGTATACCCATCAATACCAGGGTAGACTTTGGTTATTCTTCCTAATGACCACAGTAAGGGTGGAACAGTTTTGTCCCTTATGAGGACCAAATCATTGGGTTTTAGCTCTTCGATAGGAGATGTAAGCCACTTCGTTCTTTGTTGAAGGGTAGTGATGTATTCGTTTTTGAATCGGGCCCAAAAATGTTGCCTTATGTATTCAATTTTCTTGAAGCGATCAAGACTGGTGATGTTTCCCTCGAAGACTTGTGGATGTGGATAAGACGTGAGTGGTCGTCCAATTAAGAAATGGGAAGGAGTAAGTGCGCTAAGGTCGAGAGGATCAGTGGAAAGTTGAGTTAGAGGGCGAGAGTTTAAAATAGCCTCAACTTGAGCCAAACATGTAGCCATCTCCTCGTAAGTAAAATGAACATTTGTTAATAATCTTCTAAGATGGTATTTAGTGGAGCGGACAGCTGCTTCCGCCATTCCATTAAAATGAGGGCTGTATGGAGGAGTAAATTTAAATTCGATACCTTGCTGTGTCATGTCCTCTAGAATGTTAGACTCTGCTAAAAACCTTTGCAAATCATTAGATGCGCCTACAAAGTTCGTGCCGTTATCCGACGAAATGCTTTGTGGCTTCCCCCTGCGAGCAATGAACCGGTTCAAGGCGGCTAAAAAGGCTTCTTTCGTGAGTTCTGTAACAAGCTCCAAGTGCATGGCTTTAACGGACAAACACACAAATACACACAGGTAGGATTTCAAGAGTCTACAGCCTCGACCTTTGCGGTCAGCTATCAACATTGGTCCAGCATAGTCGACGCAACAGTGTAGGAAAGGAAATTCTAGATTAGTTCTATTTAACGGAAGTTGACCCATGATAGGCTGAATATTTTGAGCCTTGTTTCTAAAACAAGTTAAACATTTATTTACGGTAGACTTCGATAGATTTCTACCTTTTAAAGGCCAATAAGTTTGACGTACATTTGATAGCAACAACTGTGGTCCAGCATGTAATAATTTAATATGATACATACTAAATATCAATTTGGTTAAATAATGTTTACTACAAATTAGGATGGGATGCTTAACATCATAACAATACGGAGAGTTATCTAACCTGCCGCCTACACGAATAATGTTCCTTTCATCTAGGAAAGGAGATAAAGATAGCAAACGATTTTTGCTTGGTAAAGCCTTCCCGGCTTTTAAGATAGCATATTCATTAGGAAACATTTCAGCCTGAGCCTGGCGTATTATGAAACTCAACGAGTTTTGTAATTCTATATGAGTAAGATTAATGTTAAGTTTATTTGTTTTATTTTTGATGTTGTGTATGAATTTTAATACATAGCAAACTATTCTTTGTAATTTGTGAAAATTTGAATATTTATGTATTAGTATAGAAAGAAAATTATTATTTTGATTGGTTAAATTATTTGTTGTTAATAGACATACTCTTTTTTCACAATCATTTTTGAATGTTTGTTTTGTATTTGGAAATTTAGGCCAAAGCGACTCGTCTGATTTTAAAAATTGAGGGCCAAACCACCATAAAGATGACTCATGTAGTTTGTCTGCTGATAAGCCCCGCGACACCAAATCAGCAGGATTTAGTTTAGATGGTACGTAATTCCAAGAGTGACCATGTGTTTTCTCTTGTATTTCGTTGATGCGATTAC
Organism: Schrankia costaestrigalis; assembly: GCA_905475405.1. Lineage (NCBI taxonomy): Eukaryota > Metazoa > Arthropoda > Insecta > Lepidoptera > Erebidae > Schrankia > Schrankia costaestrigalis. The sequence continues at coordinate 21,901,901 of FR997833.1, forward strand.
GGACAAAATGTTTGAACTGATTAGACTGAGAAGATAACCACCCTAAGACCACAGTCGAATCGCACCAAAAGCGGACTGTGTTAATGTTTATAGTAAGTGTGGACAAAACTTTGGAGCATAGTCTTGCACCCATCAGAGCACCGCACAATTCCAGTCGTGGAATGGTGACTGGTTTTATAGGAGCTACTCTATTTTTTGATGTTAGCAAGTGTACATTGATGTGACCTAATATGTCTATTGATCTTATATATAAACATGCGCCGTATGCATTTTCCGACGCATCTGTGAAAACGTGAATTTCAATGATTTTATAATCTTTACCTATGACCCAACGTGGTATACTTAAACTGTTAAGATACTGTAATTTATAAGCAAATGAGTGCCATAGATTGCGAATATCACTGGACACTTCCTGATCCCACGTGTACCTTTTTACCCAAAGGTTTTGCATTACAACCTTGGCTTCGACGATACACGGACCAACCGATCCTAGCGGGTCAAAAATCTGGCTTATAACCGATAGAATATGTCTTTTAGTTACTGATTTATTATTATCTATATTTATAGAAAAAGATAACGTATCTGAACTGGAGTCCCAACTGAGACCTAAAGTTTTGGATGACCCCTGTATTTTTGAATCTGTAAAATCTAGAACTGTGTCTGATTTAATGTTAGAAATTGACTTTAGTATGTCTGGATTGTTAGATTTCCATTTTCTTAAATTAAATTGTGCTGTAGATAAAGTTGAAACTACGTTTTCACACAATTTAATTGCAGACTCGACAGAGGAACTACCGCTTAAAAAATCGTCGACGTAAAAATCATGCATAATAGCATCCCTGACGTCATCGTTGTCTGCAGTAGATGACAAAATAGACAAGCACTTTGTTGCCAAGTAAGGCGCTGACGTTGTACCATATGTGACGGTATTTAATGTATATGTTTTCAATAGTTGAGTTTCGTCATATCGAAAAATAATTTGTTGTAAAGATCGTTGACTTGGGTTAATTTCTATAGCGCGATACATTTTCTCAATATCGGCTGAGACTACAAATTTATGTTGCCTGAAACGTAAAATAATCGAAAAGAGATCATCTTGTACGGTTGGGCCGACCATTTGCAAGTCATTTAATGATACACCCGTGGTAGTAGGAGCAGAGCCATCGAATACTGTTCTGAGCTTAGTAGTACTGCTTGACTCGCGAATGACACCATGATGTGGTAGATAAAAATTGACTTTAGAGCTATCACTTGTTGGACGCTCCTTGTTCTCAGTCATATGGCCTAAGGTTTCGTATTCATGCATAAATGTCATATATTTTTGTTTAAATTTTGGATCACGTTTAAACTTTCGCTCTAATGAAAAAAAACGAGTCTTAGCTAAGTGATATGAATCGCCTAAGACATTAGGGTCACGTTTGAGAGGCATTGTAACAACAAAACGGCCCTTATTATTTTGATAAGTGTTATGTGCGAAACTTTGCTCACAAGCTGCCTCTTCTACTGACATAGATTGCTGTAAATTTAATGTGTCTAATTCCCAAAAGCAAGAAAGGTCGGGATTGCAATCGCCTTGAGAAAATAAACATAAATTAGTGGAATGATTTGTGTCTATGATATGTCCAGTGACTAACCAGCCTAACTTAGATTCGCGTAATGTCGGTTTATTCTTTCCTAATTGTATTGATTGTTTACCTATTACACTCCAAAATATATCCGCGCTCAAAAGTATGTCTATATCTGAAGGTGTATTATAAGACGGATCAGCTAAAGATAGGCCGAGAGGTAAACTTATATTGCTAGTGTCTATATACGAAGATGGTATAGGAGGAGTTATACTTGGGAAAACCGTGCAATTTATGTTGACTGTGTAATCGCTGCAGAGAGATTTTATGGTGATGTTGCAAGATTGTGTGCTGGTAGACACATAATTATTGAAGCCCGAGACTGCCGAAGCCACGTTAAGGCGCGGTAATTGTATTTTGTCACAGTACCTTTGGGAGATCAGGTTAATCGCGCTTCCGTTGTCAAGTAGAACCCTTGCATTACATTCCTTGCCGTGGCTGTCAGTCACTCGTACGACCGCTGTGGATAGAAAAACACGAGACCCAGTAGTATCTGTGATGTCACTAGTGAGGACAATACCTTCATTTATGGACTTAGAAGGAGTCTGTTCCGTTTTATTGAGATGTAATAAGGTGTTGTGTTTGAATTTGCAATATTTGCAATGCGTTAAAGGACATTTGTTACTCATGTGACCAAAGCGTAAGCAATTTAAGCAAACTTTATATTGTCTAGCCTTTTGTATACGAGATTTAACTGAAAGAGCTCTGAAAGGTTCACAGTTAAATAAGGAATGAGGTTGATCACACATAGGGCATTTCGCTGATGAAGACTTATGATTTTCTTCCTCATTTTTAGAATAAGGTTTATTATTATTATGGGTTTGATGGTCTTCTAAACTTTCCAAAAGGTCAGCCCGGTTTCTAAGGAAGGTTATGAATATATTAAATGATGGGCTGTCACTAAGGGAATTTCTATGTTCTTCCCAGTACCGTAAAGTAAACTTATCTAATTTAGCAGACATCATGTAAATAATTAAGGTATCCCAATGTTGGGTAGGCTGCTTCAGTGTCGTAAGCGCCCTTATAGTTTTAGTAACAGTGTCTATGAGATGACGAATGGATTTGCAAGATTCCCTTTGTATTGAATCAATATTGAATAAGGCCTGTACGTGGTTATTAACCAGTAAACGATCGTTATCGTACCGGTCGCGTAACAGATCCCACGCTGTTTCATAATTTTCACTAGAGAAGTCGATATGTTGTATGATTAAGGCTGCGCTTCCTTTAAGAGAAGCGCGAAGATAATGAAACTTGTTTATCTCGTCTATGCTATTATTATTGTGAATAATTGAAGAAAAAATGTCTCTAAACTCAAGCCAATGCTGATAGCTGTCGCTGAAATGAGGCAGATCAATTTTAGGTAATCTAACATTAGTTCTCTTGATACCCCCACCTGATTGTGCGCCGTTGAAGTCTGCTACAGAATCCTCACGATGTTTTGCGGAAGCAAGTAAGCAGCGCCCGGCTGCTACAAGCGCAAAATACTCGTTTTCGAACTGCTCACGCTCGGGAGCCGGGTCATCGCTCCCGTTGTTGGGGTCGTCACAAAGCATTTCAATGTCAACCTGTAATGCGTCGAAATCATTGTTTAATTCTTAAATTTTGCTTAAACGGCACTCTAACTCTGAAGCTTGCATGTCGCTGAGGCATTTGTAAGTCTTAAGTACGTTTAAATATTTACTAAAAGATGTAAGCTTTGATTTTATAGCAGATCTTTTCTTAATTAAGGTTTTAACGTTATCAGGCATGATGTAATGTCTAGCAGTTATGTTTAGCTAGTAAACAAAAGGAAACGATTCAAAGTTGCAAAATTAAAATGGTTATAATATTTAAAGATTGTTAATGCCTGTATTATTGTATTTAATAGTAACTATACAATAGAACAAAGAAACAGCTAGCCGTAAGTACCTATGCGCCACGTGCAATCGGTTTAAGCCTATGTAATAGTATATAATAGTAACTTCACAATAGAACAAAGAAAAAACTAGCCGTAAGTACCTATGCGCCACGTGCAATCGGTTTAAGCCTATGTAATAGTATATAATAGTACCTGCACAATAGAACAAGGAAAAAGCTGGCCGTAAGTACCTATGCGCCACGTGCAATCGGTTTAAGCATAAGTAATAGTATATAATAGTAACTTCACAATAGAACAAAGAAAAAACTAGCCGTTAGTACCTATGCGCCACGTGCAATCGGTTTAAGCCTATGTAATAGTATATAATAGTACCTGCACAATAGAACAAAGAAAAAGCTGGCCGTAAGTACCTATGCGCCACGTGCAATCGGTTTAAGCCTATGTAATAGTATTTAATAGTACCTGCACAATAGAACAAAGAAACAGCTGCCCGTAAGTAGCTATGCGCCACGTGCAATCAGTTTAAGATAACAGGTTACTGCCTATGTAATAGTATGTAATAGTAACTGTAAAATAAGCACAAAGAAGCTGCTGGCCGCTCGACGAGACGGCCGCGCTGAGTTAGGTACGTAGCTGTGCGCCACGTGAATGAATTTTATTTAATAATGGATATTTACGATATTATGGTTATTTACAATTATTTGACCACGATGTACGCAATATGGCTACTATGATGACGCAAATTGGCTATTTTAAGTGGGAACAGTGATAGGTAAGGCGAAGAAAAAAGAAAATGGAACGAACTCACAACAACGTCTTATCCAACCACTTATCTTTCTCCTCTTCGTGTTTGTTCTCCAACTTGATGTTCTTCTTCACAGTGGCCGCTGACGCCGCCGAGCCACGCCCCGTGTACAAAGATGACGAGGGTCCGAAGTCCGCTTCGGCACCGCTACAGCTATACTTTCTTGTTAATGTTCAGTGTTGCGTAGGACCATTTTGTTTGGTATTAATGGTGGTATAAATAAAATAGCGGACTGTATTTAAACATAGATGCTGGTTTACTGATCATTTTACATTACAATGAGTAAATAGTGCGCGTGTGCGTTAGACGGTGGTCCGCGCTTGAAAGGGGCGATGGAGCGTCGCCGTCGCAGTCCTCACGTCCCGCGCGTCGCGCCCCCTGCCGCTGCCGCCGTCCCCCGCGCCGCGCGCCGCCGCTGTTGCCAACCGCACGCGCCGCCGCTTGCGCTGCTGGCGATGTCGGTGTTTGCTACTCGACATTGATGTAGGTTGACTCAAAATATTGTTAAATACCCCTATGTCTAATACATTTAAAGAAGAATGGGCATTTTTGTATGGAAGCCGTCCCCACCCTTGTAACACTTACTTGTAACCTATACATCAAATGAAAGCCCTTGAAAAGTGAAGCATTTTATTGTATGAAACTAATTTGTCAGTCATGGGAGAACAGAGTTATTGAGGATAAGAGAATAAAAATAATAAACGATAATATTTCATACTTTATGTTAATATTTACTATATAAGCACGATAAAGTCACAGGCTATCTTACTAGTAAACGGTCTATACATCTAGCTCATCCTACATCATCCAGAAAATCATCCACAGCATTTTCCTGACTTTCGAATAGCTAGCTTTGCTAAACTAAACATAGGCTATCTTACTAGTAGACGAACTATACATCTAGCTCATCCTAAATCATCCAGAAAATCATCCACAGAATTTTCCTGACTTTCGGATAGCTAGCTTTGCTAAACTAAACATAGGCTATCTTACTAGTAGACGGACTATACATCTAGCTCATTCTACATCATCCAGAAAATCATCTACAGCATTTTACTGACTTTCGGATAGCTAGCTTTGCTAATATAAACATTTAGAGAACCATTAGGACATGTTCTTTATTCAGCAACCATTGCAGAAATAGTAAACGACAGAATTTATACTAACAGGTCGGAATTTTTTTGTCGGGTTTCGGTATTCCGATAACCACGGCGTCTTTCCACTGTTGTGGAAAGACACAATTTGATATTGCGACATTGAAGATGCATGTCAAGGACCAAAAGACGTTCGGGGAATAAATTAATGACTATTTTTGTTATTCTTTCTGAGCCTGGTGCCTTTTTAGGGGCGAGAAGTTTATTTAACGGTTCCACTCGGTAGGTGTGACTAACGGTATATCGTCGTTGTCTGCCTTGAGCGGTGACTCCTGGAGAGAAGTTCACCGTTTTACTTCGCTGTTGACAAATATTTGAAATTGGTGTATGTGATTGATATTATATCGTGATTGTTACCCTGAGGAGAACTGCGTATTGGGCCTCGAGGCTCTTGGCCAGGCATTCGGCGTTGTCATCATACTCGAACGCTAGCCTCCTATCAGGCCTACCAAAGGAGGCATAGTAGAGTATACGTCCTTCTTTAATGAACGGGATACCTGCTAGAAAGCGAGATAAAAAGGTTCGATCTCACTCAATTGCGCATACCATCGTGACTGACGAAACTCATTTATGCGTACTTTAACAGGCCATTGAAGCTGTCTAATTCTAACCCTATTGGACTCGCTGAGGGCCCTGTCGTAGGCACGTGTGGCAGGGATCTTGCGGCTCAACAGATCACGCAGTTCTCCAGATAATTGCATGCTTAGGTTAGGTTAGGTTAGGTTAGGTTAGGTTTTTTTTTTTTTTTTTTTTTTTTTTTTAAGGGGTATTTTACTACTTTTCCCCTAACATAATCAGGGACATTATTCAGCATTTTGTTTTTTTATCTTTATGGAGTTTGTATGTTTGATTTTTAGTATGTGTGTAGCTTATTTTTATTTCCTGGTTTTTAATTTTACTTTACCTATATTTCTTTTTACTATTTTAAAGCTAATTTCTAGATTCTATTTTGTGTGTTCTAATATAATTCTGTTATTTTTTTACTTAATAAGGCATCTTCATTTCCTTCTTTATGTGAACACTTATTAATGTATTATGTTTAATACTTAATAGTGTTTCACCTTTCTATCTTTCTGATATTGTAGCCGCCCTTATTTTCATCATGAAATTAAGACCGCCTCACAATCTTTCCTCTTTTCTTTCATGGAGATACCTGTGCTTTTAAGTCCAAGTTGCTAAAAGATTATGGGCAAATTCTAATTTGACATACTCTTTTTTAGACTAAAAGTTTTAAATTTTTAATAATATTATCTAAAGGCAAATTAGCTATAGGCCACCAAACTCCTGGCATGTTCGTCCCACCTTCTCCTTACGGGACATTCTGAACTGAAGGCGCTATGATCAGTCCTCTCGCACTTCGCACTCACGCAGTTGCAACACGTTGCCTGGGCAGCAGCTTTCCACGCCTCACATTCGGCTTTTAGATGCGGTCCTGCACAGTGGCTGCACTTATAATTTGGTTCTGTGCAGAACTTTTTGCCATGACCGTATCCAAGGCAACGCGTGCACTGTATGAGAGGAGACTGATCATAAACTTTTACTCTTTGCATGTCAATATGCACCTTCCCTATATCGGTCAACACCTTCCACATTTTCGTTGACACCTGAGCAACTATGTGGCTCGCTAAATTGTTATGTGTTTTCCTTTTATATTTGATCGTAATTTCTTTTTCCTTCTCACTCATGCCAATAAATAAATTTCTGTTTTGATTTTGTATTGCTGTTTTAATGTCGTCATCTGTGTTGTAAAGTAGGACATCCATAAAAATTACCAGGGGACTTTTATTCTCTACATCCTCCACCTTAAGGTATTTATCTTTTTTCTTTATGTTCTCCTTAATCTTCATTACTTCTTCTTTTGTTCTGCAGCCTAATATGACCTTTTGGTCTCGCGCCTTTCTGACTTTATCTATCTTTACTCCTTCTTTTTTGGCGTCTATGGCTTCTCTAATTTTATTCAGAACTTGTTCGCTTGTATCCATCTGATCACTCGATGATACCACGATTGAGTACAGCGAGTCCTGTATAGGGGGCCTCGCTGCTACTTGCGCGTAAGTGGTGGGTTTTTCTACTATTTTCTCTTCTATCTTCTCCTTGATTTCTTGCCCCTGTTTGACTATTTCTTGTAAAATTTCCTTACCCCTATTTTTTGCTATTACTAAATCTTTAACTTCTTTTATTTCTTTTAAAATTTCATTTGTCCGATCTTCTGCTTCTTTCTTCTCTGTAGTTTTCTTCTTAACAGCTTCTACTTCAAGCGGGTGTTCAGCAGCCACACCTTTAATCGATTTATCTCTCTCCGACTCAACCACAATCTGGCAGAGCCTTCCTGCTGCTTTGATCATCCCCTCCTTTATCTCTCTCTTAAGATTTCTAGAGCTTTCCAATAAAGAGGTGATTCTAGCGAGACAAGCTCTAGCCTCCGTAACACGACTCTTGTATATTTTTGTCTCGCTATTTATTGTAGGGCTAGTAACCGAGACTGTCTTAGGGGACAGTAAAGTGGGATCTTTCTTGCCCGTCTCCCACTTGTCAATACTCTTCCTCACGTTGGAGGCTTTGGTAACTGTTCTGGAGGGGTCGGAGATTTCCCCTTCTGATTTTGCGGGAGTTCTCATCATCTTGAGGTATCAAAATAAAATTTTAAAATTAAATTAAGGTGTGTAATACAAATAATTGAATGAATAAATAATTAATGTGGGTTAAAATTTGTAAAAAGTAATAAATTAATAATATTATGAGACGAGCAGGTGTAAAGAGCCTGTCTCGTTTGTCAAAAAATTGATTTTATTATAAATAAAGGTGTATAATTATATTTGTCAATAAATTAAAACAAAAGCCAGGTCTAGATCGCCTGCTGATTCCTTGGTCAGATAAAATGTCACTTAACAATATAAACTATTTACAGTCAATGTTTTGTCTCAGCGGTGTATAAAGCCGATTGAGACTGGTCCTTAAACTAAACTAAAAATAAAACCAAACCTTAAAACTATTTAAAAAGCAGGTTCAATATGCAACACAGCAATAATAACTGAACATACAGTCTTGTAAATTTATGTTAGTTTTATACAATGGACCCTACTTTACGTGTCAAGACACTACAGGGAGGGTGGGCGGGCGATTTTTTGACTTTCTATCGAACGGATTTTAACAAATGAGGTGTCCAGAGAAAGGGCTCGACTAGCCCAATCCAGATAAGTATAAATTTAGAAAATAGGATGTAGGGTTGCCAAATAAAAAGTTAAAATGTAAAATTTTTAGGTTAGGTTAGGTTAGGTTAGGTTAGGTTAGGTTAGGTTAGGTTAGGTTAGGTTAGGTTAGGTTAGGTTCGGGCACGCCACAATTGTGGCGGTAAGTCCCGTTTTCCACGAGTGGCTAGAGAGGCGTCATGGCGCCCTCTCGTACCGGTTGACGCAGTTGCTCACCGGCCACGGCTGCTTCGGCAAGTTTTTGTGTCGAATCGGCCGTGAGGAGACGCCCAGGTGTCATCATTGCGGGGACTGCGCCGAAGACACGGCGCACCACACATTGGCGGAGTGCCCGGCGTGGCACGAGCCGCGCCGTGTATTAACAGGCGCAGTCAGGGTGGGTAGCCTCTCGCTACTGGTACTCATCAGTTTGATGGTCCGAAGCGAGAGTGCATGGGAAGCCGCCGCTTCATTCGCAGAGACGGTTCTGTCCGTCAAGGAAGCGGCGGAGAGGGAGAGGGAGAGTAGTCGATCATCCTCCCTCTCCACCCGCAGATCTGGGCGTCAGAGGAGGGCGCCGCGAGACGACCTCCTGCCACCGTGAAGGGCCTGCGGGCGGCAAACTATGGCCAGTTTGTCGCCGTTGAGTAGCAGGCCAGAGAGGACGGCGTAGTGTTCCACGTACGCCTCTCTACAGAGGAAGGGCAAGGTCCTGCCCTATCCATCTTTCGGGGTCCGCGAATATTGCGGACCAGCACCCGCCGGGACGGCTCGAGTAATGCCAGTCTTCTCGCCGTCTCGGCATTTTGGGTGAAGGAGGAACACCGTGGGTTTTTAGTCGGTAAACCGTATTTACATCTTTCGGGACTCCGACACACCTGCCCGCCTGGGCCAAAGGCGGGTAGACGGCCTATAAAAGGTTTTCCCACGAGAAAAAAAAAAAAAAAAAAAGGTTAGGTTAGGTTAGGTTAGGTTAGGTTAGGTTTTTTTTTTTTTTTTTTTTTTAAATGTTGACTGGTTACCTCTACAAAGGTGCAGAGACTTTTAGAATCAAATTTTTGTTTCATGTATATTTTTAATTAATTTTTGTATGATTTATTTTATAAGCAGTCATAAATAAGCATGATTGCCAGACAAAGTCGCACTCTCAAGCACGCATCTTAACAATCTCATATATTTACTATACGAGGGATAAATGACCTCGTCCACCATTTCTTTCATTTACCATCTTTACAATTTTAAGAGCGTACCTTAAGAATGCGACTCGAGTCTGTTTGTCACTCGTCAGCGTTGGTATGGTTTCTTCGGTCACCTTTATGCCTAGGTCTTGTTCTAGCATGTAGCGCTCCAAACCGTGGACAGGGCAGTCCACCAGGAGGTGTTTTACGGTTTCCGGTATACCCTGTTCGCATACGCACGATGGGTTCTCTTTACACTTAAATCTACTCAAGTATTCAGAGAACCCACCGTGCCCTGTTGTGAGCTGCGTGAACGCGGGGTTCACTTTAATCTTGCGCAAAGTTGTATACGCAGCGATGGCACTCGGAAAGAACAACCTAGTCCCAGATGCGGTCTCGCCTTCGCGGTATCTACTGTCCCATTTCTCAAGCGAATCATTGCGAATTATTCGCCTGACAAATGACAGTGGGCATAGGTCGTAGTCGTTAGCCTTTTTTGATTTCAGAGCCGCCTCCTTCGCCAGATGATCGGCCCTCTCGTTACCCTCCAGCCCTACGTGAGCCTTTATCCAGAACAAGGAAACTTCCTTGTTCTGGCATCTGCATTTCTGCAGATTGGCTCTCGCCCCTACCGCTAGGGGGTGAAGAGAGTTCCAATCAGCTACCGTCTGCAAGGCGGCTCTACTGTCGCTGAATATACCAAATGTGGTTCCTCCCGTCTTTGCTCGCAGAACCTCTTCCACCGCTTTGCTCAATGCCAGAAGCTCAGCCTGATAGACAGAGCAGTGGGATGGCAACGCAAGCTTGAGGGTTTTTGTCTCTGCCTCGCCACGCCATAAGGACAGCGCAGCACCGACTCGACCCTCAATCTTGCTGCCATCTGTAAAGATCTTGTAGGTAATATCTTTACTGCCATCCTGATACAGTTCTTCGTCTGCCAAGTCTCCGAACCCAATATTAAACTGTTCTGCGGGGTGAGGCTTTTCAAGCGCAGGCGCTAAGCTTTCTACGTCCCTATCCCCCAGCCACTGCTGTGGCCTACCCCTTTTGACCTCATACAATAAAGCAACTTCATGTAGCCTGAGATCAAGAGGGAGCAGGCCGGCCAATAACAGAGCTGAGTTCAAGGACACTGTGCGATAAGCACGGCATAATTTTTGAGCAAAGGCGCGTTGAACCACATTTAGTTGCTTCTTGACACCGAGCTTGTTAGCCGTAGTGTGCCAAGCACTCGCCGCGTAAAGCACCGTCGGCTCAACTACTGCCACGTAAATCGTGCGAATTATTTCGGAGTTTAACCCCCAGCTGATACGAGCCATACGCGCCAACTTTTTATATAGTGCTATAGCCTTCCTGCAGACGTTGCCGACATGTGCGTTAAATGTGAGGCGGTTATCTATTGTTAAGCCCAGGAGCTTAACCTCATTGTGCATTTCAATGCCTATCCCTCCCATGGACAGGCGCGGAGTGTCGTACTTTAGCTTTCGCGTAATAACCATTGCAGTTGTTTTATGTGGAGCGAATTTCAGCTTGTTTCGGACACCCCACGCCTGCACACGTTCGAGAGAGGCATTGGCCTGCCTCTCAATCTCCTGGGCCTCTTCGCCATCAAACACTAGCACAACATCATCGGCAAACGCCTGAACATATGTCCTCATTCTCTCTAACTCGCGAAGCAAGGGATCGAGCAACACATTCCATAATATGGGGCCGCCAATGGAGCCCTGGACACATCCCTTAGAAGTGCTCCGTTGATGTTCTTGGCCTAAGTACCGCACTCGCACCACTCTGTCACTAAGGTAGCTACCTATGGCCCTCCTCAACCCAACCGGACATCCCTCCTCCGCCAGTCTTATCTTAATAGCCGGCCACCAGGCTGAATCGAAGGCCCCCTCTATATCCAGAGACACGAGAGTAACCAGACGCTTTGCGTCTAGTTTCGCCCTTATGTGACTCATTAGGGTATAGAGGGCGTCCTCGGTACTCCTCTGTGGCATAAATCCATACTGGCGGGGACTAATACCCGGCAGTATATGATATTTAAGTCGGGCCACAAGCATCTTTTCATATACCTTACCAAGGACAGGCAGAAGTCCAATTGGCCTAAAAGATTTTGGTACGGTATATGAATCCTTACCAGGCTTCCTCAAAACCACCACTACCGCTTCTTTCCATGCTCGAGGGAAATAATTGAATTTGTAGCAGCGATTGAGGAGCCCCAGAAACAGTGTCGAGCTAGCACCAATAGCATGGCTACAGATATCGGCCGTGAAGCCATCAGCCCCCGGAGCCTTCTTTGGGTTGAAACTTTGAACTGCGCTGAGAAGCTCCCCCTCCGTGAACGGAGGGTCATAGTTATTATGATCTATCTCGTTTACGAGGGAAGCCTTTTCGCGTGTGTTTCTATGTTCTTCTGTGTCCTCCTCTATTCGGTCTTCTGGGTAAAATGTAACAGCGAGTAGTTCGGCTGATTTACAAGCGTCTAAACTGGCTCCATTGACGACAAGTGGAGCATCCTCTACTCTCACCCTCGCCCTTTCCAGCACCCTATAAAATCCCTGCCAAATGCTTTCTTTCTCTTGTCTCGTGCAAAACTGCTTCCAACTAATAGTCTTAGCTTTCTCTACTTCTTCTTCGTATTCTTCCTTCTTTTCTAGGTATTGCTTTACCACTCCAGCTCTTCGTATTGGTGCGGCATTTTTGATGCGTCGCCTGAAAGTGGCAACTTCCTTTTTCAAGGCAGCAAGCCCCTCCGACCACCATGGCATGTTAATTTTTTGTTTCGTCTTTACCTTTGTTAGCGTCTCCTCACACGTCCTTGTTATTACGGTGTTATACTTTTCTAATATATTGTCTATGTCGTTTATCTCTTTTATATCTTCCAGTATTATTCTTTCTCTTTCTATAAACTGGGCCAGTTTCTCACGAAACTGTTCCCAGTTTACCTTCTTCGTACTATATCTTCTTGTTGTCCTATTTATGTCTGTTCCTTTAGCCTTTGTTAAATTAATATTAAATATCATGCCATTGTGGTCGGACCCCACTAGCCCTTCGTCAACTCTCCATCCATCAATCCATGGCAGCATATCGCCAGTGCAAGCGGTAACATCGACATGGCTGCTGTACCTTATGCCCCCCCTGATGGTATCGAATGTCGGGGTGTCACCTTCATTCAATATGTGCAGATTCAGTTCCTCCAGCATCCCAGAGAACTGTCTGCCCCTAACATCCTCTTCATTGCTCCCCCACCAAGAGCTTTTCGCGTTGGCATCCCCTCCGATGACCAAATGACCAGGTCCTACTTCGTCTCGAATCAGCTTCAACCTGTTCAAATATTGATCCATAGGCTGGTCCGGCTCAAAGTAAAAAGATACCAGGGCTATACTCCAGGCTGTTGACTGGACTCTCACCACCACGATGTTGTTGGTGGTGAGTTGCGGGTACTGTACTACGTCTAGGTCGTGTCTAAAAACGGCTATAGCTGCCTTTACAGTCCCATCTCCATGAGCCGCATTCTGGAAGATCCTAACGCCCTGGTATGACCTCATGCACTTTGCTGCCCCGACATACGGCTCTTGTATCAATGCCACAGCTGCCTTCCGGTCCGCCGCCTCCAAGACGAGTTCCTCAGTCGCCAGTCTCGCTCTTTGTAGGTTTGCCTGTAGTACTCTGTGCGGGGTAAACTCCTCAGGGAGAACCTTAGCAGTACTGGGTACTCTGCCTAGCTATGTTGTCCCACTTGAGCCTGGTGGGACAATCCCGAGCAAATGCACTATGCTGTATTCCAGTAAGACCTGCCCCTCGGCAGTTACAACACTCGGGCGGTGAATCTGACTTCGCCACTGGACATACCACCTTTAGATGTTCTCCGCCACAATGGGCGCATCTGAGCGTCGTTTCTTTACAGATTCGGGTGCTATGTCCATAGCCCAAGCACTTCGAGCACTGCATTAAAGGTGACTGGTCAGCAACTCTGACCGGCTGAAAGTCTACGTACAGTGTACCCTGTTCCAGGGCTCTCCGCCATATCTGTGGGGACACCTTTAGCACTACGTGTTGGGTGTGAGGGTTGCGTGCTGATTTTTTATATTTCACCTCCATCCTATCCTCTTCGGGGCCAAGATCCACAAAAAGCTCTTTGTTCCGTAGTCTCACCGCCATTAGTAAGTCCTCTTCCTTGTGTAGCCTAAGTACTCCAAACAGGATAAGCAATGGATCGCGGTTCTCAATAGGCTGCACGATTAAGGGGCAACCTGGTTTGTCAAAGAACCTGGTCGCCTGCTCCCTCTCACTAATGCTTTTGTAACCTATGATCACCTTTCTTTCCTTCCCTTTTCTCACTTTCTCCACTCTCACCCAACCCTCTTCATCTTCTGACTGTCTTCTAATCTCTTCTAAAATGTCTTCTCCAGTTTTTTGGTCATTCTTCGATGTTACTACTACAGAGTGCAGTGTCGGTCTCTTCACAGTCGAGGCTCTTGGTGGGGCCGCGACCACGCCTGCATATGTTGGATGTGTATTTTTGTCTAACATTTCTTGAATTTTTCGCAGTCTTTCTCTATTTTCCTTCAAAATCATTTCCTGTTCTTGCATCTTATCCATAATACCTTTACTATCATAATTCTCACTAACACTTTTATGCTCCACCACTTGCTCAGGCGTTGTCTGTTTATTTTTTGTCGTCTCTACAACTCTACTTTCTTTTAACTCTTTTTCTAACTCCTTAACCATACTGTACAACCGTTCTACTGATTTTGTCACCTCCATCTTTATTTCACTCTTCAAGTTTCTAGAATTATTTAAATACATTTTTGCGCTTGTGAGGTACGCCTTTGCTTCAGTCATCCTGTCTGCATATGTTTTCAGTTTGGGCGAGGTTTTTGTTACCTCTACAGACGATTTATGGCACTCTTTAGGAATGAAAAGCTTTTGCTTCGCGCTGGGAGCATTGGTTTGGGTCAGATGTGAATCATTCTTTCCCGTCTCCCACTCGTCTATACTACGCCTCACGTTTTGCTGTTTTGTCACTGTTTTTGAAGGTGAGCTAACTATGATCGCTTCGGCATCTTCGCCCGTTTGTTTTGGTGGAGTTCTCATCATCTCAACCAGTCAACTAAGAATAATCAATATGAAAAATAACAATTAATTAAAGTTTTAATATTGTAAAAGATGTAAAATGTTTATATAAATATATGTTTTGGTATAAGAATTAGTCAATAATTAAAGTTAATATCCTGTGTTATCTATCGGTGTATATGGCCGACTAACATCAAGTCCTTAAAACTAAACCTAATTTACACTATTTAAGTAAAAGACAGTATAAGGCTTCTCTATGAGATAAATATTTACAAGTAAAATAGCCTTACACAATATGACAAGGTTTTATACTTCGTAGGTACGTAAGTCTAGTCCTTAATTAAACCAAAACTAAATAAGTCCTGGCTATATAAATAACAACCAAGATAAATAAACAGGTCAAAATAGTCCAAAATAAATAAGTAAATTTTCTAATAAATTGTATAAAAAACAACGTCAAAGTAAATATTTTGTCTAATTGGTGTATATTGCCAAATAATATTTTGTCACTAAAAGCTAAAAACCTAACTTAGTAAAAATATTTGTCTAAAAATGGTCACTACACAAAACAAAAACCAAAATAATTTAAAGTTCCAGATGGAATTTTGGGGTCAACGGGGTGTCAAAAGAAGGGTAATTGATCCCTCTATTAGTTATGCCTAAGCAGTGGCTTAAGGCCCGAGACACAAAAGAGGACTCGGGCTAAACTCATGAAAAATTATTGTTTATGGATGATGTAATCATTCCGTCAAAGTAAGTAGAAAGTAGCAAAAATTGCTCTGGGCGCCCAAAAACACCTCACCTAGAAGTATAGTGCCCACAGGCAAACGGACACTTACAAATCCCTCCCTAAATATGAAATTGCCGAAAAGATTGATGAAAAATGAGCTAAATAAACGAGATTTAAAATTTTGAATTTAACAAATTTGAAATTTCGAAAAATGAGTTAAAATGTAGGTAAAAAATGACGTTAAAGCCAAACAAATGAATGCAATCCGTATAAAATACAAAACTGTACCTAGGGTTTTGCGAAAGTCCGCTTTGCACCATGGGAAGTAGGTTGGGTTAGGTTAGGTTAGGTTAGGTTAGGTTAGGTTAGGTTAGGTTAGGTTAGGTTAGGTTAGGTTAGGTTGGGGGTCCCCCCACAGTGTTGACTTCCTCGCAGTGACCCCTGGGCAACGTCGCGCTTGACCACCGTAACGGAGTGGCAAGCCGGCGGCAAACGAACACTGTGCATCGAAGCTATACCCATTGTCGTCTGCTTCGAATTTTGTTGTGCTGAGAATGTCTCAACCCTTGAGGGACGCCTCCGGGCGTTTTCTCTCCAAAGGCCCTTCTCAGGGCCAACCAAAAGGCCCTTTTCAGGGCCAACCAAAAGGCCCTTTTCAGGGCCAACCCTTGTCGCGGGATGCTTCGGCATCGGAGACCAGCCGCGCACCATCTGCGGCTGGTATTTCTCGAGGTGGCGACGTCGTGTCGGACTTTTCCGACACTGACTCTGTTGTCAGCGGTTCGAACTGCGGTTCAACCCGCGAGTCGAGAAAGAGAGCCTTTCTTAGGCGGGGCTCTCCGGATACTGTCGAGAAGCCCGCCAAGCGGGCTATAATATTACAAGCGGATTTGGAGGAAAGGATCGCCTCCAAAGAACAGCGGGCGCGGACCACCAGAGCCAAGGCCGGCTACGGCGCCTCCAGTGTCCTTTACGCGGACCACTCCGTAGAGGAAATGGAGCGCATGGCTCTGGAGGACCAGCAGGAGATCTTGGAGGTGGCCTCCAAGTCCTCCAATTTGAAGGGGACCTTCCAGAAGGCCCTGAAATGCCGGGCAGCAAGTTTGCTCAGCATTGTGAAGGAGATGGCGCAGCGCACCACCTCCGACGAGACGCGGCAACTGCAGGCGAAGGTGGATCGCCTGCAAAAAGAGGTGGCAGCGCTACACACGCGCGTTGCTGAGCTGGTTGCTCGGCCTGAAGGGCCAACGTCGGAATGTCCAGCGTCGATTCCCGCCCCCTCCAACCTTGAGGATATAATCCGCAAGGTTGTCATGGAGGAGAGGGCGTTCACCAGGGCCTGTTTGGCCGGTATTGAAGACCGGCTCCTGCCGGAGAAGCGGCTCCGTCCTCCACTCGCGGCGGATAAGGCGCCCCAAAGAGTGCCCAGTGCACCAGGGCCCTCAACGGCCCCGGCCCAGTTGGAGCAGCCCCCTAAGACCACCAAGGGCAAGGGAAAGGGCAAGAAGTCCACCCCGGCCCCAACTGTCCAGTCGGCCCCAACTGCCCAGTCGGTCCAGATAGAGAGGGAAGACCTTCTTCTGCCCTCTACCACCCCTTCAAACCAGCCTTGGACAAAGGTCGTCCGAAAGAAGAAGGGGAAGAAGTCGGTCCCAGAGCCCCCTGCAGCCAAACCTGCAGCCCCGGCTGACAGGAGTAGGAAACTCCCCCCCACTCCTAAAACCGCAGCCGTGGTGGTCACCCTGACCCCAGAGGCAGCGGAGCGAGGGGAGACGTACGAGTCCGTGCTGAGGCGGGCTCGTACTAGCGTCGAACCTGCGCAACTTGGGCCTGGCAGGGTCACGTGCCGCAAGACCCAAACGGGAGCTCGTATCTTCGAGTTCTCGGGGGCCGAAGGCGGCACCAAGGCGGACCTCTTCGCGACGAAGCTAAAAGAGGCTGTCGCGGACACGGCCAAGGTCGTGCGGCCCGTCAAATGCGTGGCCCTGGAGGTGACTGACCTCGATGACTCGGTCACACAAGAGGAGGTGTTGGCTGCGGTTGCGGTGGCGGGGGGCTGCGCCGTCGCAGCTGTCAGGGGTCGGGCCATCAGGCCAGGTCGTAGGGGTATGGGCACTATGCGCCTGGAGTGCCCTGTCGTGGTGGCCAAGGCAGTTTTGGCCAAGGGTCGCCTCCCAGTGGGATTTAGCTCGGGTGGAGTCCGGGTGCTGGAGGACGGCCCGATACGATGCTATGGGTGCTTCGGCATCGGCCACACCCGGGCTCTCTGTCCGTCCACTGCCGTGCGCACGGAGCTCTGCTTCCGTTGCGGTAAGGAGGGGCACAGGTCGGCCAACTGCGAGGCACCCACCCCGCACTGCGCAGTTTGCGCTGCAAGTGGTCGCCCAGCCGACCACGTGATGACGGGCAGAAAATGCTGCCCGCCAAAAAAGAAGGGCAAAGCGCAGGCGCCTTCACGGCCTTCCGCTGCCGCCGCCACTAAAACCCCAGCTTCAGTGCCGGCCATCGAGGGAGGTTCTATGGACGCCGATTGATGGCTGGACACCAAAGACGAGTCCTTCAGGCGAACACCAACCACTGCAGAGCGGCCCAGAATCTGCTGGTCCAAACCTGTGCGGAGTGGTTGGTGGACGTGGCGGTTGTCGCCGAGCCGTATTCTGTCCCTGCCAGCTGGCTAGGGGACGACAACGGCTCGGTCGCATTAGTGACGCGGTCTTCCACTGACTCCCCTCCCCTCTCACTCTTAGAGAGGGGACCGGGATACGTGGCCGCCGCGTGGGGAGAAATAGCCCTTATTGGGGTGTATTTCTCCCCAAACCGCCCTCTCTCGGACTTCGAGAATTTTCTCGGGGTCCTCGCCGGGGTGACTGGTAGAGTGGCGCAGCGCCGATTGTTGATGGTAGGCGACTTTAACGCCAAGTCGGTGGTATGGGGTAACCCGACCACCGATGCCCGAGGACGCGAGGTGGAGACGTGGTCCGTGACGTCCGGTCTGTCCCTCCTTAATAGGGGCAGCGTGCACACCTGTGTGCGGCGGGACGGAGGATCCGTCGTGGACCTCGCCTTTGCCTCCCCCTCTTTGGCGGCCTGTGTGGTTGACTGGCGGGTAGAGCTAGTGGAGACGCTGTCGGACCACCGATATGTGCGGTTCGACGTCTCTGCCCAGGGCTCCCGGGGAGCACGCGCAGATCATTCGCGCTTCCCGCGGTGGGCGCTCACCCGCCTAGACCGGGGGGCCGCCACGGAGGCGGCGTTCGTCCGGGACTGGCTGTCGCCTCCTGTCGACACTCGGGACGTGGACTCGGCTGCGGTCGAGCTGAGGGACTCCTTGACCGAGGTGTGCAACTTTAGCATGCCTCGGTCTCACCGTCCGCCTCCTCGACGCGCCGTTTACTGGTGGTCGGAGGAGTTGGTGGGACTGCGGGCAGCCTGTGTGGCGGCCAGGCGGGCCTTTGCGAGGAGCCGAAGGCGGCGCCACCGTGACCGCGAACACGAAGACCGCCTCTATGCGGTCTACGTGGAGGCCAAGGCGACCCTGACGGCGAGAATGGGCGCTGCCCAGGACCGCGCGAGAGCGGAGATGGCGGAGGGTCTGGATGCTGACCCCTTTGGGAGACCGTACAAGGCGGCGCGTAACAAGCTGCGCCCGTACGGTCCCCCAGTTGCCGAGACCCTCGAGCCTACGTTGCTGGATGGGGTGGTCCAGTCCCTGTTCCCACGCAGGGACAACTTCACTCCACCAGTGATGAACGCTTCGCGCGGTACGGCTCCATCGGCCGACGGGGCGGTTCCTCCAGTCACGGAGAGCGAGGTGGAGAGGGCAGTCTCCCGCCTCCGTGGGAAAAAGACCGCCCCGGGTCCGGACGGCGTCCCCGCAAAGGTCGTGGCCATCGCCACCTCCCAGATGGGAGAGAGGCTTCGGGACCTCTTCAGCGCGTGTGTTGCGTGTGAGAGGTTCCCGAAGCCATGGAAGGAGGGCCGATTGTGCCTTCTTCGGAAGGAAGGGCGGCCGGTGGACTCCCCATCGGCATACCGACCCATCGTTTTACTGGATGAGGTCGGTAAAATGTTTGAGGGGATTCTGGCTGCCCGTATTAATAGGCACTTGTGCACAATCGGCCCGGACCTGGCGGACGCTCAGTTCGGTTTTAGAGCTGAGCGTTCCACGGTGGACGCCCTCTCCCAGCTCAAGGGCCTGGTGAGGGAGGCGATGGATGCGGGGGAAGGGCTGTTGGCTGTGTCATTCGACATAGCCAACGCCTTTAATTCCATTCCCCACTCCACTATTTTAGAGGCGCTCCGCTTCCACGGGGTGCCTCCATATTTGCGGGGCCTGTTGGCGGACTACCTGACGGACCGCACAGTTCTCCTCGAGGACAAGTCAGGTCAGCTCCGCCAATACGGCGTCGAGTCCGGTGTTCCACAGGGTTCTGTTCTTGGGCCGCTCCTGTGGAACATCGGATTCGACTGGATATTAAGAGGCAACCTCCCCCGTGGCACGTCTGTCATCTGCTATGCGGATGACACTCTACTGACTGCCCGGGGGGGGAATTTTGAGGAGGCGGCCAGTCTGGCCTCGGCGGGCGGTTCGCAGGTTGTGGACCGTATTTCCCGCCTGGGGCTGACGGTGGCGCTGCACAAGACCGAGGCCGTGTTCTTCCACGGGCCTCGGCAGCGCCAACCGCCCGACGCCCACATTCATGTGGAGGGCGTCCGCATTGGGGTGCAGGCCCAGATGAAATATCTGGGCCTAGTCCTCGACAATAAGTGGCGCTTCAGTGCGCACTTCAGCGCACTGTCGACGCGCTTGTTGAGGACCGCGGGCGCCCTCTCGGGGCTACTCCCCAACATAGGGAGACCCGGCGACCAATGCCGGCATCTATACGCCGGCATACTAAAAAGTATGGCCCTGTACGGGGCCCCTATCTGGGCGGACTCACTGTGCAGACGGGAGAACGCTGCTGCCATCCGCAGGCCACAAAGGGCCATAGCACAGCGGGTGGCGAGGGCGTACCGCACAGTGGGTTTCGCGGCGGCGTGCGCTCTGGCGGGTACCCCTCCTTGGGAACTCGAGGCTTGGGTGCTCGCCAGGGTGTATGATTGGACGGCGGGGCAAAGGGCGCTAAACCAGCGCCCGGACCCGGCAGAACGGGAGGAGGTGCGTGGCGAGGTGCGGGAGGCCATAACTCGGCACTGGGCCGAAGATTTGGCCTCCGCAGAATTTGGGCGGCGGACGCTGGACGCCATCGGGCCTGTCCTAAACGATTGGCTCGATCGGCGGCATGGCTGCCTCTCTCTGCGTCTGGTGCAGGTGCTGTCCGGGCATGGTTGCTTCGGGTCGTACCTGCATCGGATTGGGAGGGAGGAGACTCCGCGATGCCACCACTGCGAAGCAGCGGTGGATACGGCGGAGCACACCTTGGAGGTGTGCCCGTCGTGGGCGGAGTCCCGCCGCGCCATGGTGGCGGCGGTCGGGGACGACCTCTCGCTCCCCAGCGTGATTTCTGCCATGCTGGGGAGTGAGGAGGCGTGGGAAGCGGTAGCCTCCTTCTGTGAGGACGTCATGTCCCAGAAGGAGGCAGCGGAGCGGGTGCGGGAGGACGACCCTCTCGCGGCGCCGCTCCGCAGACGAAGAAGGGGTGGAGGACGGCGAACACAACGTCCGTCCTCCTCCGCCCCGGGGGGTGATCAGCGGGCGACAGGCGCGGGGGCGCCACCGCCTGCATCACATGATCCACCCCCTGTGCTCCGGCCATTATAAGGCCCCCTCCCCATTGGGGGGAGGCGTGAAGGGCCTGCCGTAAGGCGGGCAATCGCCGGTGGGGGACTGGATGTCATGGATTCCCAGACCCCCTCCACTAAGGCGAGGTCGGAGCACCGCTGGGTTTTTAGTGGGTATACCGGGAATTCTGTTTCCCGGGGAGTCTCACATACCCCTTTCCCGTCCCCCGATGGGGAAGGGGATGCGTAAAAGCATTTTCCCAGCGCAAAAAAAAAAAAAAAAAAAAAAAAGGTTAGGTTAGGTTAGGTTAGGTTAGGTTAGGTTAGGTTTTTTTTTTTTTTTTTTTTTATCCTCCCTCCGCCCTTACCTCTGACATAATCAGAGACATTTATGTGTCTGTTTTTCCAATTTTGTGCTGTCATTTTTGTTGCGCCTTCTTAATTTTATATATATGTATAAAAATATATAAGCAGATTGTGGAAAGAAACGCCCCCGATCAATCCGATGCGTTTCTCTCCACAACGATTTTGCATACATTTAGAGCATAATTAATAAATTGTGGCCTGGAGTTTTTATTCGCGAGGAGGCTCGGGGCCTCCTCGAGCGAAGTGGCCGAATCGAGCCCCTGCTCGAGCCCGAGGCGCTGGGTGCAGAACACTGGGCACTCAAAGATAATGTGCTGCACCCTTTCCTCCACCGCAGGGTCACAAACACATGACGGGCTCTCCCGGCACTTGAATCGGTGCAAGTATTGGGCGAACCCGCCATGGCCCGTGAAGATTTGCGTCAAGATCCCCTGCGGCTGGATTTTTCGCACAAGTCTATGCGCCTCCCTCGCGTCTGGGAAGAACACTTTCGTGACGGAGGCCGTCTCACCCGATCGATATCTCCGATTCCACTCGTCAAGTGTACTGTTACGCAGTTCTTGCTTGACGAACGAAAGCGGACACCGGTCGTAGTCAGGCTTCCTCCGACCCGAAAGTGCCGCCTCCTTGGCTAGCTCATCGGCGCGCTCGTTGCCGTCGATGCCGGCGTGGGCTTTGATCCAGAACAAAGTGACATCTTTGCCCTGGTTCAAAGCCTCGCTGAGGTTTCGGCGCGCCTCGATTGCGAGAGAGTGCATAGACCCGGGGTTAGTCACGGCCTGCAGCGCCGCACGCGAGTCGCTGTAGATGCCGCAGCTCCCCTCCCCGGCTTTCAGGACCTCGCCCGTAGCTCTGCATATGGCCAAGAGTTCAGCCTGGTAGACTGTGCAGTACGCTGGCAGGCTCAGTTTTCGGCTTCTCAGTTCGGCCCGGTTGTTCCACATGGACAACGCGGCGCCGACCTTGCCCTGAAGCTTGCTGCCATCGGTAAAAATTCTGAGCGACTGCACGTTGTGTTGGTCTACCAGACTTTGGTCGTCGAGACACACGAACCTCAAGTCCATACGCAGAGCCGGATGCGGAAGCTCTGCAAATTCCACCACACGTTCCACCTCCCGGTCCCCCAGTACCAGTCGGGTCGACCCCTTGCGAGCCTCGTACAATTCGGCGGCCTCCTTAATACGGAGGTCCAAGGGCAGTAACCCGGCCAGTAATAGGGCCGAGTTGAGGGAGACAGTGCGGTAGGACTTGCAGATCTTCTGTGCGAAGCCCCGTTGCACAGAGTTTAGGAGCTTGCGGATACCCAGCTTCTCAGCGGCGGGTGCCCACGCTGCTGCGGCATACAGAATGACGGGCTCCACCGTCGCCGTGTACAGCACGCGGATCACATCGGGGTTCAGTCCCCAGCTGACTTTGGCGGCGCGCTGGAGCTGTTTCCCGATGTTTAGGGCCTTCCTACAGACGTTGCCGACGTGGGTGTTAAAAGTCAGCTTATCGTCTATAGTCAGGCCCAAGATCTTAATTTCGCGAGACATGCCAATGTCGACCCCATCCATGCGCAGAAGCGGTGTGTCATACTTAAGTTTGCTCGTAAGTAACATGGCACATGTTTTGTGCGGAGCAAACCTAAGTTTATTTGTGACACCCCACTTCTGAACGAAATCGAGGGCGGCATTGGCATGCTTTTGAACTTCCCGCGCGCTGTACCCGGCGAACAGCAAGACCACGTCATCTGCAAATGCTTGGCACATGACCCCCCGTTCGTGCAGACCCTTCAGGAGGGGGTCTAGGAGGACATTCCAGAGGATCGGACCGCTGATCGAACCCTGGACGCAACCCTTTTCGGTGCTCCGAAAATGTTCGGCGCCGGCGTACCGGAGCCGCACACATCTGTCGTCGAGGTAGCTATCCAGCAGCCGCCTAATGTTCACCGGACACTTTTCCTCAGCCAGTCGGACCTTGATGGCTGGCCACCAGGCGCTATCAAAGGCGCCCTCTATGTCTAGTGAGACGAGGGTGACCAATTTTTTGCCCTTGATCTCGTCCCTTATTTGGTTCACTAGATTATAGAGGGCGTCCTCGGTGCTGCGCTGGGGCATAAAGCCGTACTGGCGAGTACTCATCCTCGGTACTAGGTGCCACTGGAGCCTCGTTACAACCATCTTCTCCAGGACCTTCCCCATTACAGGCAGGAGCCCAATTGGCCTGTAGCTCTTCGCGACGGAGTAGTTATCCTTGCCCGGCTTCCTCAGTACCACGACTGTGGCTTCTTTCCACTTCGCAGGGAAGTGACCAAGACTGAGGCATTTGTTGGCCAGGGCAAGGAACGCGTCGGGGTCTTGGAGAATGGTCGCACGGCAGATGTCTGCGGTGAAGCCGTCCGCACCTGGCGCCTTCTTAGGATTGAAGGCGGACACCGCGGTAATAAGCTCATGCGTCGTAAACGGCGGGTCATGCACCTCATCATGGACCCGGTCGTTTACGCGCAGTGCGAGACGTCGGGTGTCCTTGTGCTCTTCTAAATCCTCCTCCTCCCGATCTTCAGGGTAGAAGGTTTCTGCCAGGTGCGTTGCGGACTCCGCAGGAGTCAAATGTACGCCGGCTTTCACCAGGGTTGCGTCTTCATGTCGGGTTGCGGTTCTTCCGATCACTCTGTATATGCCCTCCCAAACCCCCTCCCGGTCCTGTTTAGAGCAGAACTCCTTCCAGCTCTGGGTCTGGGCGCTTCGGGCTTTTTTCTCGTATTCTTCTTTAAGTTGCAGGTACTCGTTGACGACGGTCTGCCGACGGACTGGAGCGGCGCAGCGGACTCTTCTCTTTCTGGTGGCGACCTCCCTCTTCAGGGCGTCGAGTTCTTCGGACCACCACGGCAAAGTAATTTTGTTAGATGATTTTATCAAGGGTATAGTTTCTGTGCATGCTTGCTGAACTGTGCCTAAAAATGTTTCTACTAATCTTTCTAAATTTCGAATGTTATTAATTTGGTCTATTTCTATTTTGTTTATGTTATTTAATATTTTAAATTGGTCCAGTTTCTCACGAAACTGGACCCAATTTGCCTTTTTTGTGTTGTATACCCTTGTTGTCGTTTTGATGTTTGTGCCTGTGGATTTTATTAATTTAATTTTAAACCTAATGCCGTTGTGGTCCGAAGATGTCAGCCCTTCGTCGATCTTCCAGCCTTCCACCAGATCGAGAAGATCCACCGAGCATGCCGTTACGTCGACGTGGCTGCAAAACCTCCTGCCCCCTCGAATGGTGTCAAAGGTGGGCAGGGTGCCACTGTTGAGTACCTGCAACTCAAGTTCCTCCAGGGTGCCGCTTGCAACTTCTCCACGTTGGTCCTCTATTGTGCTCCCCCACCATGGGCTCTTGGCGTTGAAGTCGCCCCCTACGATGAGGTTTCGACTTCCTAGCTTCCGCTGAACTAGTCTGAGGTGCTCCAGATATGGTTCGATGGGCCTATCCGGTTCGAAGTAGGCCGAGACTGCTATGATTTCCCAGGCGCGGGTCCGGATCCTCACCACGGCGATGTTGTGCGTGGTGAGTTCTGGGCACTGTATGACGTCTAGGTCTTGGTCAAAGACCGCTATGGCGGCCTTTACAGTGCCCTCTTCCTCCTCCGCGGCCTGGAAAATTCTCGACCCACGATAACTTCGCATTCTCCGAATAGAACCCACGTACGGCTCTTGTAATAGGGCGAAAGCCGCCCTAGCCTGTGAAGCACCCCTGAACAGCTCAGCGGTTGCCAGCTCTTTACGCTGGAGGTTAGCCTGCATGATGTTGTATGCCTTTGTTTCCGCGGTGGCGCCCTTAGCAATACGCTATTTTAGCGCGGGCCAGTGCATCCCACCTACGCCGCACCGGGCAGTCCGGGCTGAATGCATTATGCGCCGGCCCGTCCACCTTCGCCCTGGTGCAGTTACAGCAAGAGGGGGGTGCACCGGTCCGCACTTGTGGGCAATCTTTGCCCAGATGGGGGCCACCGCAGTGGCTGCAGGCTTCCTCCTTCTCCGAACAGAGACGTCTGCTGTGCCCATATCCCAAACAGAGGGAGCATTGGATTAGGGGAGATTGGTCCTCGACCCTAATCCGTTGCATGTCGATGTACACAGCAGCCGCCCCCGTCAGACGGCTCCACAAGGTGGGGGATACTCGCGCAACGATGTGACACGTAAGGCTATTGCGCGCCCGCTTCCGGTATTTGACCGCGACGCGGTCGTCTCCAGCCGCGAGACCGGTGAAGAGCGTGGTGTTCTGCTTCCTCAGGGCCTTTAACACGTCCTCGTCCGTGTTGAATGCGAGGACGTCCCTGAGGATTATGAGCGGGTCCTGGTTCGCTATGTCCTGCACGGTCAGTTGCTGACCGGCCGACTTTAGCTTTTCCCGGACCCTGCTCCGCTCCTCCTCGTTCCGGCAGCTGATGACGACCTTCCTGTCCTTTGCCTTCCTGACTCTGTCGATGCAGATGCCCCCTTCTCTGGCGTTGATGGCGGTGCGGATTTTTTCCAGCACCTGCTCACCAGTCTCTTGAGTGTCACTCGAGGCGACCACTACCGAGTGCAGCGTTGGTCGCGACGGCACCGATGTCGGTTTGGGAGCCGCGACTACGCTCGCGTATGTGGCCGCCTCCAGAGCACTCGACTGCTTCGCCAGAGAGGTCTTCAGCTCCTCCATCTTCTCGCTGCTCTCCCTCATCAGCTTGGAATGGTTCGCTAGTGAGGTGAGCAGCTGAGAGAGTTCTGGGTTTTGAGCTGGAACTTGGACCGTGGGGGCCGCATCGACAGTGATAGGTGGCACTGGCGCGGTCTCAGTATGGCTTTGCCCCTTGCCCGTTTCGGCCTCCTTAACCAGCCGGTAGAGTCCATCTATGGCCTGGGTGACCGCCTCCTTGATGTCGGAGCGGAGGTTTCGGCTCTGCCCTACGGCCATCTTTGCCTTGGTCACCAGGTTCTTCGCTAGCTGGACTCTACCAGCCGCAGGGGCATCCGCCGCGCCCACTAGATCCCGTGGAGCTGGTGTTGTGCTCTTCGCGGTGGTCTTTTTGGGCTTCGTGGGAGCGGCTGGTGCCGAACACGGCAAGAGGGTTTGGCTGGCCTCCCATTCCCCGACACTCCGCCTGACACTTGTCTGTGCTGGCTGAGCTGGGCTCACTTTTGACGTGGTGCCAGGAGGAGTACCGTTGGAGGGTGAGGCAGTTTGCGTTTTAGCGGGCGTGCGATAACCAAACATTTTTTCTTTTTAATAAATAGGACAACACAGAATAAAATAAAACACAGGACGAGCACACAAGTAAATTATCACAGTTAATCGGCGGTGTCCCAGCAGCTTGATCTGCGGGCTCCTTAGCAGGGCAACCCTTCTTGCTATGAGGAAGGGTCCAAAGGCCCCCGGAGATGCGGCAACTGGGTCCTGCCCAGAGCTTCAGTAAGCCTTGCTCGACCTGGTGCAACGCACCACTCAGTGTAAAGGGCTGGGTGATACGCCGCACAACCTGAGTCTATCCTAACAAGATGTAAAAGAAGTTTTTAATCAAAAGATCTAATCAAATACAATTATTAGCCAATAGGCCGGAAGTCACAAATTAATATGAAATAATAATTAAAATAATACAATAAAAATAATTGGTTAAAAGTCAATAAATAATGTCTCGATAAAATCTTAGAACTAGGTGCCAATAGGGCTTTAAAGAGCGATTAAAAGTCAAAAACTATAACTAATGTCCCGATCAATAGGGATCGGGAGTCAGGGTTTCGGTCAAATTTGCCTTATCGGTGTATATTGCCGAAAAACTGTGTCCTTAAAAACTAAAACCTAAATTAAAATCTCAATGTACGGATCCTACTTAACGTGTCAGGCCACTACAGGGAGGGTGGGCGGGCGAATTTTTTACTTTCTATCAAACGGATTTTAACAAATGAGGTGTCCAGAGAAAGGGCTCGACTAGCCCAATCCAGATAAGTATAAATTTAGAAAATAGGATGTAGGGTTGCCAAATAAAAAGTTAAAATGTAAAATTTTTATATAAAAATGTCAAAATTCTTCCTTTTTCAGGTGGTCGTGATCCAACGGGACGTCAGACGGTGCTAAAACTTCAGTAGGACCTCAGGAGTACGTCAACGCACAGGTAAGTAATAATTTCAGCAATAATAATGACTCCGAACACTTATAAAAGGACTCTCAATGTTCGTTTCTATAGCGAAAAACAGAATATTACGATAAAACAAAAAATTTGAAAATAACTACACAGCGGTACCCCACAAGAGGGTGGTCGTCGTGTAGGGGGCGTTAATGCCCGTAATTTAAAACCAAAAAATTCAAAATCTAATAAAAAATAGCAAAGTTGTATGTGTTTTTCAAAAACAAAATTTTTCAAAAACACGTAAAAATTTTCTAAGTCCCTAGGGGTGAAACTAGGGGTTGGTATCCAAAAGGGTGTCTGTGAACACTAAATTGTTGCTATAGGAGGTGGTTAAAAACGAAAAGTCAGTGGAAAATTGTCAAAATTTGCTAAAATAAATAGGTGATTTTTTAAATTTCGTAGGGATAAGGTAAACTTTGTTAGATATTTCAATGCACAGTATGTACTGGAAGAGTCTTCAGCGGGTGTTTTTTGACTTTCTATCAAACGGATTTTAACAAATGAGGTGTCCAGGGAAAGGGCTCGACTAGCCCAATCCAGATAAGTATAAATTTTGAAAATAGGATGTAGGGTTGCCAAATAAAAAATTAAAATGTAAAATTTTTATATAAAAATGTCAAAATTCTTCCTTTTTCAGGTGATCGTGATCCAACGGGACGTCGGACGGTGCTAAAACTTCAGTAGGGCCTCAGGAGTACGTCAACGCACAGGTAAGTAATAATTTCAGCAATAATAATGACTCCGAACACTTATAAAAGGACTCTCAATGTTCGTTTCTATAGCGAAAAACAGAATATTACGATAAAACAAAAAATTTGAAAATAACTACACAGCGGTACCCCACAAGAGGGTGGTCGTCGTGTAGGGGGCGTTAATGCCCGTAATTTAAAACCAAAAAATTCAAAATCTAATAAAAAATAGCAAAGTTGTATGTGTTTTTCAAAAACAAAATTTTTCAAAAACACGTAAAAATTTTCTAAGTCCCTAGGGGTGAAACTAGGGGTTGGTATCCAAAAGGGTGTCTGTGAACACTAAATTGTTGCTATAGGAGGTGGTTAAAAACGAAAAGTCAGTGGAAAATTGTCAAAATTTGCTAAAATAAATAGGTGATTTTTTAAATTTCGTAGGGATAAGGTAAACTTTGTTAGATATTTCAATGCACAGTATGTACTGGAAGAGTCTTCAGCGGGTGTTTTTTGACTTTCTATCAAACGGATTTTAACAAATGAGGTGTCCAGGGAAAGGGCTCGACTAGCCCAATCCAGATAAGTATAAATTTTGAAAATAGGATGTAGGGTTGCCAAATAAAAAATTAAAATGTAAAATTTTTATATAAAAATGTCAAAATTCTTCCTTTTTCAGGTGATCGTGATCCAACGGGACGTCGGACGGTGCTAAAACTTCAGTAGGGCCTCAGGAGTACGTCAACGCACAGGTAAGTAATAATTTCAGCAATAATAATGACTCCGAACACTTATAAAAGGACTCTCAATGTTCGTTTCTATAGCGAAAAACAGAATATTACGATAAAACAAAAAATTTGAAAATAACTACACAGCGGTACCCCACAAGAGGGTGGTCGTCGTGTAGGGGGCGTTAATGCCCGTAATTTAAAACCAAAAAATTCAAAATCTAATAAAAAATAGCAAAGTTGTATGTGTTTTTCAAAAACAAAATTTTTCAAAAACACGTAAAAATTTTCTAAGTCCCTAGGGGTGAAACTAGGGGTTGGTATCCAAAAGGGTGTCTGTGAACACTAAATTGTTGCTATAGGAGGTGGTTAAAAACGAAAAGTCAGTGGAAAATTGTCAAAATTTGCTAAAATAAATAGGTGATTTTTTAAATTTCGTAGGGATAAGGTAAACTTTGTTAGATATTTCAATGCACAGTATGTACTGGAAGAGTCTTCAGCGGGTGTTTTTTGACTTTCTATCAAACGGATTTTAACAAATGAGGTGTCCAGGGAAAGGGCTCGACTAGCCCAATCCAGATAAGTATAAATTTTGAAAATAGGATGTAGGGTTGCCAAATAAAAAATTAAAATGTAAAATTTTTATATAAAAATGTCAAAATTCTTCCTTTTTCAGGTGATCGTGATCCAACGGGACGTCGGACGGTGCTAAAACTTCAGTAGGGCCTCAGGAGTACGTCAACGCACAGGTAAGTAATAATTTCAGCAATAATAATGACTCCGAACACTTATAAAAGGACTCTCAATGTTCGTTTCTATAGCGAAAAACAGAATATTACGATAAAACAAAAAATTTGAAAATAACTACACAGCGGTACCCCACAAGAGGGTGGTCGTCGTGTAGGGGGCGTTAAT
The DNA here is from genome assembly GCA_905475405.1 of Schrankia costaestrigalis. NCBI lineage: Eukaryota > Metazoa > Arthropoda > Insecta > Lepidoptera > Erebidae > Schrankia > Schrankia costaestrigalis. Next base: position 21,932,070 of record FR997833.1, read on the forward strand.
GCCCGTAATTTAAAACCAAAAAATTCAAAATCTAATAAAAAATAGCAAAGTTGTATGTGTTTTTCAAAAACAAAATTTTTCAAAAACACGTAAAAATTTTCTAAGTCCCTAGGGGTGAAACTAGGGGTTGGTATCCAAAAGGGTGTCTGTGAACACTAAATTGTTGCTATAGGAGGTGGTTAAAAACGAAAAGTCAGTGGAAAATTGTCAAAATTTGCTAAAATAAATAGGTGATTTTTTAAATTTCGTAGGGATAAGGTAAACTTTGTTAGATATTTCAATGCACAGTATGTACTGGAAGAGTCTTCAGCGGGTGTTTTTTGACTTTCTATCAAACGGATTTTAACAAATGAGGTGTCCAGGGAAAGGGCTCGACTAGCCCAATCCAGATAAGTATAAATTTTGAAAATAGGATGTAGGGTTGCCAAATAAAAAATTAAAATGTAAAATTTTTATATAAAAATGTCAAAATTCTTCCTTTTTCAGGTGATCGTGATCCAACGGGACGTCGGACGGTGCTAAAACTTCAGTAGGGCCTCAGGAGTACGTCAACGCACAGGTAAGTAATAATTTCAGCAATAATAATGACTCCGAACACTTATAAAAGGACTCTCAATGTTCGTTTCTATAGCGAAAAACAGAATATTACGATAAAACAAAAAATTTGAAAATAACTACACAGCGGTACCCCACAAGAGGGTGGTCGTCGTGTAGGGGGCGTTAATGCCCGTAATTTAAAACCAAAAAATTCAAAATCTAATAAAAAATAGCAAAGTTGTATGTGTTTTTCAAAAACAAAATTTTTCAAAAACACGTAAAAATTTTCTAAGTCCCTAGGGGTGAAACTAGGGGTTGGTATCCAAAAGGGTGTCTGTGAACACTAAATTGTTGCTATAGGAGGTGGTTAAAAACGAAAAGTCAGTGGAAAATTGTCAAAATTTGCTAAAATAAATAGGTGATTTTTTAAATTTCGTAGGGATAAGGTAAACTTTGTTAGATATTTCAATGCACAGTATGTACTGGAAGAGTCTTCAGCGGGTGTTTTTTGACTTTCTATCAAACGGATTTTAACAAATGAGGTGTCCAGGGAAAGGGCTCGACTAGCCCAATCCAGATAAGTATAAATTTTGAAAATAGGGTGTAGGGTTGCCAAATAAAAAATTAAAATGTAAAATTTTTATATAAAAATGTCAAAATTCTTCCTTTTTCAGGTGATCGTGATCCAACGGGACGTCGGACGGTGCTAAAACTTCAGTAGGGCCTCAGGAGTACGTCAACGCACAGGTAAGTAATAATTTCAGCAATAATAATGACTCCGAACACTTATAAAAGGACTCTCAATGTTCGTTTCTATAGCGAAAAACAGAATATTACGATAAAACAAAAAATTTGAAAATAACTACACAGCGGTACCCCACAAGAGGGTGGTCGTCGTGTAGGGGGCGTTAATGCCCGTAATTTAAAACCAAAAAATTCAAAATCTAATAAAAAATAGCAAAGTTGTATGTGTTTTTCAAAAACAAAATTTTTCAAAAACACGTAAAAATTTTCTAAGTCCCTAGGGGTGAAACTAGGGGTTGGTATCCAAAAGGGTGTCTGTGAACACTAAATTGTTGCTATAGGAGGTGGTTAAAAACGAAAAGTCAGTGGAAAATTGTCAAAATTTGCTAAAATAAATAGGTGATTTTTTAAATTTCGTAGGGATAAGGTAAACTTTGTTAGATATTTCAATGCACAGTATGTACTGGAAGAGTCTTCAGCGGGTGTTTTTTGACTTTCTATCAAACGGATTTTAACAAATGAGGTGTCCAGGGAAAGGGCTCGACTAGCCCAATCCAGATAAGTATAAATTTTGAAAATAGGATGTAGGGTTGCCAAATAAAAAATTAAAATGTAAAATTTTTATATAAAAATGTCAAAATTCTTCCTTTTTCAGGTGATCGTGATCCAACGGGACGTCGGACGGTGCTAAAACTTCAGTAGGGCCTCAGGAGTACGTCAACGCACAGGTAAGTAATAATTTCAGCAATAATAATGACTCCGAACACTTATAAAAGGACTCTCAATGTTCGTTTCTATAGCGAAAAACAGAATATTACGATAAAACAAAAAATTTGAAAATAACTACACAGCGGTACCCCACAAGAGGGTGGTCGTCGTGTAGGGGGCGTTAATGCCCGTAATTTAAAACCAAAAAATTCAAAATCTAATAAAAAATAGCAAAGTTGTATGTGTTTTTCAAAAACAAAATTTTTCAAAAACACGTAAAAATTTTCTAAGTCCCTAGGGGTGAAACTAGGGGTTGGTATCCAAAAGGGTGTCTGTGAACACTAAATTGTTGCTATAGGAGGTGGTTAAAAACGAAAAGTCAGTGGAAAATTGTCAAAATTTGCTAAAATAAATAGGTGATTTTTTAAATTTCGTAGGGATAAGGTAAACTTTGTTAGATATTTCAATGCACAGTATGTACTGGAAGAGTCTTCAGCGGGTGTTTTTTGACTTTCTATCAAACGGATTTTAACAAATGAGGTGTCCAGGGAAAGGGCTCGACTAGCCCAATCCAGATAAGTATAAATTTTGAAAATAGGATGTAGGGTTGCCAAATAAAAAATTAAAATGTAAAATTTTTATATAAAAATGTCAAAATTCTTCCTTTTTCAGGTGATCGTGATCCAACGGGACGTCGGACGGTGCTAAAACTTCAGTAGGGCCTCAGGAGTACGTCAACGCACAGGTAAGTAATAATTTCAGCAATAATAATGACTCCGAACACTTATAAAAGGACTCTCAATGTTCGTTTCTATAGCGAAAAACAGAATATTACGATAAAACAAAAAATTTGAAAATAACTACACAGCGGTACCCCACAAGAGGGTGGTCGTCGTGTAGGGGGCGTTAATGCCCGTAATTTAAAACCAAAAAATTCAAAATCTAATAAAAAATAGCAAAGTTGTATGTGTTTTTCAAAAACAAAATTTTTCAAAAACACGTAAAAATTTTCTAAGTCCCTAGGGGTGAAACTAGGGGTTGGTATCCAAAAGGGTGTCTGTGAACACTAAATTGTTGCTATAGGAGGTGGTTAAAAACGAAAAGTCAGTGGAAAATTGTCAAAATTTGCTAAAATAAATAGGTGATTTTTTAAATTTCGTAGGGATAAGGTAAACTTTGTTAGATATTTCAATGCACAGTATGTACTGGAAGAGTCTTCAGCGGGTGTTTTTTGACTTTCTATCAAACGGATTTTAACAAATGAGGTGTCCAGGGAAAGGGCTCGACTAGCCCAATCCAGATAAGTATAAATTTTGAAAATAGGATGTAGGGTTGCCAAATAAAAAATTAAAATGTAAAATTTTTATATAAAAATGTCAAAATTCTTCCTTTTTCAGGTGATCGTGATCCAACGGGACGTCGGACGGTGCTAAAACTTCAGTAGGGCCTCAGGAGTACGTCAACGCACAGGTAAGTAATAATTTCAGCAATAATAATGACTCCGAACACTTATAAAAGGACTCTCAATGTTCGTTTCTATAGCGAAAAACAGAATATTACGATAAAACAAAAAATTTGAAAATAACTACACAGCGGTACCCCACAAGAGGGTGGTCGTCGTGTAGGGGGCGTTAATGCCCGTAATTTAAAACCAAAAAATTCAAAATCTAATAAAAAATAGCAAAGTTGTATGTGTTTTTCAAAAACAAAATTTTTCAAAAACACGTAAAAATTTTCTAAGTCCCTAGGGGTGAAACTAGGGGTTGGTATCCAAAAGGGTGTCTGTGAACACTAAATTGTTGCTATAGGAGGTGGTTAAAAACGAAAAGTCAGTGGAAAATTGTCAAAATTTGCTAAAATAAATAGGTGATTTTTTAAATTTCGTAGGGATAAGGTAAACTTTGTTAGATATTTCAATGCACAGTATGTACTGGAAGAGTCTTCAGCGGGTGTTTTTTGACTTTCTATCAAACGGATTTTAACAAATGAGGTGTCCAGGGAAAGGGCTCGACTAGCCCAATCCAGATAAGTATAAATTTTGAAAATAGGATGTAGGGTTGCCAAATAAAAAATTAAAATGTAAAATTTTTATATAAAAATGTCAAAATTCTTCCTTTTTCAGGTGATCGTGATCCAACGGGACGTCGGACGGTGCTAAAACTTCAGTAGGGCCTCAGGAGTACGTCAACGCACAGGTAAGTAATAATTTCAGCAATAATAATGACTCCGAACACTTATAAAAGGACTCTCAATGTTCGTTTCTATAGCGAAAAACAGAATATTACGATAAAACAAAAAATTTGAAAATAACTACACAGCGGTACCCCACAAGAGGGTGGTCGTCGTGTAGGGGGCGTTAATGCCCGTAATTTAAAACCAAAAAATTCAAAATCTAATAAAAAATAGCAAAGTTGTATGTGTTTTTCAAAAACAAAATTTTTCAAAAACACGTAAAAATTTTCTAAGTCCCTAGGGGTGAAACTAGGGGTTGGTATCCAAAAGGGTGTCTGTGAACACTAAATTGTTGCTATAGGAGGTGGTTAAAAACGAAAAGTCAGTGGAAAATTGTCAAAATTTGCTAAAATAAATAGGTGATTTTTTAAATTTCGTAGGGATAAGGTAAACTTTGTTAGATATTTCAATGCACAGTATGTACTGGAAGAGTCTTCAGCGGGTGTTTTTTGACTTTCTATCAAACGGATTTTAACAAATGAGGTGTCCAGGGAAAGGGCTCGACTAGCCCAATCCAGATAAGTATAAATTTTGAAAATAGGATGTAGGGTTGCCAAATAAAAAATTAAAATGTAAAATTTTTATATAAAAATGTCAAAATTCTTCCTTTTTCAGGTGATCGTGATCCAACGGGACGTCGGACGGTGCTAAAACTTCAGTAGGGCCTCAGGAGTACGTCAACGCACAGGTAAGTAATAATTTCAGCAATAATAATGACTCCGAACACTTATAAAAGGACTCTCAATGTTCGTTTCTATAGCGAAAAACAGAATATTACGATAAAACAAAAAATTTGAAAATAACTACACAGCGGTACCCCACAAGAGGGTGGTCGTCGTGTAGGGGGCGTTAATGCCCGTAATTTAAAACCAAAAAATTCAAAATCTAATAAAAAATAGCAAAGTTGTATGTGTTTTTCAAAAACAAAATTTTTCAAAAACACGTAAAAATTTTCTAAGTCCCTAGGGGTGAAACTAGGGGTTGGTATCCAAAAGGGTGTCTGTGAACACTAAATTGTTGCTATAGGAGGTGGTTAAAAACGAAAAGTCAGTGGAAAATTGTCAAAATTTGCTAAAATAAATAGGTGATTTTTTAAATTTCGTAGGGATAAGGTAAACTTTGTTAGATATTTCAATGCACAGTATGTACTGGAAGAGTCTTCAGCGGGTGTTTTTTGACTTTCTATCAAACGGATTTTAACAAATGAGGTGTCCAGGGAAAGGGCTCGACTAGCCCAATCCAGATAAGTATAAATTTTGAAAATAGGATGTAGGGTTGCCAAATAAAAAATTAAAATGTAAAATTTTTATATAAAAATGTCAAAATTCTTCCTTTTTCAGGTGATCGTGATCCAACGGGACGTCGGACGGTGCTAAAACTTCAGTAGGGCCTCAGGAGTACGTCAACGCACAGGTAAGTAATAATTTCAGCAATAATAATGACTCCGAACACTTATAAAAGGACTCTCAATGTTCGTTTCTATAGCGAAAAACAGAATATTACGATAAAACAAAAAATTTGAAAATAACTACACAGCGGTACCCCACAAGAGGGTGGTCGTCGTGTAGGGGGCGTTAATGCCCGTAATTTAAAACCAAAAAATTCAAAATCTAATAAAAAATAGCAAAGTTGTATGTGTTTTTCAAAAACAAAATTTTTCAAAAACACGTAAAAATTTTCTAAGTCCCTAGGGGTGAAACTAGGGGTTGGTATCCAAAAGGGTGTCTGTGAACACTAAATTGTTGCTATAGGAGGTGGTTAAAAACGAAAAGTCAGTGGAAAATTGTCAAAATTTGCTAAAATAAATAGGTGATTTTTTAAATTTCGTAGGGATAAGGTAAACTTTGTTAGATATTTCAATGCACAGTATGTACTGGAAGAGTCTTCAGCGGGTGTTTTTTGACTTTCTATCAAACGGATTTTAACAAATGAGGTGTCCAGGGAAAGGGCTCGACTAGCCCAATCCAGATAAGTATAAATTTTGAAAATAGGGTGTAGGGTTGCCAAATAAAAAATTAAAATGTAAAATTTTTATATAAAAATGTCAAAATTCTTCCTTTTTCAGGTGATCGTGATCCAACGGGACGTCGGACGGTGCTAAAACTTCAGTAGGGCCTCAGGAGTACGTCAACGCACAGGTAAGTAATAATTTCAGCAATAATAATGACTCCGAACACTTATAAAAGGACTCTCAATGTTCGTTTCTATAGCGAAAAACAGAATATTACGATAAAACAAAAAATTTGAAAATAACTACACAGCGGTACCCCACAAGAGGGTGGTCGTCGTGTAGGGGGCGTTAATGCCCGTAATTTAAAACCAAAAAATTCAAAATCTAATAAAAAATAGCAAAGTTGTATGTGTTTTTCAAAAACAAAATTTTTCAAAAACACGTAAAAATTTTCTAAGTCCCTAGGGGTGAAACTAGGGGTTGGTATCCAAAAGGGTGTCTGTGAACACTAAATTGTTGCTATAGGAGGTGGTTAAAAACGAAAAGTCAGTGGAAAATTGTCAAAATTTGCTAAAATAAATAGGTGATTTTTTAAATTTCGTAGGGATAAGGTAAACTTTGTTAGATATTTCAATGCACAGTATGTACTGGAAGAGTCTTCAGCGGGTGTTTTTTGACTTTCTATCAAACGGATTTTAACAAATGAGGTGTCCAGGGAAAGGGCTCGACTAGCCCAATCCAGATAAGTATAAATTTTGAAAATAGGGTGTAGGGTTGCCAAATAAAAAATTAAAATGTAAAATTTTTATATAAAAATGTCAAAATTCTTCCTTTTTCAGGTGATCGTGATCCAACGGGACGTCGGACGGTGCTAAAACTTCAGTAGGGCCTCAGGAGTACGTCAACGCACAGGTAAGTAATAATTTCAGCAATAATAATGACTCCGAACACTTATAAAAGGACTCTCAATGTTCGTTTCTATAGCGAAAAACAGAATATTACGATAAAACAAAAAATTTGAAAATAACTACACAGCGGTACCCCACAAGAGGGTGGTCGTCGTGTAGGGGGCGTTAATGCCCGTAATTTAAAACCAAAAAATTCAAAATCTAATAAAAAATAGCAAAGTTGTATGTGTTTTTCAAAAACAAAATTTTTCAAAAACACGTAAAAATTTTCTAAGTCCCTAGGGGTGAAACTAGGGGTTGGTATCCAAAAGGGTGTCTGTGAACACTAAATTGTTGCTATAGGAGGTGGTTAAAAACGAAAAGTCAGTGGAAAATTGTCAAAATTTGCTAAAATAAATAGGTGATTTTTTAAATTTCGTAGGGATAAGGTAAACTTTGTTAGATATTTCAATGCACAGTATGTACTGGAAGAGTCTTCAGCGGGTGTTTTTTGACTTTCTATCAAACGGATTTTAACAAATGAGGTGTCCAGGGAAAGGGCTCGACTAGCCCAATCCAGATAAGTATAAATTTTGAAAATAGGGTGTAGGGTTGCCAAATAAAAAATTAAAATGTAAAATTTTTATATAAAAATGTCAAAATTCTTCCTTTTTCAGGTGATCGTGATCCAACGGGACGTCGGACGGTGCTAAAACTTCAGTAGGGCCTCAGGAGTACGTCAACGCACAGGTAAGTAATAATTTCAGCAATAATAATGACTCCGAACACTTATAAAAGGACTCTCAATGTTCGTTTCTATAGCGAAAAACAGAATATTACGATAAAACAAAAAATTTGAAAATAACTACACAGCGGTACCCCACAAGAGGGTGGTCGTCGTGTAGGGGGCGTTAATGCCCGTAATTTAAAACCAAAAAATTCAAAATCTAATAAAAAATAGCAAAGTTGTATGTGTTTTTCAAAAACAAAATTTTTCAAAAACACGTAAAAATTTTCTAAGTCCCTAGGGGTGAAACTAGGGGTTGGTATCCAAAAGGGTGTCTGTGAACACTAAATTGTTGCTATAGGAGGTGGTTAAAAACGAAAAGTCAGTGGAAAATTGTCAAAATTTGCTAAAATAAATAGGTGATTTTTTAAATTTCGTAGGGATAAGGTAAACTTTGTTAGATATTTCAATGCACAGTATGTACTGGAAGAGTCTTCAGCGGGTGTTTTTTGACTTTCTATCAAACGGATTTTAACAAATGAGGTGTCCAGGGAAAGGGCTCGACTAGCCCAATCCAGATAAGTATAAATTTTGAAAATAGGATGTAGGGTTGCCAAATAAAAAATTAAAATGTAAAATTTTTATATAAAAATGTCAAAATTCTTCCTTTTTCAGGTGATCGTGATCCAACGGGACGTCGGACGGTGCTAAAACTTCAGTAGGGCCTCAGGAGTACGTCAACGCACAGGTAAGTAATAATTTCAGCAATAATAATGACTCCGAACACTTATAAAAGGACTCTCAATGTTCGTTTCTATAGCGAAAAACAGAATATTACGATAAAACAAAAAATTTGAAAATAACTACACAGCGGTACCCCACAAGAGGGTGGTCGTCGTGTAGGGGGCGTTAATGCCCGTAATTTAAAACCAAAAAATTCAAAATCTAATAAAAAATAGCAAAGTTGTATGTGTTTTTCAAAAACAAAATTTTTCAAAAACACGTAAAAATTTTCTAAGTCCCTAGGGGTGAAACTAGGGGTTGGTATCCAAAAGGGTGTCTGTGAACACTAAATTGTTGCTATAGGAGGTGGTTAAAAACGAAAAGTCAGTGGAAAATTGTCAAAATTTGCTAAAATAAATAGGTGATTTTTTAAATTTCGTAGGGATGAGGTAAACTTTGTTAGATATTTCAATGCACAGTATGTACTGGAAGAGTCTTCAGCGGGTGTTTTTTGACTTTCTATCAAACGGATTTTAACAAATGAGGTGTCCAGGGAAAGGGCTCGACTAGCCCAATCCAGATAAGTATAAATTTTGAAAATAGGATGTAGGGTTGCCAAATAAAAAATTAAAATGTAAAATTTTTATATAAAAATGTCAAAATTCTTCCTTTTTCAGGTGATCGTGATCCAACGGGACGTCGGACGGTGCTAAAACTTCAGTAGGGCCTCAGGAGTACGTCAACGCACAGGTAAGTAATAATTTCAGCAATAATAATGACTCCGAACACTTATAAAAGGACTCTCAATGTTCGTTTCTATAGCGAAAAACAGAATATTACGATAAAACAAAAAATTTGAAAATAACTACACAGCGGTACCCCACAAGAGGGTGGTCGTCGTGTAGGGGGCGTTAATGCCCGTAATTTAAAACCAAAAAATTCAAAATCTAATAAAAAATAGCAAAGTTGTATGTGTTTTTCAAAAACAAAATTTTTCAAAAACACGTAAAAATTTTCTAAGTCCCTAGGGGTGAAACTAGGGGTTGGTATCCAAAAGGGTGTCTGTGAACACTAAATTGTTGCTATAGGAGGTGGTTAAAAACGAAAAGTCAGTGGAAAATTGTCAAAATTTGCTAAAATAAATAGGTGATTTTTTAAATTTCGTAGGGATAAGGTAAACTTTGTTAGATATTTCAATGCACAGTATGTACTGGAAGAGTCTTCAGCGGGTGTTTTTTGACTTTCTATCAAACGGATTTTAACAAATGAGGTGTCCAGGGAAAGGGCTCGACTAGCCCAATCCAGATAAGTATAAATTTTGAAAATAGGATGTAGGGTTGCCAAATAAAAAATTAAAATGTAAAATTTTTATATAAAAATGTCAAAATTCTTCCTTTTTCAGGTGATCGTGATCCAACGGGACGTCGGACGGTGCTAAAACTTCAGTAGGGCCTCAGGAGTACGTCAACGCACAGGTAAGTAATAATTTCAGCAATAATAATGACTCCGAACACTTATAAAAGGACTCTCAATGTTCGTTTCTATAGCGAAAAACAGAATATTACGATAAAACAAAAAATTTGAAAATAACTACACAGCGGTACCCCACAAGAGGGTGGTCGTCGTGTAGGGGGCGTTAATGCCCGTAATTTAAAACCAAAAAATTCAAAATCTAATAAAAAATAGCAAAGTTGTATGTGTTTTTCAAAAACAAAATTTTTCAAAAACACGTAAAAATTTTCTAAGTCCCTAGGGGTGAAACTAGGGGTTGGTATCCAAAAGGGTGTCTGTGAACACTAAATTGTTGCTATAGGAGGTGGTTAAAAACGAAAAGTCAGTGGAAAATTGTCAAAATTTGCTAAAATAAATAGGTGATTTTTTAAATTTCGTAGGGATAAGGTAAACTTTGTTAGATATTTCAATGCACAGTATGTACTGGAAGAGTCTTCAGCGGGTGTTTTTTGACTTTCTATCAAACGGATTTTAACAAATGAGGTGTCCAGGGAAAGGGCTCGACTAGCCCAATCCAGATAAGTATAAATTTTGAAAATAGGATGTAGGGTTGCCAAATAAAAAATTAAAATGTAAAATTTTTATATAAAAATGTCAAAATTCTTCCTTTTTCAGGTGATCGTGATCCAACGGGACGTCGGACGGTGCTAAAACTTCAGTAGGGCCTCAGGAGTACGTCAACGCACAGGTAAGTAATAATTTCAGCAATAATAATGACTCCGAACACTTATAAAAGGACTCTCAATGTTCGTTTCTATAGCGAAAAACAGAATATTACGATAAAACAAAAAATTTGAAAATAACTACACAGCGGTACCCCACAAGAGGGTGGTCGTCGTGTAGGGGGCGTTAATGCCCGTAATTTAAAACCAAAAAATTCAAAATCTAATAAAAAATAGCAAAGTTGTATGTGTTTTTCAAAAACAAAATTTTTCAAAAACACGTAAAAATTTTCTAAGTCCCTAGGGGTGAAACTAGGGGTTGGTATCCAAAAGGGTGTCTGTGAACACTAAATTGTTGCTATAGGAGGTGGTTAAAAACGAAAAGTCAGTGGAAAATTGTCAAAATTTGCTAAAATAAATAGGTGATTTTTTAAATTTCGTAGGGATAAGGTAAACTTTGTTAGATATTTCAATGCACAGTATGTACTGGAAGAGTCTTCAGCGGGTGTTTTTTGACTTTCTATCAAACGGATTTTAACAAATGAGGTGTCCAGGGAAAGGGCTCGACTAGCCCAATCCAGATAAGTATAAATTTTGAAAATAGGTTGTAGGGGTGCCAAATAAAAAATTAAAATGTAAAATTTTTATATAAAAATGTCAAAATTCTTCCTTTTTCAGGTGATCGTGATCCAACGGGACGTCGGACGGTGCTAAAACTTCAGTAGGGCCTCAGGAGTACGTCAACGCACAGGTAAGTAATAATTTCAGCAATAATAATGACTCCGAACACTTATAAAAGGACTCTCAATGTTCGTTTCTATAGCGAAAAACAGAATATTACGATAAAACAAAAAATTTGAAAATAACTACACAGCGGTACCCCACAAGAGGGTGGTCGTCGTGTAGGGGGCGTTAATGCCCGTAATTTAAAACCAAAAAATTCAAAATCTAATAAAAAATAGCAAAGTTGTATGTGTTTTTCAAAAACAAAATTTTTCAAAAACACGTAAAAATTTTCTAAGTCCCTAGGGGTGAAACTAGGGGTTGGTATCCAAAAGGGTGTCTGTGAACACTAAATTGTTGCTATAGGAGGTGGTTAAAAACGAAAAGTCAGTGGAAAATTGTCAAAATTTGCTAAAATAAATAGGTGATTTTTTAAATTTCGTAGGGATAAGGTAAACTTTGTTAGATATTTCAATGCACAGTATGTACTGGAAGAGTCTTCAGCGGGTGTTTTTTGACTTTCTAACAAACGGATTTTAACAAATGAGGTGTCCAGGGAAAGGGCGCGACTAGCCCAATCCAGCTAAGTATAAATTTTGAAAATAGGATGTAGGGTTGCCAAATAAAAAATTAAAATGTAAAATTTTTATATAAAAATGTCAAAATTCTTCCTTTTTCAGGTGATCGTGATCCAACGGGACGTCGGACGGTGCTAAAACTTCAGTAGGGCCTCAGGAGTACGTCAACGCACAGGTAAGTAATAATTTCAGCAATAATAATGACTCCGAACACTTATAAAAGGACTCTCAATGTTCGTTTCTATAGCGAAAAACAGAATATTACGATAAAACAAAAAATTTGAAAATAACTACACAGCGGTACCCCACAAGAGGGTGGTCGTCGTGTAGGGGGCGTTAATGCCCGTAATTTAAAACCAAAAAATTCAAAATCTAATAAAAAATAGCAAAGTTGTATGTGTTTTTCAAAAACAAAATTTTTCAAAAACACGTAAAAATTTTCTAAGTCCCTAGGGGTGAAACTAGGGGTTGGTATCCAAAAGGGTGTCTGTGAACACTAAATTGTTGCTATAGGAGGTGGTTAAAAACGAAAAGTCAGTGGAAAATTGTCAAAATTTGCTAAAATAAATAGGTGATTTTTTAAATTTCGTAGGGATAAGGTAAACTTTGTTAGATATTTCAATGCACAGTATGTACTGGAAGAGTCTTCAGCGGGTGTTTTTTGACTTTCTATCAAACGGATTTTAACAAATGAGGTGTCCAGGGAAAGGGCTCGACTAGCCCAATCCAGATAAGTATAAATTTTGAAAATAGGATGTAGGGTTGCCAAATAAAAAATTAAAATGTAAAATTTTTATATAAAAATGTCAAAATTCTTCCTTTTTCAGGTGATCGTGATCCAACGGGACGTCGGACGGTGCTAAAACTTCAGTAGGGCCTCAGGAGTACGTCAACGCACAGGTAAGTAATAATTTCAGCAATAATAATGACTCCGAACACTTATAAAAGGACTCTCAATGTTCGTTTCTATAGCGAAAAACAGAATATTACGATAAAACAAAAAATTTGAAAATAACTACACAGCGGTACCCCACAAGAGGGTGGTCGTCGTGTAGGGGGCGTTAATGCCCGTAATTTAAAACCAAAAAATTCAAAATCTAATAAAAAATAGCAAAGTTGTATGTGTTTTTCAAAAACAAAATTTTTCAAAAACACGTAAAAATTTTCTAAGTCCCTAGGGGTGAAACTAGGGGTTGGTATCCAAAAGGGTGTCTGTGAACACTAAATTGTTGCTATAGGAGGTGGTTAAAAACGAAAAGTCAGTGGAAAATTGTCAAAATTTGCTAAAATAAATAGGTGATTTTTTAAATTTCGTAGGGATAAGGTAAACTTTGTTAGATATTTCAATGCACAGTATGTACTGGAAGAGTCTTCAGCGGGTGTTTTTTGACTTTCTATCAAACGGATTTTAACAAATGAGGTGTCCAGGGAAAGGGCTCGACTAGCCCAATCCAGATAAGTATAAATTTTGAAAATAGGATGTAGGGTTGCCAAATAAAAAATTAAAATGTAAAATTTTTATATAAAAATGTCAAAATTCTTCCTTTTTCAGGTGATCGTGATCCAACGGGACGTCGGACGGTGCTAAAACTTCAGTAGGGCCTCAGGAGTACGTCAACGCACAGGTAAGTAATAATTTCAGCAATAATAATGACTCCGAACACTTATAAAAGGACTCTCAATGTTCGTTTCTATAGCGAAAAACAGAATATTACGATAAAACAAAAAATTTGAAAATAACTACACAGCGGTACCCCACAAGAGGGTGGTCGTCGTGTAGGGGGCGTTAATGCCCGTAATTTAAAACCAAAAAATTCAAAATCTAATAAAAAATAGCAAAGTTGTATGTGTTTTTCAAAAACAAAATTTTTCAAAAACACGTAAAAATTTTCTAAGTCCCTAGGGGTGAAACTAGGGGTTGGTATCCAAAAGGGTGTCTGTGAACACTAAATTGTTGCTATAGGAGGTGGTTAAAAACGAAAAGTCAGTGGAAAATTGTCAAAATTTGCTAAAATAAATAGGTGATTTTTTAAATTTCGTAGGGATAAGGTAAACTTTGTTAGATATTTCAATGCACAGTATGTACTGGAAGAGTCTTCAGCGGGTGTTTTTTGACTTTCTATCAAACGGATTTTAACAAATGAGGTGTCCAGGGAAAGGGCTCGACTAGCCCAATCCAGATAAGTATAAATTTTGAAAATAGGATGTAGGGTTGCCAAATAAAAAATTAAAATGTAAAATTTTTATATAAAAATGTCAAAATTCTTCCTTTTTCAGGTGATCGTGATCCAACGGGACGTCGGACGGTGCTAAAACTTCAGTAGGGCCTCAGGAGTACGTCAACGCACAGGTAAGTAATAATTTCAGCAATAATAATGACTCCGAACACTTATAAAAGGACTCTCAATGTTCGTTTCTATAGCGAAAAACAGAATATTACGATAAAACAAAAAATTTGAAAATAACTACACAGCGGTACCCCACAAGAGGGTGGTCGTCGTGTAGGGGGCGTTAATGCCCGTAATTTAAAACCAAAAAATTCAAAATCTAATAAAAAATAGCAAAGTTGTATGTGTTTTTCAAAAACAAAATTTTTCAAAAACACGTAAAAATTTTCTAAGTCCCTAGGGGTGAAACTAGGGGTTGGTATCCAAAAGGGTGTCTGTGAACACTAAATTGTTGCTATAGGAGGTGGTTAAAAACGAAAAGTCAGTGGAAAATTGTCAAAATTTGCTAAAATAAATAGGTGATTTTTTAAATTTCGTAGGGATAAGGTAAACTTTGTTAGATATTTCAATGCACAGTATGTACTGGAAGAGTCTTCAGCGGGTGTTTTTTGACTTTCTATCAAACGGATTTTAACAAATGAGGTGTCCAGGGAAAGGGCTCGACTAGCCCAATCCAGATAAGTATAAATTTTGAAAATAGGATGTAGGGTTGCCAAATAAAAAGTTAAAATGTAAAATTTTTATATAAAAATGTCAAAATTCTTCCTTTTTCAGGTGATCGTGATCCAACGGGACGTCGGACGGTGCTAAAACTTCAGTAGGGCCTCAGGAGTACGTCAACGCACAGGTAAGTAATAATTTCAGCAATAATAATGACTCCGAACACTTATAAAAGGACTCTCAATGTTCGTTTCTATAGCGAAAAACAGAATATTACGATAAAACAAAAAATTTGAAAATAACTACACAGCGGTACCCCACAAGAGGGTGGTCGTCGTGTAGGGGGCGTTAATGCCCGTAATTTAAAACCAAAAAATTCAAAATCTAATAAAAAATAGCAAAGTTGTATGTGTTTTTCAAAAACAAAATTTTTCAAAAACACGTAAAAATTTTCTAAGTCCCTAGGGGTGAAACTAGGGGTTGGTATCCAAAAGGGTGTCTGTGAACACTAAATTGTTGCTATAGGAGGTGGTTAAAAACGAAAAGTCAGTGGAAAATTGTCAAAATTTGCTAAAATAAATAGGTGATTTTTTAAATTTCGTAGGGATAAGGTAAACTTTGTTAGATATTTCAATGCACAGTATGTACTGGAAGAGTCTTCAGCGGGTGTTTTTTGACTTTCTATCAAACGGATTTTAACAAATGAGGTGTCCAGGGAAAGGGCTCGACTAGCCCAATCCAGATAAGTATAAATTTTGAAAATAGGATGTAGGGTTGCCAAATAAAAAATTAAAATGTAAAATTTTTATATAAAAATGTCAAAATTCTTCCTTTTTCAGGTGATCGTGATCCAACGGGACGTCGGACGGTGCTAAAACTTCAGTAGGGCCTCAGGAGTACGTCAACGCACAGGTAAGTAATAATTTCAGCAATAATAATGACTCCGAACACTTATAAAAGGACTCTCAATGTTCGTTTCTATAGCGAAAAACAGAATATTACGATAAAACAAAAAATTTGAAAATAACTACACAGCGGTACCCCACAAGAGGGTGGTCGTCGTGTAGGGGGCGTTAATGCCCGTAATTTAAAACCAAAAAATTCAAAATCTAATAAAAAATAGCAAAGTTGTATGTGTTTTTCAAAAACAAAATTTTTCAAAAACACGTAAAAATTTTCTAAGTCCCTAGGGGTGAAACTAGGGGTTGGTATCCAAAAGGGTGTCTGTGAACACTAAATTGTTGCTATAGGAGGTGGTTAAAAACGAAAAGTCAGTGGAAAATTGTCAAAATTTGCTAAAATAAATAGGTGATTTTTTAAATTTCGTAGGGATAAGGTAAACTTTGTTAGATATTTCAATGCACAGTATGTACTGGAAGAGTCTTCAGCGGGTGTTTTTTGACTTTCTATCAAACGGATTTTAACAAATGAGGTGTCCAGGGAAAGGGCTCGACTAGCCCAATCCAGATAAGTATAAATTTTGAAAATAGGATGTAGGGTTGCCAAATAAAAAATTAAAATGTAAAATTTTTATATAAAAATGTCAAAATTCTTCCTTTTTCAGGTGATCGTGATCCAACGGGACGTCGGACGGTGCTAAAACTTCAGTAGGGCCTCAGGAGTACGTCAACGCACAGGTAAGTAATAATTTCAGCAATAATAATGACTCCGAACACTTATAAAAGGACTCTCAATGTTCGTTTTCTATAGCGAAAAACAGAATATTACGATAAAACAAAAAATTTGAAAATAACTACACAGCGGTACCCCACAAGAGGGTGGTCGTCGTGTAGGGGGCGTTAATGCCCGTAATTTAAAACCAAAAAATTCAAAATCTAATAAAAAATAGCAAAGTTGTATGTGTTTTTCAAAAACAAAAATTTTTCAAAAACACGTAAAAATTTTCTAAGTCCCTAGGGGTGAAACTAGGGGTTGGTATCCAAAAGGGTGTCTGTGAACACTAAATTGTTGCTATAGGAGGTGGTTAAAAACGAAAAGTCAGTGGAAAATTGTCAAAATTTGCTAAAATAAATAGGTGATTTTTTAAATTTCGTAGGGATAAGGTAAACTTTGTTAGATATTTCAATGCACAGTATGTACTGGAAGAGTCTTCAGCGGGTGTTTTTTGACTTTCTATCAAACGGATTTTAACAAATGAGGTGTCCAGGGAAAGGGCTCGACTAGCCCAATCCAGATAAGTATAAATTTTGAAAATAGGATGTAGGGTTGCCAAATAAAAAATTAAAATGTAAAATTTTTATATAAAAATGTCAAAATTCTTCCTTTTTCAGGTGATCGTGATCCAACGGGACGTCGGACGGTGCTAAAACTTCAGTAGGGCCTCAGGAGTACGTCAACGCACAGGTAAGTAATAATTTCAGCAATAATAATGACTCCGAACACTTATAAAAGGACTCTCAATGTTCGTTTCTATAGCGAAAAACAGAATATTACGATAAAACAAAAAATTTGAAAATAACTACACAGCGGTACCCCACAAGAGGGTGGTCGTCGTGTAGGGGGCGTTAATGCCCGTAATTTAAAACCAAAAAATTCAAAATCTAATAAAAAATAGCAAAGTTGTATGTGTTTTTCAAAAAACAAAATTTTTCAAAAACACGTAAAAATTTTCTAAGTCCCTAGGGGTGAAACTAGGGGTTGGTATCCAAAAGGGTGTCTGTGAACACTAAATTGTTGCTATAGGAGGTGGTTAAAAACGAAAAGTCAGTGGAAAATTGTCAAAATTTGCTAAAATAAATAGGTGATTTTTTAAATTTCGTAGGGATAAGGTAAACTTTGTTAGATATTTCAATGCACAGTATGTACTGGAAGAGTCTTCAGCGGGTGTTTTTTGACTTTCTATCAAACGGATTTTAACAAATGAGGTGTCCAGGGAAAGGGCTCGACTAGCCCAATCCAGATAAGTATAAATTTTGAAAATAGGATGTAGGGTTGCCAAATAAAAAATTAAAATGTAAAATTTTTATATAAAAATGTCAAAATTCTTCCTTTTTCAGGTGATCGTGATCCAACGGGACGTCGGACGGTGCTAAAACTTCAGTAGGGCCTCAGGAGTACGTCAACGCACAGGTAAGTAATAATTTCAGCAATAATAATGACTCCGAACACTTATAAAAGGACTCTCAATGTTCGTTTCTATAGCGAAAAACAGAATATTACGATAAAACAAAAAATTTGAAAATAACTACACAGCGGTACCCCACAAGAGGGTGGTCGTCGTGTAGGGGGCGTTAATGCCCGTAATTTAAAACCAAAAAATTCAAAATCTAATAAAAAATAGCAAAGTTGTATGTGTTTTTCAAAAACAAAATTTTTCAAAAACACGTAAAAATTTTCTAAGTCCCTAGGGGTGAAACTAGGGGTTGGTATCCAAAAGGGTGTCTGTGAACACTAAATTGTTGCTATAGGAGGTGGTTAAAAACGAAAAGTCAGTGGAAAATTGTCAAAATTTGCTAAAATAAATAGGTGATTTTTTAAATTTCGTAGGGATAAGGTAAACTTTGTTAGATATTTCAATGCACAGTATGTACTGGAAGAGTCTTCAGCGGGTGTTTTTTGACTTTCTATCAAACGGATTTTAACAAATGAGGTGTCCAGGGAAAGGGCTCGACTAGCCCAATCCAGATAAGTATAAATTTTGAAAATAGGGTGTAGGGTTGCCAAATAAAAAATTAAAATGTAAAATTTTTATATAAAAATGTCAAAATTCTTCCTTTTTCAGGTGATCGTGATCCAACGGGACGTCGGACGGTGCTAAAACTTCAGTAGGGCCTCAGGAGTACGTCAACGCACAGGTAAGTAATAATTTCAGCAATAATAATGACTCCGAACACTTATAAAAGGACTCTCAATGTTCGTTTCTATAGCGAAAAACAGAATATTACGATAAAACAAAAAATTTGAAAATAACTACACAGCGGTACCCCACAAGAGGGTGGTCGTCGTGTAGGGGGCGTTAATGCCCGTAATTTAAAACCAAAAAATTCAAAATCTAATAAAAAATAGCAAAGTTGTATGTGTTTTTCAAAAACAAAATTTTTCAAAAACACGTAAAAATTTTCTAAGTCCCTAGGGGTGAAACTAGGGGTTGGTATCCAAAAGGGTGTCTGTGAACACTAAATTGTTGCTATAGGAGGTGGTTAAAAACGAAAAGTCAGTGGAAAATTGTCAAAATTTGCTAAAATAAATAGGTGATTTTTAAATTTCGTAGGGATAAGGTAAACTTTGTTAGATATTTCAATGCACAGTATGTACTGGAAGAGTCTTCAGCGGGTGTTTTTTGACTTTCTATCAAACGGATTTTAACAAATGAGGTGTCCAGGGAAAGGGCTCGACTAGCCAATCCAGATAAGTATAAATTTTGAAAATAGGATGTAGGGTTGCCAAATAAAAAATTAAAATGTAAAATTTTTATATAAAAATGTCAAAATTCTTCCTTTTTCAGGTGATCGTGATCCAACGGGACGTCGGACGGTGCTAAAACTTCAGTAGGGCCTCAGGAGTACGTCAACGCACAGGTAAGTAATAATTTCAGCAATAATAATGACTCCGAACACTTATAAAAGGACTCTCAATGTTCGTTTCTATAGCGAAAAACAGAATATTACGATAAAACAAAAATTAGAAAATAACTACACAGCGGTACCCCACAAGAGGGTGGTCGTCGTGTAGGGGGCGTTAATGCCCGTAATTTAAAACCAAAAAAAATTCAAAATCTAATAAAAATAGCAAAGTTGTATGTGTTTTTCAAAAACAAAATTTTTCAAAAACACGTAAAAATTTTCTAAGTCCCTAGGGGTGAAACTAGGGGTTGGTATCCAAAAGGGTGTC
>FR997834.1:6600000-6760710 GCA_905475405.1 Schrankia costaestrigalis
GATGATTATAGAACTCTGTTAAATCTTTAGATTGACGTGTTTTGTAATACAAAGGTTATACAAAATAATTACATCGCTTAAAATGGAGTGAGCTCAATCGAATAATGTTTTATAATTATGAGGAGATATGGAGCGAAAGAGCCTTTAAACCGGTGTTTTCCTGTGGGTTTTCCTAATGAGTGATTTTCACGGTGACAACACAAAGCCGCCGCGCACCCCACTGATGCTTCCAAAACGATAATTTCGTTGAACACGAAATAATCAAACAATGTCACTGTCTTTGTACATTTCGTAATATTCAACTACAATAGTTATCCGTAAGGTGACGGACGCACTAAGAATATAAAGCCTAGCTCGTCTTCTCGTCCGGTAGGTGTCGAAAATGTAGATCAAAGGAATTTCAGTAAGCATCTTTCTCAATGGAAAAATCAGTTACGAGATTTCAAATGCAATTTTTATGCAATGCAATATTTTAGTTACCCTTAGATGTCTCATCCCCGTCTTCCGAATGTCTGATCAAGTAAAAATCAACTAATCAAGTGTCAAAACTCTTGTCAACTATGATTTTCAAAAACTAAAATTTGACACTTGACACTTGATTAGTTGCTTTTTACTTGATCAGTCATTCGGAAACCGAGGTAAAAAATACGAGAGTAGGAAAAGCAATCGAAAAATTTGGTGGTTTTGTTTTCTTTGATTATCCTAAAAAGATTTTTTTTCTGTTATCAGTAGATTGTATGACCATTTTCAGATACCGTGAGCTGCTTGCAAGAGTCTTGTACTAAGGCTATACTATAACAATTTAACAGTATATGAGATAAGTATTATGGTCCCACAAACTCAATATCTCATTGTTTTACTCTATATATCTTCTCATCCAGAAAGGACAATAGATATGTATTTGATAAAATTTTATTACAGACCCTATACGTATGAAATTAGCATCATTGGCCCTCGCTCATGCAAATTGCCTCTGCTATTGAAATTTATAGATAATGGGTTTAATAGCTGTCTTTGTTCAAGGCTAATGGTCGACATTTTGATTCGAACACATTTTAAGTATCCCATTGAATTTGAAATGCTACATATTGGAAGGATTAAATTATTTAGAAAATCTATCCATTTATAATGATAAAAAGAGTGTCACTGTAAAAACAGCCGTGTTGCACTTAGTAAACTAATATCAACCCGACCAAACGGTGTTAAATATTGTGTAGTGACTTTTCCTTCTCTTGCAACGACTCTCTTTCCCTTGTTTGTCGCAATGGCATCTTTAATTAAAACAATTGTTGCACGAATTTTTTTAAGTAGGACTTCACTCCAGACCTAACGGATATAAATTTTCATTTGTGCACTTGAATGGAAAAAATAATAAAATAATTCAAAATAAAAGTTAATGCTATGCTTGTGGCAAAATCTTTTCTGGCAAAATATGAGCCTTTAGAAGAACTATTTAATCTCCTTACATACATACAGTATAGGCTTTGAGCCGATACTTTTAATCAATAAATAAAATAATTAAATTAAGTATTAGCCAGGTTTATTCCTATTCCTATTTACGTTTAAAAAACATACATTCAAAAGTCAAAAACATAACTTTGAATTGAGTGTTTATTTGATTCGTAGTCTATCGGAAAATATTTGCTATTGTAAACACGCACGCATACGATTTAGAATATTAGACTCAACACGTAGGAATATTCTGAATAATTTAGTTGGGTGGAAATTTGTACGCACTTCGTCCACATATCTCGGTTGGATCAAACTAAGTTTGATATGTGATTGAAGCGTGACTGCAATAACACGAATATTCTTGTTACATTTTGTATCGGTCCCCTCCGCCATAAACTACTGTACGTATAAACTACTTACTTATGTAAGATTTTGAAATATTGTACACCATGTAAACCTGATTTAAAAAAAATTTAATATTGTCTAATAATATTTTAATCTATACGTATTATTATAGGCATGTTGCAACTAAGCTAAATATAAAAGTCAAAGAAAAGGTCTTTTCCTTCAGAGTTTTAGTTTTTTTTTTTTTATATAATAATAATATGTTTTATACGCAAGGGCTTGACATACTACGTAAGCTTAACATGTAAAATAAAATAAATGCAATAAGGAATGTGTGTTTTCCGATGTATGAAAGCAAGCGCACATTATACCCTCTTCAAAAATGGACCAAAAATAGATTATTAGTATAAATTAATTCAAAAGAGTTAAACAAAACCTTAGTCACTCTTGATAAACTGTCCAAGGCTTCTGTCTGGCTTGAATAATAATAATACATCCTTTCAAAACACGGAACAATAGATGCAGAAAAGACTTACGAGTATATCACGACAATAAAAAAAATTAAAATTAAAAAAAAAACGAAAATGAAATTGGCAGTCAAACCTTTATTCAAATATAAACAAAGATAGCACACTACCTATTATACTTCTTTAGTATTAATTACGACAGTATCCAGCTACCCAGTTGGGTTCTTTGTGACAGTAACCACTGCAGCAGTTTCCTTGACTTCCATCAGGTTGACAACCATCGCGATCCTTAATGCAAGCCAAAGTCTGACTTGGTAAGAACGACATCATTACGAATAGACCAACAATGAATGCCAAAATATTGAATTGCATTTTTATTTTAGTTTGTTGAACTGTTATACGTTTGTAATGTAATGCAGCTTAAACGCTTGCTGAATGATAGATTTTTTTTAAAATACGCTACTTTTATACTAAAATGGTTAGATTATTTTATAAAGGATTGTAATCAGAACAAGTTTAATTAATTGTTATTATAAAATTCGGTATATTTTTCCCTATTTTCGATGGATAAGTAAATATACATATAAATAAAATTATATCCAGGTAGAAATAAACTTTTCCGGATGTTTTTTTTCTCTGGGAACTTATAAGAGATGACCATAGTTACTTCTCAAAACATCAATAATATTGGTAAAAATATACCTTTTGTCAAATTCTTACTGCGGACCCCTAAATCTGTTTGCAAATCTAAAGTAGTACTGTAAAATTTGCAACCGACTTGTAAAAGTTCCTTACGAATCGGTCCTGCCGATTCATGGTTGAGATGGGTCATTTCAGATTACCTGGTACAAACAGATAGACAAACACATTTTATGGATAGTTATCGTGTAGATGCAATTAAGCAAAAGCTGGCTTATGTTTGAACTAGTCATTTTAATTTTATTTATATTATGTACATAGATAACGGTTCGTTAAATGTTCATTTACATTTTAAATAATAAATATTTACCTTAAAACAATTAAATTTACATTTTATCTATTTAATTTTCTTTCATGTTTTTCCTTGTATATGTTTATACTTTGTAGAAGCTTGTAAATTATTTTGTTAATGAAAATGAATTATAAATTAACACTTTTTAATAAAGTTGAGTCTTATAAGTAACACGATTTTTTATAGACATGACTTATTTCGTTGCTTAGATCTTAAATGGCTCACTGCAACGACGAGCAAGTGTGCAGGAGTATCGTAGTAGAAGAAAACATCCAACTATTACAACGCTGGCCAGGCGAATTGGTTAAAGAATTATTTCTAAAATAGTTGCCTTTTGTTAGTCTTAGTCATGTCTGTGAGCCTTAAACGGAATCTACACTTTAAATCTAATTCATATATCCATCGAAAAAGAAAAACGATTTTATACCTACTGACCAGTCATAATTTCTTAAGGTGACCTTTTCTTCTATCAGCCTTTTAAAATCCAACTGCATACGAGTATCCATCCTCCTTTGACGGAAGGTAATTTGATTGACAAAACGGGTTGGCACAGGGTGTGTTTCGAGTTTTCTATTTCTAGAAATAATTCAATGTTTTTGATCTTAGTCGCCTTTCCGATGTCCACGGGACGAGAAGGGGCGCTGTTATTGTATTCTTAGTTCATCACCACACCACACACACACATTATAAATGCGTAAGTTTGTGAGGATGGATGGATGTTTGTTACTCTGTCACGCAAAAACTACTTGGATTTTGATGAAATTTGAAATATAGAATCTTGAAGAATGGTACAGTTGACATATATGTCGGGCATGTCACTGTTCCGGAGAATCACTCAGGCATATTGTTTCTGGTTGTTCTCGTCTTGCGAATGGTAAATACTTGCATAGACACAACCAAGTAGCCAAAATTGTCCACCAACAACTTGCTCTTAAATATAATCTTGTCGATGCAGAAGTTCCGTATTATAAGTATGTACCCGACCCGGTTCTCGAAAATAGTAGTGTTACATTGTATTGGGACCGATCTATCATCACTCATCGAACTATTGTTGCCAATAAGCCAGATATTGTGGTGATATATCGGTCAGAGCGCCGTGCAATGATAATCGATGTCACCATTCCTCATGACGAGAATGTTGTGAAAGCCGTAAAAGACAAACAAACAAAATATTTGGACTTGGCTCACGAGGTTGTCGACATGTAGAGTGTTGATTCGGCGATCATTGCTCCGATAGTACTTTCGGTGAATGGATTTATTCCAAAGAGTCTTTATCAACATCTACGGAGACTCTCGCTTGGCAGTTGGATCATAGGTCTGATGCAGAAGGCAGTACTGTTCGACACGGCACGTATTGTGAGGAGGTTCCTATCTCTGGAGCCCTAACCACCTGTAGCTTGGTCCTTGTACCCGATGCTGGTGGTCCTACCTTTTTTTTATTTTTAAATGTGTTTATTTTTATATTTATATTTAAAAATGTTATGAATTGAGAACTAATGTAAATAAAGAGCTAATAATAAGCCAGAGCGATTGATGCCAGAGTTACGCAAAAAAAAAATCCCTGTAAGTTTGTAATCCATTAGGAACGTGATTTTTTTACAAATTTAATATGAGGATTCCGCAGAAAAAACATTGTTGTTATTTTTTACTAACGTAACGTAAGCTTGGCATAAGTATTTCTGCTACATTTTTATGAAGAAGAAAAGCCTGTCTTTATTTAACTTTTAATGATTATGTAGGCAGCGCACTGGTTTTCATACCTAAATAAATTTTTCGTGACGAAGTCGCGGAAAACAGCTAGTAGAAAATGAAGGTCTAGAACTCTATGATAACAATAATTTACATTTGCGATTAACTTAATTCAAAAATTTTAAAAATTAGCATAATAGTATAAAAGCAATGTATTGTGTGCAGCATCTATCACTCAGCAAGTATTTACAATCAGTAGAAACTTCTAACTAAATAAAAATGCAATTCAATATTCTGTCATTCATTGTTGGTCTATTCGTAATGATGTCGTTCTTACCAAGTCAGACTTTGGCTTGCATTAAAGATCGCGATGGTTGTCAACCTGATGGAAGTCAAGGAAACTGCTGCAGTGGTTACTGTCACAAGGAACCTAACTGGGTGGCTGGATACTGTCGTTAATACAAATGTACTATTTACATTTAAATAAATGTTTCACTAAAAACCTATTTTATTATTTACTGTGTACCTATACCGTACCCATCTTTTGTTTTGTGTTATTGTTCCTTTAATAATTGCGGCTGTTTATTAATAGTTTCAAAAACATCCTTCAAAGGCTCATAGCCTTCTAGCCTAACCTGTCCGAGTCGGGGTACTCTGAGTCAGGATTTTGTCCATAATGACAAGAGAATTCTTATTTACACTGACACACACCCATAGCTCTGAATTAATTATATTATTATTTATTATTATTATTTTTTATTAATTATACATAAGAATACAATATGTCACCACCCCATCTCATCCCATTGGTGTCGTAAAAAGCAACTAAGGGACTATCCGTTAATATTATCTTTAAGAAATAATAAGAAGGAAAACTTGAAATTGATCATGGCGATCCTGCACGATATTCAAACATAATAGAAATGTAGGAGCTCGTTTGAGGAGTAGCTTGAAACTCCAGATGAAGCACCGTGGGAGGCTTCGCACGGTGCTTCATCCGGAGCGTTTCCCCTATTTTGAAACTTGTTGGATTGCATGACGCGTCCTCCGCGGCGATGCCCGCCGCTTTATTTGCCGCGTCCAAGGCGGCGCCCTGGCAGCTACAACTCAAACTAACGCTATGCGAGAACGCTCCAAACATTACCGTACCTTTGTGTTTCTTGGCGGACCGCACCGCTCGACGGGCTATGTCTCCTTAAAACGACCCCTTTATAGTACGTTGGCCAAGTGGATTGGTATAGAGTTTGACATATCAAGATTTTCCTTATTTTGTTTCCATTGAGTGAATAAATTATAAGTAAATTACGCCTAATAGCCTGCCTTGTGTGTAAGTAACTGCTTAATACCTCTTGGGGTCTAGTCTTGAACCTCTGCATAATGTTTATTGGCAAAAGTGTAAAAATAATACTAGTTTTAATCGGGACTTATACGCGGTGTAGTACTTAACCGTCCGACGTTTCAGGTGACTTGCAAGAGCCGTGGTCGCGTAGGGAGTGGTGTCATCTGAGCGTCGTCCTTGTGAAGTGTGGGGAATGGAATCAACCCTCACTTGGTTGATATTTTGAATATTCACCGTATTGTAGGTATCTCCACACACGACATTAATGACGTCTACTGACTTTTGAGCTGCATCATTGTGATTATGGTTACACTTGCTGATGACTGGATTCCATGTTGTAGATAATCTATATCCATCTTCCCGTTTATAATTGCTGTGTTTTTTTATTTCAACCGCTTCACTTACTATCCTGGAGTAATAGTGACGAGCGTTGGATTAGACCTTTGTGTTATTCTATCCAGTGGTTAGGTCCAGACTTCAACAAGTGCTCAGCTATCGCAGACTTATGGGCAGCCGCGATATGTTCCTTGACCCTTTTCGCCATTGGTGAATAGCTCGGGCCAAACAGCACCATAACCTTACCAGTCAAAATTACCTGATAATGTATCGTTGAAGATATCCTTGGCCTAGGTGAACTATCATTATGGCTGTCTAAGGTATCGTCCACCTTACACTTAAGCAGTAGTAGGCATGAGTAGCACAATTGACTTCAAACTAGTAAAAACTCTGTGCCAAGTCTTTTAAGGACAGATTTATAAACAGCCGTAATTATTAAAGGAACAATAACATAGAACAAAAGGTGGGTATGGTATACACGGTAAATAATAAAATAGGTTTTTAGTTAAACATTCTTCTTCTTCAAGTTAAACATTTTATTTAAATGTAAACAAAGGTAGCACACTACCTATTATACTTCTTTGGTATTACTTAATTACGACAGTATCCAGCTACCCAGTTAGGTTCCTTGTGACAGTAACCACTGCAGCAGTTTCCTTGACTTCCATCAGGTTGACAACCATCGCGATCCTTGATGCAAGCCAAAGTCTGACTTGGTAAGAACGACATCATTACGAATAGACCAACAATGAATGACAGAATATTGAATTGCATTTTTATTTAGTTAGAAGTTTCTACTGATTGTAAATACTTGCTGAGTGATAGATGCTGCACACAATACATTGCTTTTATACTATTATGCTAATTTTGTTTAATCTGGAATTACGTTAATTGTAAAGGTCTTATCATAGAGTTCTAGATATTTATTTTCTACTAGCTATTACCCGCGACTTCGTCACGAGGAAATTATTTAGGTACGTATTTACGCAAACCAGTGAGGTGCCTGTAAAATCTTTAAAAGCTAATAAGACAGGCTTCATGGGCATGGCAAAGGGGGTTTTATACAAGATACTTTAGGAACTTATTTACGAAAATATACACTTAAAGTAAATGAGCAAACATGTTGATTATATTCTTGTCGGAAGAAGACAGTTTGAGTCTTATCTTCTTAATTCTTCTGCTAGCATACACTTCGATATGCTGCATAAGGCATTACAATTAAGTTTTGAAGAGAATAGTAACTTTAGCCTGTCCATACTATATTATAGACTATCTCGCTGACACCCATAGGAGGACCACTGGAAATCACTTCTCTACAAAGGCTCATAGCCTTCTAACCTAACCTGTCCGAGTCGGGGTACTCTGAGTCAGGATTTTGTCCATAATGACAAGAGAAGTCTTATTTATACTGACCCATAACTCTGAATTATTATACATAAGAATACAATATATCACCACCTCATCACATCCCATGGGTGTCGTAAAAAGCAACTAAGGGACTATCTGTTAATATTATCTCTAAGAAATAATAAGGAGGAAAGCTTGAAATTAAACCCTATATCAATCCGTCTGGGCAGCGTTGTATTAGTAGGCCAAGTATCCCTCCGTCACGTAAGGCCCGTCTCTGCAGTTGGACATTAATGAGCTGTTATGATTTATTTAATAATCAAAGAGTATGTAAAGTAACTGAAATAGAATCAGTGTCATGGCGATCCTGCACAAATCTATTATTTAATGGGATCACAGAAAAGCGATATTGACATAAAAACTACGAGTATTCTCCTGCCTAAAACTACTACGGTTAATTGTTTTTTTTCCGTCGTCCCCTCGATTTAGGACGACCAATAGGACTACGGAAGACAACCTAGTTTGCGCGTGACACAACCCACGCGGTCTGCTTCACGCGCCAACTCACTAGGAATAGGTAAACGGTCAAACCGCTCGAAGGCGACGTGCCGAGGCCGCTCCGCACGTGAAGCCCGACTCCCTACATCTCCTAATAGTCTAAGTTTCCATTTTCCTCTGGTGGAATGATTAAATGAAACGGTTAGTATTGGATAAATAGATAATCATTTATGCAGAAATAGTACGATAGCAAAAAAAAATATTTTTTTATTTTATATTTGTGTACTAGATGCACGACCACTCGACCGGAACAACCCCAAACGGTTTGTACTTACATTTTGTGTTTGTTAGCAATCGGTATACATCCACATAAACCCTATGCTAATATACCTGGCAATCGTTGATAGTTGGATGTTTCTTTCTGTCGTTAGACTCCTGCAATGCCTCCGCTCGTCGCTCCAGCCGCCTATTTAAGAGCTTAGCATAGGAAAACATTACTGATACTTGGTTGCTGCATGACATTAAAGTCATGTCTGTGTTCTTCAAGATATAGGGTCACGTAACGTACCTACGGACATTTTTGACTAATACCACTTTGAACTTTTATATCTCTGGCAATAATTAAGGTACTTAAGTGGCAAATACTTTATTTTTTAAGGCATACAATCTGCAACAACTGAGTTTTATAAAGTGAAGCATAAGTGTTGCTAGATGTTTTTTATATACTTTTTTCTAAAAGTGACCATTTTGTCCTAAGGTGCGTTACATGTTTGTACCTTGGGATACAACAGTGTGTACCTTGGGACAAAATAAAACAAAGATATATTAAGTCAAGAGCAGTCTTGTAATCAGCTCAAAAAATGTTTTACTTAACAATCTAATCTGAGGTATCAAGTAGGAACATTTAAACTAAATATCTACTATATAAATCTATTTTGCGGCTTTAACTATGTTAAATAATTCTTCAACCCAAATTCTTTGCTATTTTTCTTATGTTTCCTCCTTCTTTTACTTTATTTAAGTAACTTGCGTGAGAACTCTTTCTTTTTTCAACCTACTGACGAACAAGAAGGAGGAAGCTCTCATACTCTCATTGAAAAACCATAAAGCCCCGGGTAGTGATGGTATAACAGGTCATCTCCTTAAAGAGATTAGGTCTAGTATCATTCCACCACTAACTAAAATATTTAACAAAAGCTTGGTCACGGGTACTTTTCCAGATATATGGAAAACAGCCTCAGTTATTCCTATTTATAAAAGCGGTCTTAAGGACACGCCCAACAGTTACCGTCCGATTTCACTTCTAACAACTTTTTCAAAGCTGCTTGAAAAAGTTGTTAATAACAGATTGGTGAAATATCTTGAAAAGAACAACCTTCTTTCGCCTAATCAATTCGGTTTCAGGAGGGAAAGATCGACTGAAAATGCTGTTGACCTTTTAACTTCCACGGTGTCATCTCAACTCGACAGGAACAGACGTTGTATAAGTGTCTTCTTAGACTTGGCGAAGGCCTTTGACACTGTGTCTCACGCAATATTACTTCGTAAACTGGAAAATCAGTTTGGCATTCGAGGGATAGCCCTCGAATGGTTTAAAAGCTATCTCACGGAAAGAAAACAGCGTATTAGAGTAGGCAGTCATGAAAGTGGACTAGAAACAGTTAATTACGGCGTTCCCCAAGGTAGTATCCTTGGCCCTACCCTTTTTATCATGTACAGTCACGAGCAATAATATGTACACGTTGTTAAATTTTCTAAACTATCTGCACGTTTATCTAGACATTAGAATACCAAAATTATTTCGAAATTTAGAAGAGGTTCCGTACAGTTTTGAACTAATCTTCGAATATTCAATTTTGGATTGGCAGAACTTTAGTTAACTGTTTTACAAAATGTGAAAATGTGTACATATTAGTGCTCGTGACTGTACATGAACGATATACA
Source organism: Schrankia costaestrigalis (assembly GCA_905475405.1). Taxonomy (NCBI): domain Eukaryota; kingdom Metazoa; phylum Arthropoda; class Insecta; order Lepidoptera; family Erebidae; genus Schrankia; species Schrankia costaestrigalis. The sequence continues at coordinate 6,610,409 of FR997834.1, forward strand.
CCACAGCATTCATAATGACCTCATATTATTATTTAGTGATGAAATAGGAAGAGATATGGGCTCTAAGTTAAGTTTTTACATGAAGAGACAATCATTTATAAACTATTGTACTCCTTCAGCATCCTATTGTGACATTATGAAACAAGTAAGTAATCATAATTTTGTGAAGGATGATAATTTAGTTATTTTGATAGGGGATAGGGGAAGTGTAACAAAACAGGAGCTCATAAAATATTGTGAATCATTAAGTAATTTAAATGTAAATAAGATTGTTTTGTATACACTGCCCTATTGCAACAACTTGCCAGATGCGGAAAACAAAATTAGATATAATTTGAATTTAACACTACATACTATTGCATGTTATAATGATAAAATTAATATAATTGATATTAATTCTATTTTTAAAAACAATTATTATCTGACAAAAGGTAAGCATAGGCTTTCCACCAACTATTACAAAAGACAAGTAGCATCCTCGCTACATTATTGTATTGACATTTCAGACAAGAACTTGGCTACTCAAACTGCTCCTATAGAGCAAACCCTAGATTTAAAGTTGACTGCTCCTATAGAGCAATCCCTAAATTATAAGATTACAACTACACAACCTCAATCAAAGGATTTAAACTAAACAGTGAGACAAAAGAGTATACCTCTTGCTCACCTATAGGTAATGCAAAGAATGTCAATCAATTAAATCTAGTACATCAAAACATTCAGGGCATATTAGGTAAAACATTAGAAATTTAGTTATTTATTAATAGTAACAACATTGACATCCTTTGTATTACTGAGCATTGGTTAAGAAGTAGCCAATACATGTTTAATTTTGATAATCACCGGATAGGCAGTTCATTCAACAGAGAGCATGCAATACGGGGTGGTTCATTGATAATCCTGAACAAACAATTTAAATATAAGGAACGACTTGATATTGTTAATCTCTCGGTTGAACGTTCTGTTGAGATAGCCTGTGTAGAATTGAAGCATTTTATTGTATTAAGTGTGTACAGACCCCCTTCAGGTATGTACGATTGCTTTGAGAGAGTTATGGAGGATGTTTTAGATAAGGTAACTAAGTCTAAAAAATATGTAATAGTTTGTGGTGATTTTAATATTGATTTACTGGTAACAGGAAATGAAACCCCAGAAAGGGTATCTAAATACTTGGCTCTTTTTCAATCTTTTAATCTGAAAAATGTGTTTTTGGAGCCTACTCGTATAACTGAAACAACAGCAAGATGTATTGATAATATTTTTATTAATTTTGTAATTACTGACAAATTAATAATTAATAAACTTCAGTCAGACCATACTGGTCAGCAAATTAAATTTTTAAATAGAAAGGAACACAATGTATCTAAAAACATTGTGGTAATACCTAAAACTGCATATAGAATTGAATGTTTTAAAAATAACATTGAGTTAGCATTTAGTTCCATACCAATTATTAGTGGGGATGATAGTGTAAACACTTTATTTGATAATTTTTTTACTACTTATTGTAATGTGTTTAAATCCGTTTTTATGCCAAAAACAATATCAATTAAAGGCAACGCCACATTTAGTGAATGGGCAACAATAGGATTACATAAGAGTAGAATACGGCTTTATAAACTTTATGAAGAAAGAAACTATAATTTTAGTGATACATTTCAGAATTATGTTAAAAATTATTCTAAATTATTTAGAAAGCTTTGTAAGGTAGCTAAATCACGTTTTCTAAGTTCAAGGATTAAAAACAGTAATGATAAGATTAAGACCATATGGAATATTATCAATAGTGAAACAGGCAAAGTAGTCAACCGCGACATTGAGTACAACTTAAACATCAATAACTCAACAATCACATCAGATGTAGAAGTTGCCACTGCTTTTGAACAATTTTTCACTGATATTCCAATTACTACTACTCAATCTTTGAACTCTTCACCTATAACTGCAGAATTAATTTTGAAGGATAACGTACCGATTTTCGCGAATAATTTTGAATTTGAACATGTTACTCTTTTTGATATAATTAAAGCTTTTAATACCATTAATGTAAAAAAGACAGCAGATTTATGGGATAATTCTGTAGTTATTACTAAGCATATTATTTACTCAGTTGCAACGCATTTAGCTCTTATATTTAATTATTCGATAGATAGTGGTGTGTTTCCTGATTTAATGAAATACAGCAAAATAATTCCATTGTATAAATCTGGCTGTACATCAGATCCAACTAATTTTAGACAGACCAACTGCAAACATATTTAAATAGATATAAAATTTTACATATTAAACAATTTGGTTTTACAAGGGGTCGCTCCACAACCGATGCTGGTGTGGAGCTTGTAAAACATATATATGACGCCTGGGAGAAGTCTTATGATGCTTTAGGTATTTTCTGTGACTTGTCTAAGGCTTTCGACTGTGTCGATCATGATACACTTTTACGGAAATTACATCACTATGGCTTAGGTAAACTAGGATTAGATCTTTTCACATCTTACTTAAATAATAGAATACAAAGAGTTAATATTAATGGAAAATTGTCTACAGGATCTGTCGTAAAAATGGGCGTTCCGCAAGGTTCTATACTTGGACCCCTTTTGTTTCTCATCTACATAAATGATTTACCACACCTAGTTAAAGATCAACATGAGATAGTTTTGTTTGCCGATGACACTTCGCTTTTATTTAAAGTGAAACGACAACAGACTAGTACTGACGAAGTAAACTTGGCTATCTCTAAAGTGGTCCGTTGGTTTGATATTAATAACTTGCTCCTTAATAGCCGCAAAACCAAATGTGTTAGATTTATAACCCCGAATGTAAAGGAAGGAAAAACCACGATAAGAGTTAAGGAGGATCAGGTAGACCTTGTGGACACTACAAAATTTCTTGGTATAACACTAGATTCTAAGCTTCAGTGGGGCCCACATATTATTACATTGGTAAAGAGACTAAGTTCTGCAGCTTATGCCGTTAGGAAAATTCGAGAACTGACAGATATAGAAACTGCCAGATTAGTATATTTTAGTTATTTTCACAGCATAATGTCATACGGTATTTTACTATGGGGACATGCTGCCGACATTCATACTATCTTTGTGCTGCAGAAAAGAGCTATTCGTGCAATTTCTAATTTAGGTAGGAGACAATCACTTCAAGAAAAATTTAAAGAAATCAATATATTAACTGTAGCAAGTCAATACATTTATGAAAACATAATTTATGTTCATAAAAATAAAGACCAATTTGTCAGAAGACAGTTTGAAGTGATGTCCATAGTATAAATACTAGAAATAAAGATAAACTTGTTCATCCGTATTCTAGGCTCCAAAAAATACACAATTCATTTCTGGGTCAATGTGTGCGATTCTATAATAAAATCCCGAATCATATCCAAGATCTAAGTCTTAATAAATTTAAGAATGTAGTAAAACAATAACTTATCCTAAAGGGATATTATACTATTGTAGATTACACGAATGATAAAAAGGCTTGGGATTAACTGCTTCTATTCTCAGGCTGTTTCAAATAATGCTAGTTTATGCACTTTTTATAATTATATGTGCTACTGTATTATTTTATTTTTAAGTTCTAATTGTATTATTGTATACTTTCTATCTTTTTTTTTTTCTTCTTCTGTCTTGCTTGTTCTCATGCTTGTCTTCTACTTTTCTTTTCTTTGATTATTATTTTTTATAATGTATAAATGGTGTATTATCCTGTCTGGTACTGTCAAATATTTTAATTGTGTATATGATTTATGTTAAAAGAAATATTGTAAACAACCGAATTTTAAAAGAGTTGCCATGAGTTTCTTTGCCAGGTTTCTTCTCATTGGCCCAACCATTTGGAAACTGGAATTTATGGATCAACACAGACAGACAAGTAGATTTGAGTAGTAGATTGGTTTTATTTTTCTTCTCTAATTTACATTGGACAATACAACGCGGTTTTTTTAGTGCTGTGGCGTTTGTCTGTGTCGATCTATAATTTTAACTATAGCTTCAATTTCAAGTAAATTCTAAAAGACGATTTCAAACAATTTGTGATAAATTTTATGAAATAAAGCATTTTGAAGTTTGAAGAAGTTTGATATGCTATGCAGATGATACCGTTATAATATATAATGGGTCGTCATGGTCGGAGGTCTTTTCAAGGGCTGAATTAGGGATGAAGCAGGTATTCACATGGCTGCAACATAACCTACTTACTCTAAATGCTGAAAAGACAAAGCACGTGTGTTTTTATAAGACAGCTGCTACAGCTCCAAGCTCATCTTCTTGTATTAGGTTGCATAGCTGTGAGGGTCAGGAAAATTGTAGCTGTAAAAATATTGACAGAGCCAAAACAATTAAGTACCTTGGCGTAATAATTGACGAAAACCTCAACTTCAAAGCCCACATTTCTGCCTTGTCAAGTAAGGTACGGAAAACAGCAAGGATCATGAGGCTGCTACGATCATCGGTGTCAGTGGAAACTCTAAGAACTGTTTATTTTGCATTGAGTCAATCTCTAATTACGTACTGCATTACCTCCTGGGGTAGCGCTGCTAAAACTTACATGATACAGGTTGAAATAGCTCAGCGATCTGTCTTCAAGACTATGCTAAAGAAACCTTTTAGGTACCCTACTAGGGAACTGTAAGTGAGTGTAAAGTACTTAACGTTCGTCAGCTCTTTATTCTTAAAACGTTTCTTAAGGTGCACAAAACGATTATTAATTCCAAAGACTATCCATTCATGTTAGAACGCCGTGTTTACAGATTAGACTTGCCTAAAGTAAAAACTTCCTTTGCTAGGCGCTTCAGTCCATTTGTTGACCACTTTGTATATAACAGAGTGACCAGCTTATGCGACATTAAGCGGTGCATGGTGACGGAAGCTAAAACAAAAATCGTAAACTGGCTGCTTGCACAATCATATGACGACACAGAAGGCATATTGATTCATATAAATTGAAATTACATTATCACACTAAGGCATGTGTTCCTCCTTATCACCCGATTATACATTAAATTATAATTTTATAGTAACAATTTCACAAATAAAAGTTAGTACAGTTTCTTATATTTTTATGAATTTATATATTTGTTACACATTATTACAAGTATGTATATGAAATGGTCCATATGTACTATTACTTACTTATATATATACTTATATATATTGTATTTATATATACTTAATAATAGATTATTTAATTTTATCTTTGGTTGTTTAACGTAAATTATTAGTTCGTAAGATTAAAACAATTTGTTATTTGTATTTCATACTTTCATTCTTATGTCATCCGAGCACTCTGTTATACATATTGTTAATCGTAATTGGCACCCACAGGACAGGCTTGCCTAGTGTGGGGCCGCTGGATAATAATAATGTACATGCTTTTGTGTTAATAAATGATTTTTTTTTTTTATTTACTTACTGCTAGTCTCAGGCGTTCAGGACTAACTGCATCTCTCTTGAACTCCGTGGCCCTATTAAGAAGAGTTACAAGGACTATTAAACATTGCCCATAGTTACAAACATTGATTGTTCCTTGGAACGCGTCCCAAGGTACAAACAAAATCCTGTCCCAAGGTACAAACATAGCAATAATTTAATAAAATAGTATTATCTTGACTTTTAGGCTAGGAACTTGTTCCACTATTAATCATGTTGTAGAAAGAAAGTAACAATTGTCATTATCGTTTTATGTTTTTGTCAATTATCTGCTCTCATTATAAATATAAAACACGTCAAAAAACTGTAAAAAACTTACTTTTGGCTCCAAAAAACTTAAAGATGTCCTCACAACTCGCACGACGCCGGAATGATCACATAATGTCTAACGCAGACCTGGACGGCATGGCAAAGGATTTTAATTTTTACTAATGGAAATTCAACCGTACTGTTACAGAAATACGACATAAATTGCTATGCTTTAAAATGATGCCGCGGCATTGAAAGGGATTTTTCAATGCCGCGGCATGTTGCCGGCGGTTGAATTTCCATTAGTAAAAATTAAAATCCTTTGCCATGCCGTCCAGGTCTGCGTTAGCCATTACTCACTAGTTTTGCCAAGCGATGAAAATACTATCCATATGATAGAATTGAATGTCTTAAATGTTGCTAGTTTTTGAGATAAAATCAATGTCCCAAGGTAAAAGCGTCCCAAGGTACGTCACATAACCATAATAATTATTAAGAGTAATATTTTAAAAAAAACATACTTGTAATATAGAATAATCTTCTACAAAATATGAGGAAAAACATGAGAGAAAACTAAATAGATTAAATAAAAGTTTAATTTGTTATAAGGTAAATATTTTATAATCTCAAATGTAAATTAAGTAAAACATGATATCTTAAGCATAATGAACATTAACAAAACCGCTATCAACATAGTTTTACTTCAGGTTAATTATTACTTTGTTTGTGTTACATCGGAAATTAGTAACAAATAATGTTATCAGAAGAAAATGGTGGAGTAAGCTTTCCTCCTCTTAATGCTTCACACATTGCATTGCTAGGAGAAAAGCCAAAACTAGAATGAGAAGGTGCCACTAAGTTATTTAATAATTTCTATCCCCCTTAATCATAAACGCCTCTTAAACTTAATCACTGTTTAGCGAGATTTTTATTAGTAAAACCAACCTTATACCAAACAAAAACGTATGAATTTAATCTAATTAATTGAATAAAATTTAAGAGGTGTTTATGAGTAAGGGGGTATATGTGTAGGTATCTGCCTACTTCACCGGTGGTCGCGGGTTCGATATTTGCACAAGCCCAACATTTGTGTGCTTCAACACACCTCTTTGATTTGTCGATAAATTAGGTGGTTTTTTTATTCATAGACAGGATATCAGGGTTAAAATGCGGATAATGGACTAGTACACGGAAAGGTATGATATAAAACAATTGGAATACTAAATACTTTTAAATTGTATTTGTAGCAGGTGGAAGTACATTAATTAGCGCTAATTTCATCATTTAACATTGTTATTTGGTAAACAAACGCTCCTTTATAAGCTAGTGTTGTAATAACGAAGTACAAAAGGTTGTAACACACTTGGTGATATTATGTTTTCTTAATCTACAAAGAACGAGCCGAGTCGAGCGACAAACTCGCGAATGAACAGCTACAACAAAAGGGCTGTTACATTTTATTGCCCGCAATCGGAGCCACTAAACTTCCAGATAGTACTCCAGCTAACAATTATAGGGAGAAGATAAAGCCGACGGATTTTCATGACTCCTTTGCTTAGTGTAATAATATGAGTAGGTATGTAAGTACGTATATTTTAGGGCAGTATCTACTCGTAAATTGGTCTTGAATTATTTTATACTTACTTGTAATAAAACAAATAAGCATTATTATTATTTTACATAAGTTTTCGCAATGTAATGGTACGGTAAGAAAATTATCGTGTTACTTAAGGAATACAAAAGAAGGAACACTTGACAAAAAACTCTATAACCCGTATGCCGTTGGACCGTTGATTGTTCTTCATTGCTGGAGGAGGGTATAGAAGCTTTAAAAAAAAATCATATGAGAATTTTAATAACATGTGAGCTCTAGTGTTCTGATAATGTATGTATAAGTATATATTTGATTTCTTAAAAGCAAAACCTTAACTCTTGGTGATTTGCAGGGGTGGGCCAGGCATGTCTAAAACTCTCGACCTACTGACACCACGCTGGCTAAGCGTATTCAGGATAATATGTCGTGTCAAGCTTACTTTCTTTGACTGAGATAATTTATGTTCCGACCTGCTTCTGCAAACTCTTTGTCGGCTTTACTGTGCACAGGGCCGGAACATAACTAAACTTTTGATCCGTCAACACACAGCCAATATACGTTTTATATAATAATATTCTTTATGAATTCATGTTACGTTAGAAATAAAGGAATATTCAAGCGTATAGGTGTCGATTTGATAGGGCTTTGTGAAAAAAATCTCCCGCTCTATATGCGCAACGCATGGCTATCTGATATGAAGCTTGCGTCACGGTTGCAAATAGTGATGATTTATATTTTGTAGTAAAAACACATCGATATGTTGTTTCATATTATTATATAGGTATTGATAGGAAAAATACATTTTATACATCTTTATGAGAACAATTAATGTCCTATTGCAGGGACCGACAACTTAATTGGGGAAAGAAAACTTGCCCCTACTTAAATAATGGAACCCTTCTCGTTATTTTTTTTTTCGAAAACCTTGTGTGGAAAAGATTTCTTATTCCGTGAAAATATGAATAATACCACCACGTAAAATACGTAATAATACCACGTACACGTGACAATTTTAGTGCGGTTAGCCTATGTTATATTTTCAGAACCATTCGGAGAAGCATTTATTTTATATCCTTTCTTATTTCTCTGTTATATATACTCGTATAACCAAAGACATCTATAATATCCGTGGGCTATTATTACTCATTGTATCTTTTTAATACAATCAATTAAATGAATTTAACTACGATCTTCTGATCTTTAAATAAGTATTATTTATAAAATAAAAGTCGACAATAAACTACTTTAATTAAATACAACACTAGCGCGAATAAAATGGAATAGAATGAATGAATACCGTAGATAGGTATTTGCACTGGGAACAGGGTTGCTTCTGCGTGAGCGACCGCGTCCGCAATCACATCCTACTGTCAACACGAACTACAACGCACGTATTGTGTGTCTCATATTTTGTATGCTTTACTAAAATACGGTATTGTATAGTACTTTCTTTTTTTTTCTTTCTTTTTAAAAGACAACTCGCGCATTAGGTTTTCTGTGTGGCAAGTACTTTTACAGACCTGAACTTAACTGACATAAGGCAAAGGCACCTAACTCAAGACATTAATTTATTATCTTCCGTGGGATCCGACTCGTGACCTCGTGCGCGACAGCCGCATTTAACTGCTGAACTTCTCTCATTTTTAGAATATTTCGTCCCATTAGTAGAACAATGTTGTATCTACAAAATGTCTACTTTTCAGTAGAGCGATTTGAAGTTTTGCGCTAGCATTTTTTGCTTATAACTTTTTTACGGAAGACTTTAGCCATGTAATATTTTTACAATGTACATAGATATAAATACAGCTATTATTGATATAATTATTTAGTCTAAAAACTATTCCTGTGCGTAGATAGTGTGTCGCATGTGCATACATAACATTGTACTGCCAACGAAAATAGTTCAGGAGCTGTCTCTTGAACACATGCAACGTTATTTGACCAAATTAATCACGTTGTATGTGCAGGTGAAACAATATTTTACGAAATCCTAAAATTACGTCAATGTTTTTCGTGAAGATGTTTTATATAATACTAGTTTGTCGGCCGGCTCCAAGTATTAACTTAAGTAATGATGTGAACGTTTACAAGTATTGAATGCACTTGGGCCTCCTCCCGTGACGGAGGGTCCAAGTAACCCAAACTACTAATACCACGCTGACCAGACGGATTGCTATAGGGTTTAATTCCAAGTTTTCCTTCTTTTATTTCGTAAATATAATATTCACGGATAGTCCCTTCGATTTTTAGGACACCCATGGGATGAGATGGGGTGGTGACATATTTTATTCCTACTCCGTTACCACACGGATAACTAAAAGTTAACTTAGCCGATTTTTTATGATTACGACTATAAAGAAGGTACACGTAATTATAATAATTATTGATCACATGAATATGTGCTGGTTAAATTTGAGATCCGGCTTTAATAGACTAAATACATACATTAACTTTGTCTAGGGATATTAGGTATTTACTCAATTAACTCAAAAATTATTGAAGATAACATTCAATATGTTAATATTTTTATACACTAAAATTTTATTTAATTCTAGATTGTTGCCATATAAATGGCATATAGCTTCAATCTAGATATTATTTTAGCGTAAATAATGTTTTATTCAAATAAATTAAAAACTTAACCGAACAATAAGCGATTATTAATCTGTTTTTAACTTAGTACTAGTCAGTACATCCAAAAAACGTAAATAACGGTTTTTCATGCTTGGATTAAGTTATCCAGGTCTTGGTGCGGTATATTGTTCCATGTCCGACTAGGATGCAAAAAAGTTGCTCTTCAATCGCAATTTTTGCAGGAAAATTCATCAAAGCACTTCTTTGGAACATTTCCTACGTGTGTTTTATGGTTTTGAGTCGAGATGATTGAGTGATTCAGGATAAGACCGATATGTCGTGCTCCTGCAACTATCTGGATAACACTTTCGTTTTATACAGATGGGTGTTATCGTCCATGAGCTTAAACATTTTGGTCAAAATGTAGTAGGTATACGGGGGTAGATTATTGGAACTAGAAGCTCAAACAACCTCGTTAAGCTATTTTTCAGCCGTCATGGTGTTTCTGATTAAAACGTACTTAAGTCTGTTTTAAGACCCACACGAATTCCCGACCAAACCATAATTTTTCCATCGTCGTATGAATAGATTTCCTAAGGATATTGTAGACAGCTATCACATCTAGGAACTGGCCAAACACGCCACGTACGCACAACATGACCTCTTAGTTGTGTACTTTAACACATACTCTCATTGCTTTTTTCAGTCACAAAACTCCTAAAACTAATTAAATATATCTAAGCTTTATACGTAATATCAAAGCACTTGATAGACCCATTTATTTTGTATTAAATACGTTCCCAGTTTTAGTAGAGTGCTCCTGTCCAAGGTTGTCGTTTCCTTCCTAGATCAGTCCAATTATCGCGACATATTGACGTGGTATCGCAAGTTCAGAAACAGAGCTATTTGTACCATAAAATGATTGACTTTGAGCTGAGGGAGCGGGAGATACAGTACTTTCAGTGTTTGACCGAGTTGGGCAATTTGGGAGCTAGTGTTGCTTCATAGAATTAGAGTAATTAGGACCTTCTGAAGAACGTTATTCGATAGCTTGCACTTGTGATTAAAGTGATATGACAGTATTAGAAACAGAGCGATCTATACCATGAAGCGATTGACTTTGATCAGAAAGTGCACGTAATGCCATCACGTTACTCTCAGTGTTAAACTGACTTGAGTAAGATTTAGCTATGGGTGCATTCGGTTGCTTCACTGAATTGAATGGATCATGATGTTCTTCTGAAAAATATTCTTCAATACCTTGCAGTTTTATCCAGTACTTTTTACGAATACTATTTACTTAAATACGTTTTTTGTCTTGAATGTTTGACTGGCAAGTAGCGCTTTTTTAGTCGACTGCTGGGAAATGTAATTTTATCATAACTCAAGTCAGATTCAATTGACTGATCTGAATATATCAGATAAAAATCACTATAACACTTTGTCTGATACGGAGGTGGTGATAGCATAGGCGTAGGTATACAAATCTTCGATACTATACTTAAAATCGCTGCTATACTGATAACAATGATGCTTCATAACTGGATGCAGATTGAATTTGGAACGGAGTTACAGGACGCAGTTCAGTAAGAGTCGATGGATCCGCTGGTCCATCACGACAAGTAGAACGACGTTTACAAATGTACACACTGCTACCGTTCAACCTATACAGAATCAGTGTAAGCTGATCTCGCATTTGGTTGTACATATTATGAAACCATCGCTCGGCCAGCTTAGACTGTTTATGTGTAGTATACACGGATGTGTGTACTATGGAGTTAGACCTAGATTTTTTTTTTGAAACACCAATATAATTGTAAAATTTGTTGGTTTTTATGTAGAGATAGCCGAAAATTAGATATTAAGAATAGCTGTGTACAATTAATACTGTATTTAATAATTTTATAACACTTTTAGATTTCGAATAATGTTTTACAAAAAACTGATTAACAGAAAAAAGTGGCATAAGTGCTTACGACGCACACTTTAAAATATAATTTGGTCGAATAATGTTTCATGTGTACGTACCGACGAAAAGAAGATACAATTATGCGTAGTAAAATATAGTATATGCATAAGAAACTACAAAATTAGAGAAACAAATAAGACAAGCTTCATTGTATATTAACATGTTAAGAAACTTATCAGTAAAGTATTTTAGTGGATTACACTTAATTTTAAAAAGATGCGGCAACTTGGTAGAAAAATGTTTTATGTGATTTTAAATACTGTCTTTGTGGTAATGTCAATAATTTTGTGTAATAGACCCAAAACAATGTAATTAACATACTAAAATTGTTTATTTTCCATTAAATATAATTTAAATTTATGGATGTTGTATAAATTTTATAAAAATCCATGAAATATGTATTTTACGTATATTCTATTTTGTAAATAATTTTCTTATTACTAATTTATACGTTTAATTCTCAATAGTAATGAACAACGTTGTGTATGTAAACAAAATAACAATAATTTAATTGATTTCTGACCGATTTCTGACTATTTTGATCGCCACTGTCGGTTTCCATTGTTACAACACCTCACTCTTGCCGACTCCGTTGAACAATGTGCGTTGTAATGAAGAAACGCGATGCACGGAGCCGGGAGCGCGAGTTATGTGGTCGTGAGACTTTATTCTAGGTATGCCGCGCGGCAAAAACTTTATTCGAACTTCATAACTTTTAAAATATAGAACAAAAATTATAAAAAAAATATATCATTAGATAGCTTACGTCATTATGATAACGAATTTACAATAAAATCATTTTTGTTACATGTGATGATACAACAATATTCTACTAATGGGACGATTTAATCATAAGGAAGTTACAAATTGCATATCAGTCATGGCAAAGCTTTGAACATAGAGTTAACAACCTTCAACGTTCTGCTCTCGGAGCACTATGTCATAATCATAACAGGTGCCGTGGGGAATCAGCAATATTTGTAAGTACTCGCACCAATTTATACTAAATGGAAAATACATACTCCTAGATTCTTAAATGTGCTCTAAATATTTCCTTTATGCTTTATCATAAAAACTATTCAAATGCAAAAGTAAAAAGTAAGTTCGAAAAACAATACTAAATATGTACTAATGGATAAATAACTCCGCAATCTACATAGTACAGCATTATTTATTACCTTTCTTTTACCTTCACTAGATAACGTGTACCAGCTATGGATAATTACATAGAACATTAGTCTCAGACCGCAAAACACATGAACATTCAACAAAAACAAACGTGAGGATTGCCTCTGAGAGCGATAATTTGTCAGGTGCTCTTCACTCAAAGACTAAGCTTCTTTAAACGTACTTATGTAGAGATGCGATATACAACCTTTTTAGGTATTTTACCTATCCAAATATCGAATTGTCCTATAAATGCCTTTGCATTACTCCAAAATTACTGTATCGATTATTATAATTTGTACTATACGTGATGGCATGTATTTCTCTCTGTGAGTTCTAAAAATCAAATAAAGAATGGTTTAAACAATAAGATAAGAGAAAGTAAGTATATAACGTATTTAATAGATTGTTAAATCAGTTTATATCATAAGAGTTACTAAAAAATTATGGAGAATGAACTGCGTCACAATAAATAATCAACATGAAAGAAAGAAAGAAAGAAAGAAAGAAAAATTAGTTTATTCACGTAAGATATAAAAATACCGCGTGTGAAGGTCGTTTTATAGTGATCACATAATATGCTCGTCTAACTTAACGGCTAAGTTTACTGAGGGTTCGGAACACGACCATGTCAGAGAAGACACCCACAAGAAACTCTGCTGGGTTCCTATCGCTCTTTTGGTGATCACTTCACAAATATTATTTTATTTAGTAAACAGGACAATTCAGATCCAAGCATTTTTATCGTTTAAGTAATCCTTTACACTATAATATGATTTCGATATTAACTTATGTTTAATAAAAGATTTAAATTTATTAACTGAAAATTCTTTAACTTCCCTAGAGAGCTTATTATAAAAACAAATACCATTACCAGCGAAAGAATTACTTATTTTATGAAGCCTAGTGTGGAGAACAGCAAGTTTATTTTACATTATTACATTAGGTATGTTGTTATAAAATCAATTTAACATTTTACTTGTAGGTAGTACTGGCATGATATTTTAGTTTCCAATTCCAAGCTTCTATTTAAATATAAAAAATATAATAAAATAAATAATGTAAAAATAAGGAAAATATTATTTCTTCCTTATCTCGCGTGGTACGACCGCTTGTGCTACCATTTTTGTATAATTTGTATATTTAGGTACTATCATTATTTTAATGCGAAGTATAAGAAAGTGAATAAATAAACAAGTAAAATTGGTATTGTATTACCACAATTCGATAACAGACTTACCACAATTAAACTTGTTTTATTTTAATTTATTTGAAACAAGGGCAATAAACAGCGACAATTGTTATGTATCAATAAAATGTGAATTTACAAAATTTTAGTACTATACTACACCATTACAATTATCAACAGATTAAATTACGAAACAATACAAATAGTGCAAATACATACTCATTACAAAATCGTCATAACTTAATATTAAAATTAATATTTAAATAAAAAGGGATGAAAATAAAACTTATAAGTTCTATAAAACTATCTTAATATTTTAATTACAGATTTTAACTATCGTGAGTAAAATATTATGTTAAAATAGGCCATCAGGAAATAAGTCATACAAGCATAGTACCTACACCCCACCACTACCCATTCGTGTACATTTTGTTTATCAGAAAACAAGTAACATCTGGCACTTCTTGGATCTCAATCTAGAGAAAATAGTGACAAGAACAGTTCCATTATTCGTGACATTTGTTGCTTGTAGGTAATATTTTGTAGGCTTTCCGACGATTGATCATGATGAATATTAATCAATTTGACCAAGGATTTGTAGGCACAAAAGTATGAGGTTTTTCTTTCTTTGGTAAACGGCGTGGGAACAATCCACACCGGTGGCGTGCCGTTGGCCCCGCTAACATCTTCTTCAAGGGGGATGAAATATCTAAACGCGAGTCTCTTAATGGCTCTCATTTATTTTGCTCCCGAATCTCGTACTGAACGTTCGTAATTATTGCGTTTCCAGTAGGGTTATTAAGTTTTGCTTCGGTTGAAATGAGAAATGGCCACATTTATTCGATGTTCAACTTGATACCTTTACTTTGCGGGGCTGAAAATTTAATTTTAGATGATGGTATTATGACGTAATTATTTTAATTGTGGTACGCCGCGCCGTGGTACTTAAATTTTGTCATAATATCAGAATTATTATTTTTCTAAATTTCAATATTTAATGTAACTAGTTACAAATGATTTTTATTACAATAATCTACTAATAACATTACAGTAAAACCGCTGGTCAGAAATGCAACACATTTTACAAAGTACGAGTAATGTCCTAAGTTTTTTCACAGAAAGATCTGTTTTTTTTTTGTTAAGCACAATTAGTTTGTCTCGGCCGACAGGAGATCCAAGAGCGAAAGTCGGCAAATAGCGCTCAAACTACTACTACCTACACATCGAATTATACTAAAAAAGCACTACTACTGTTCTCCATTGTAAAAGCTTGCCTTCCATGTAACTACGTATATTAAAAAACATGTAAAAATTTTTTTTTTAAATATTCTATCTTTGTAAAATAGACTACGCACCAAAAAATTCTTTGCTAATAAGAACTACAAACTATCGATACAATAATATAAAAATATCTACGATATACGGTATACTTATAGATTTTTTTATTTAGTCGAACCAAAATCAGTTTATTAATCATATATTTTAAGACAAGGTACATTTTAAGGCCAATGACAAGATAAGGGAACATCCAGAATCAGTAACATCTTCTAAGCAATAAACCAACATAAGTAAATACAAGTTTATACAGTACATCGGACGTTCCAAGACAAATGGGCAACTTAGACAGATTACGTCGGATGATTATCGCATCTCTAGGTAATTGTCCGCCCCTAATCCGATGAGCAATCTATCAGTTTCTTTTCCGCAACCCCCTGGAATACGGGTGCAATGAGTTTTACGTGATTTCATTTCAATTCAAAGCAAATAACTTCAATTTTTAAATTATAGACGATGATTTATAACAAACAGCAAAGCATCGTAATTAATTTCGATGTAGCGAATATTTTTATTCTAATACCAAACCAACATTTACTTAAATACCGAACAAAAAATCTTTACATCTACGCCTAGGACAATAACTAACAAGTTCTATGCCTTGAGATGGGAAAAACGACCTAGTAGTCTGACTCCCTGCTACTCCATAATTAACTACATTTAACTTAACTCAGCTTAACTACATATTAGGTTTGGTGAATCAACAAATACAAAACGAATTTATCTGTTATTATACTAATAATAGGGAAAGTTTGCATTTAAATGTTTTTTATCATAGGAGATGGTTCATCTTTGCATCAGTAATAAATTTGATAGCAGTTAAGAAGTTGATATTATTCTCCGTGTGGTGACCATTGAGGTAATATGTACTGCACATATTACCTCAATGGTGGTGACGGAGTAAGAATACAGTGTGTCACAACCCCATCTAATCCCATGGGTGTCGTAAAAACCGACTAAGGGTCTATCCTTAAACATTATCTTTACGTAATAGAAAGAAGGAAAACTTGTAATTAAACCCTATACCAATCCGTTTGGTCAGCGTGGTATTAGTAGGCCAAGTATCCCTCCGTCACTGGAGGATGCAGCAGAAGGACATTAATGGGCTGTTATGATAATTATTCTCAGCCTATAATGACACATGCTCCATTTAACTATAGCAAGATAGCCTATTAACAATTTGCATATACTTGTAGAGTTTGTTGCTCGACACGTCGTGTTTTGTGTGATAACATAATCGTATCAGTATTTCACTGTCAGACGTTCAAAGTTCTAAAGCGCTCTCATATTCCTCGAAAAGCTCGGGGCGGAAATTCTAAACTTTATAGAGATAACACGACTCGGCTAAGCCTACCGTACTAAGTCCCTCCCTCCAGTGTTTACTAAGCGTGTTGTTGTTTGAAGGCATTAAATATTTTATTATACCCTCGATACATACAGCTCAGTCTTATCATGATAAGACTTCATTATACTTTTACTAATATTATGTTCTAGTCATGTTGTTGGAGTACTTAAAGAGTGTCTCATGTATTGTCTGCCAATTTAAAATAATACTAATGTAGTTATTAGATACCGATAATTATTTTTCCTCAGCAGCCCAATGACCCACAGGACGGGCCTCTTACAGTGAAGAAAGAAAACTTCACTTCAAAGTTATTTTTTTCAAATTTTTCTCCTATATACACATATTTATGAAAAAGTATAGAAGCATCTCAAAGATATTTATTATGCACTAAATTAGCATATAAGTACACTTTAATGCATATAAACCTAAGCACTTAATATTTTTAAAATAAACATATACCTATTTTGTTACTAATTTTTCCGCATCGATTTTGAGAGAATTGCTCTAAGACCTTCGTTTTACCGGGAAGCAATCCAGTTCGGCAGCCTCTATCGAATATTTTATTGTCCCAGCCCTCACCAATTGATAAGGTAGGCAGATACTTGGTTGTGCTTTCCAATTGCTGACCTCCTTGTGCGGCGATGACCACTTACCATCAGGTGGGCGCTTGCTCTTCTCCATACGTATTTAAGTTTGTTCACTATAATAGCCATAGACAAACTCTCTATTTCATTCACTAGCGCCCTCTAGAATGTTTTGTAGTAAAGTTTATAAAATAATTTGATGATACTATTAATGAAATTTTAATATTAGTATTTTACCTATTCTGTAATTATTGAAATAAAGAGAAAAGATCTATTTAAATTTAAAAAATCTTTGTTGGATTCTTATCAATGCCTACCGGCTGCGGGTGTGAAACTCACTCTCTGGTTTCTAAGATACGTCGCAGAAATATAGAATAAACTAAAAATGAATATAAAATAAAAATTAAGAATCATCATCATAACAGCCCATTAATGTCCCACTGCAGGGACGGGCCGACGTCCCATGACGGAGGGATAATTAGCCTACTACCTAATACCACGCTGGCCAGACGTATTGGTATAGGGTTTAATTTCAAGTTTTCCTTCTTTTTATTTCGTAAAGATAATATTCACGGATAGTCCCTTAGTCGCTTTTTACGACACCCATGGGATGAGATGAGATGAAATACAAATTAAGAATAAACCAACCAAACAGAAAATAAAAATAAAAAATCTATATAGGTAAGAAGTTATTAAATTTTATAATTATTTACCTTTTATAATGTTCTATAGAAGACATTATTTAGCAATATATTGAACAGTTTATATATCAACATCACACCGCTAGTTATCCGAGGCAGTCGGGCGATTTGCGCCTGGCTCCAGCTATGCGTCGTGCGCCATACACGTTGCAACCAAAATTCTTAATCATACACAACGTTAGTTGCTCTACTATATTAATTCATTTATTGTTCAATTTGCAATTACATATTAAGTATACAACTTTATGTAATACAGTGAAGTACCACAAATACACATAACCCTTCTATCTCTTTCAAAAGATGTTGTAAAAGCCGACGGAAAGACCAACAGACAATACCTCAGAGATTACGACGAACAGGCTTATTTTCGCTGCTTCATCTGACATTTTATGGATCATATGACAAAGTCTTATTATATTTAATCTTCCTATTATCTTTCCTTCGGCTACTTACGGTTAGCCATCACATCTAAAGGATATAGTACCTACAAACTTTATTAGTTTGAAATTACTCAGATTTCCAAAATTACAGTAAAGCAAGATTAGCTAGCCTAATATTATGTTGTTACAACAGATAACTAACTTCCAATTCATATACCTAATCATGATACAACAATACATAGAGCAACTTTCCTTTAATCGAAGCCACCTTTAGTGGTCTCAACTCCAAATGCCCGAAGGCTGCCTTGAGGCACGAATGCCAAGACAAACCGAAATCTTATCAAACGCCCGCCATGTTGGTCTCGTTAATAAGCAAAACTACACACAGGGGCCGCTATAACTTACCTGAAGGCTGTTTGTAGAACATATTGCTCAGCCACGCCATTCGTAAACACTTGCAAACTCATAGACGTAAGTTATGAAGCGTTCCAGACGTTTGTGGCGCCAGTTGTACCAAACAATGATTTATTTATTGATTTAGCTGTAGCTATTACGATAGAGTGTTTTGTCCATTCGAATGCTACTTACAGATTATTTTTAATCTACATAGTCGTGTCATATACAAAAATCTCGGTAAAAAGTCTTTGGTACAAATCCGTTTGGCCTAAGGTGGTGTTAACAGGTCACATTGTCCCGTTCATTAGAGGAGCCCAATTACAGCAGAGATAATTTACTTAGCTATTTAAGAAGTACCTAATCATGATCGTCCTTTAACCCCCTTACTCATAAACGCCTCTTAAGTTTAATTACTGTTTAACGAGATTTTTCTAAGTAAAATCGTATGAATATAAGTTAATTAATTGACTAAAAATTTTAAGAGGCTGAGTGAGTATGATGAGTAAGGGGGTAATTATTCAGCATACTTATTAATCATCTTATAAGATTTTATAGTAAAGACTTCTTAGTTAGTACAGGGTAAAAACATACCCATAAGTGCCTCTTCTTTTTTTTCTCAGAGGTTATATTCTCTTATCTTATTTCTGCAAAACTTCTTTCTTAGACGTTTTTAAACACTTACAAAATAATGGCATAACGGTAAAATATTATACTAAAATATATTTATTTATACTTCGTTATCAAACACCAAATGGACGTTACTGAAATAAATGTATAATTTTATTGTGTCTCATTAAAGTTTTACGCATCGGATATTAAGCACCTTCATAATCTAACAAGCCTGAGGACGAATAAATATAAAACTTACCTCCAGCGACATGCGGCGGCATGCCGGTCTTAAAATGTACTTCATAACACTACGCTGGAAAGACCTAAGTTATAGGAAAAAGGAAACACATACATCGGAAGCTCATTTTAAAATTTTATTGTTCGGCATAGGAAAGCCATTGTTCAAGACGGAACATGAACAACCGTCATACGGTACGGGAAATATTAAGAAAGAATAAAATAATCACAAACCGTTGCCACAAAAATCTTCTTTAACAATTCCCTTCAATAAGAGATACCTAAGAATAAAGTACTACCGATATTTAATAAAATCAAACGTCTAAAAAGTTTTTCATAATAAAAATCGGTGTCTCAACTGTCGTAAATTATGTTTAACAAAGCGTAATGTTTAATTGGATGTTGAGAATTGTGACAATTCATCCCGCAGCCGACACTTTGTGCAGAAAATTTCGATTAAAACAAAATCGGGGCTAAATCCCACGGGAGCGGTTCATTTTATAGCAATTAGTTAGCTACAGGCAGTGGAGTCGTCACGAGTGAATGAATACCCCTTTATATAAAACCGTTACATATTCCGATTTTTTTAATCAATTTCTTCTTAAAAGTTCAACATGCATCTTCGAAAGCTTAATTCTAAAATTCGATGAACCAAAAAATAAGCTTCAATTGTTGTACAATTTAGACTAGACAGAATGAACGTAAATAGTGGCCTTCAATACATACATTGATGATTGAAAGCGTTCTACTACGACAACCGAATTAATCTACCTAATAACATTTGTGTCGTCAAGGTGAAACCACCCCTAAGAAAACTAAAAGCTATAAGGAATCGTTTTGTTTCAAGAATCAAAACTATTCCTTATTGCTTTTAGTTAAACGTGACGCTAGGTAATTAATTAACGTTACTGGTGAAAATGTGTAGGTATTAGGTTTTTTATGTAGGCTATATTTAGCCTACATAAAAAACCAAATATTTTAGTAAAAGTTATTCCTTTTACTAAAATATTTAAATGATAAGCTTTCTATCAAAACAAACATCCTGCATTTAAAGATAATGTATTGTTAATTATCTGGTCGAAGGACCGATCGTATAGTATAAATCGTATCGCGCAACTCTAACTTACTCATATAAACGGAGCCAGGAAATCAGTAACAAAACGTCCATCCAGCCAACTTTAGACAATAAACAGTCGCAGATAACAGAGTTGTGGAGTTTGTATTGTTGAGACAGCTTTGTGGGCGACGAGACTACTGCTTCAATACAACTTGACGCCGTGATTTGTGAAATGTATTAGAACAATTACAGTTAATGTAGACTGCGGCTTATATTTAATAGAATTTAGTCCAAATAAGAAACTCCTTTTTAAATGCGAGTATAACATGGGTAGACCCACATTAAACTCTCAATAATATTTTTCAATGATCAATTATGTCTGTATAATGATAGATATTCTATATATCTCTACATACTACGATTACCTACTAAACCTTACTTCTTTCTAAAGGATAATATGATGTTCTTGCTAGGCTATGAGGGAGGACGGCAGAGGAGTATCCGAGTTACTTAGTGGTAGGTTACAGCTTAATAAAGAAAGGGTCTTAATAAAGACAGATTTATTAGGCCATTTACAAATTAAACTAAAATTAGCTTATAGCTTCGACGACAGCTAGAGAACGAGATTTATGAACGTCGATCATGAATCTCGTTCTCTCGTGTCGTCGAATTCAAGATCTTCGTGAAAATAGATGTCCTACTAATCTGTTAAAGTAACAATAACTTCAGTAAGCTGCATTTAAATATCTAAATTTACATATTCTTAGGAGTTCCATCCAATTTGTATACAATTATACAATCCTAATCTCTATCTAATCAAAACTAACTAGAAAATTGGGACCCCATCCCATCGTGGACTATCGAAAGTTCGTTAAAGTAATGTCACTCTATCTCGCCGGTCCCCTCACGAGACAAATGAGACAACATTATTTTTATTAACGAGCTAGAAAGAGAGAGGGTAGAGTAGATAATACCCTATAATCACAGTTTTGTTTTCCAATCGCTGCTAACGATTATTGGCGTGTTATTCGGGTGCCATTTTGAAATTGCTTTAGTGTCTACAAGTCGTTCGCAAGTACAATAAAAAGTGAGGGTACCGTGATTAGTCTCGAGAGGTACCTCTTGTACAGTACCAGTATGTATGTCGATATTTTATTTATCGGGGTTTAAATTAGTTATGTATGTAGTACATATTTAGAGCTTTTAGAATAATGCTTCTATTACATGCAATAAACTCTACTTACAAACTAGCACTTCTACTCATAGGTGACACTACGATGCTGCTTTTTGTACCACGCCAACCTGCCTAACATAAACCTCTGATCGAGGATCAGATCTTGGTAAAGAACGCATTGGCACCAAATATTTTAATAAACTTAATAATTATTATGTATTTAGTGCTATCGTCACACAGATAATACTCACAGTTAAAGTGATCCTTGATTTATACTGAATCTATTTATTATTAATGAAAATAACCAAAGCTTTGTAGTCAAAAACGAAGGGAATTATGTAAACCGAGAACTCTCTTAATTAATTCAACGGGGCGAGATAAACTAAGTGTAGAGACTACTCACCACAAAGCAATACAAGTGGTTTGTTATTTTTTAAATTGCAGATTGGCTGCTAATATGCATAGCTCTGATAAATCCACTTATTATTTACTTAGACCTCTCAGAACGAGACCCGAACTAATCTATATTCATATAAATGAGTCCATTTAATACTTTACTGTGACAAAGTTTTAATAAATTATGGTGTACCAAAATATTTATTTCTATCTATCTAGGTTGTCCTCGAGAATTTCTAAGAATGACCAGTACTAAGTATAAATTATTATTATGACGTAGCTAGCTTATAAGGGTAGGTACAAATTATTACAACTGTAGAAAAAACTCACAAAGAGGTTTCCATTTTATTTAAATTAGGTAAATTTTCTGCGCATTTGTGTTTTCATCCTGCATTGTGAGACCCACATAGCATTCCGCTATTCATAATTAACCTTTTTTTCGCAAAATAACAGAGTTATCTTTTGAAAAAATAACAAGCAACTCTTTATTTCGAATGCGCGCTCTTCTAATCCAATTTTAAAATGTTGCCCAGACCATACATTATTATAAAACGAGACTTTGTCCGGAGCTTAACGTTTAAATTAGTTTATCCCCCTTGCGTAACCGCGACTAAGGGTTGCAAAATTTAAATTACAAATAAAAGTACTGAAAAATATCTACGAGTGGGTAGTGGCTCAATAACGTTGTCTTTTAATTAAAGCAGAAGGGTTAACAAAAGCAATAATACGAAAACTTGTAACAAGTTAGTAGGTACTTATACCTGGATCTTTAGAGAATTAAAACATGGTAAAATAACAAATATTTATTTGGTAAGATTTATGTAAATAAGAAGTAAGTATATTTATATTGAAGTACTTAAGTGCAAACTCATTCAAGCTTTAAAGATTTTGGCAATTTTCCTGGTAATTCTTTCATTAGACAAGTCAAAATTAATTCAAATAATTTTCCCGTTATTATCTAAATTTTGACGTCAGACATCAACAAGTTTTATTTAGCTTACTAATAGAAAGTAGTTTACTGTACCTAACTAACTCGAAAGATATTATTAAAGTAATTACTTGACTCAAACACTTGTTTCGTGCTATTTCATATTTAAAGTTAAAATCGTTAATGATGAAAATCGTTAGGAGGCTTAGACCTGTGCGGTAACTGTTGCTCTGTAACTGTATAAAAGTCTACCTAAGTATAAGAGTATTAGCTGTTATAGAATATATTTGAAACAAGAACTTAAATAAGAAGTTAAATGAAGGCTATGGACAGTTTTTATCGGTCCAATGACACCGATTTAGCACGCTCCTGCCTTGTTACGGTCGAAGTCTTTACTCGCTCATCCGTGATTCATGTAGCATATTGAAATATGGCGCCCGCCTGACCGGCCATCCGACCGTCACGTAGCAACTGCCCGAAGGAATCTTCCCTTCAAAGTGATACCTATTTGCCTCTCACGCTTCAAAGATAATCTGTCAATATCCATATTTAATATGAATTTCAATTTTTGTATTTTTGTGATAACTTGCCCATGTGTAAGAGCACCCGCAAATTTATTTGTTACTGCGGTCATACTTAAAAGTTACAAGTAAAAGGATGGTTGTAAGGATGACACTTGACACGATGATAGGTGGTACGGTGATGTTTCAAGTCCAGTGCCAGAAGCGGCATATAAACGAAAATACCATATTTTGCACAGCCAATCTACATAGCCCAAGACATAAAATAAGTTTTGTTTTCAAATAACTAATTAATGGTTAATGGGAATCTGTCATACCCACCTTGCTGAACCCCAGGCAAAAATTTCGTATTAAAAACGGCATTTTATCAAAAAGACATATTCTGGACATTTCTCTTAAGACCACCAATCATCGGTAAACACTACTACAGCTATGACTTGCTAGGGTACGAGCATGCGACTGCCGTACACGAGGTTACCAGTTCGAACCACGAATTATAATTGTCTTAAGCCTGAATATTCTTTAAAATAATGATTGTAAAATCTCTGCGACACAGGAAAGTAAGTTTTATTAAGACCTTTAGATACAGAACATTTTCATTTTCAATTATCTCTAAACTATCAAGTAGTATTAGGTTCGAGGAAATGTAACATTAAAAACAAAAAGAAAATTCAAATGTGTACGGGAGAGCTAGAATAAGTTTCATATTTAAAAATATTTTATTTCTTAAAAATTCTAAATAATAAATTACCCATCACCATTTCCCCTTTAACAAATAGATACACATGAATTAAATAAAGATATAATTACACTTTAAGATAGCAATAATAAAACTGAACATTTACAATAAGGAAAACGGCTCGTAAAAATACATTTTATTTTCGAGTTCTGCTGCTGTTTATTGTCAAACAGACATTTATTCAAGAAAATAGTATAAATATTTTTTTTTGGTTAGGGTAAAATTAATTAGCAATTAAATACAAATAAATGTAAGACATATTAATATAACATGAAATGAATACGAGGCTAACAAATATTAATTTGTACAATATAAACTATATCCGATTTAGCTATCCGATATTGCACTATTAGGAAGCCAGTTCTGTGCATCAATATAAAGGATTGTATTACGTTCACTGCCTCCTGTAGTTGTAAACTAATCTGTTAATTTTACTAGCTTCCACAGCTCCTTCTCGGGTTGCGGGTACGGTATAGTAAGTGTCGTCGTAACTAGCATATCGTTGACTACTCGGCTTAAAATCCAGTTGTAAGTAATCCCCCTCTTCTCGTCTTAATTGCCCTTTATCCTTACCATTGTACCTCGGATCTTCGTATACCGTTATAGTTTGTTTTCTATGCGCTACTACGGGGGCGTTTTTAGGAATTTCAGCAACTGGGTTTACTTGAGATTCACCATAACCATATCCGTAGCCGTGATTCGGTCCGTAACCATAACCGCCTTCGCGACGATAGCCTTTATCGTCATAATATCCCGGTCCGCCGTAATCTCTTTCCCATCTAGGATCTCTTTGCCAATTATTGTCTCTCTCCCAGCCATTATCTCTTTGCCAATTTGGTTCCCTTTCCCATCCACGATCCCTCTGCCAATCGTTAGCTCTTTCCCAACCCGGATCTGTCTGCCAATCACGATCACGCTGCCATGCTGGAGATTCCCAATTACGTTTATTTTCCCACTGTTGCCAATCCCATCCAGGTTCAGGTCTTGGTGGAGGAGGCGGAGGTGGAGCGTGATATTCGTGTCGATTTCTTACATTATCTCTGTCATAGTTGTTGTATACATTATGATACTTATTATGGTCCAAGTTGTCATCTAAGTGATACTTCTTTCCATAGTTTTGATGATCCGCGTGTTTCAAACCTGTATCACCATATCTATTGTAACCACCGCCTCGGTAATTATCTCGTAGATATTCCTGACCTTTATTATGTGAACCGTGATAGTTTCTGGCGCCCTGATTGTCATGAGAATTTTGTCTGCTATTATATGCAGCCTGATCACCTTCATCATTGAAATCATCAAAAAAAGTACTCTTGTTAGAAGACTCATCTTTGTGATATGAATTTTGAAACCCTTGTTTACTATGACCTTTCTTATGTCCCCTTTTGTAACCCTTTGCTTCACTATCCTCAACCTTGTCTTGTTTACTATTGTACCCTTTGTACGCGTCGCTTTCAGATGCTTTATTAGAATCATGCTCCTTGTCAACGTATTTGGCTTCATCATTGGCTTTAGAATATTGATTTTTATGACTATCATTTACTAAGCTGTGCTCTTGTAGTATCTTTTCACCTTTATGCTTGTCATGTTTGATCGACTCCGCTCCTTGGTCGTGGGCAGCATCCTTTAAATGTTCTTCCAATGCTTCTTTAATTACTGATCCACTTAGTTCCGGTATTAACAAAATCACAGATATAATTAAACTAAAACAGTATTTATATCGAGGCACCATCTCATTACAGATCTATCAAGAGACGCTAACTGTCAAACGTCGAAATGATTATAACACGGGAATTGGATATCATGAACGGTTTTATATCGTTGAGAATCGTGTTGGACTTCATGGTGAATTAGGGCACAATGACAGGAACCACAGAAGCTGGGGAACAATGAATGAATCTGGGCGGTGTCCGTGACATGACATTACCGTACTACTTGCACGCGGACTACCTGGTCGAGGTCAATGGAACCTAACGAGAATGTTGCACAGAAGGAAGGTCATTGAATTACTCCAACTGTACCTCGGATCCAAAAAGTAACGTTACTCATTGTAGCTTCTTACTCACAATGACAATGACTATAACGAATATTCAATACAGTGTAGGACTGGTGTTTTTATTGAAAATATAACTTAAAATTATTTAAATATACATGTTTACGAGTATGCCTAGCCCTACATTTGACCTCTTAAACAACAAACACAAAGTAGGTACAGCATGCGTCAGTTAAGCTTCCTAACCTAAAGTTATGTACTTATGATTTCCACCGAACCTAGCCGATTAGCTGCCGCGGCAAACGCGTTTTTTCCTTCACGCAAAAATGTAAATTACTTCAATCCGGCTAAGATAGTTGACGAGGACTATAGCAGGTATCTAATGTCTATTTCACTCTCAGTACAATGATATCTATTGATGCAGATTCCATAACTTACATTACTGTATAAGATACTGTATTTTTTTTATTTAAGTGATCCTAATAACTTATGTACCTAGGTACATAGCCTTTACCTAACCATATTTTCCAGCATGCAGCTCAGTTGAAATAAGTACCTACATTAAGTAAAAGTATAACAATACAATAACAACACTAACAACAATAACAGATATAAAAACAGACATTAAAAGTCAATACTGCATTTTCCAATGTCATACTGGAAGACTTGACGAGTTTAATGGAGACAGGAGCAACGTAGTTTTAAGGTCACCATCTACACCGTTTCGAGGTTAACCAATCACTATTATATTTTTTCAACATATTGATTGACTGGCAATTAAGTTGCAAATCAAAACTGCAACTATTCTAAATCATAAAAAATTGAAAACTTTATGTGGATGTTTGAGAGTACCTATTATGTATTGAGGCCTATGTCCAGCAGTGGACCTTAATGTGCTGAGATGATGATGTTGATGTGGATGTTTAACGTGACACACTGATCTGTGTTAAATCCCTAGGTGTGTGTTGACCTAAACTGCGCAAGTAGAGGCGGATATAGGTATACTTATGATAATGTACGCCAATACATTGACAAAGGTATTTGTTTTACCCTCGACGACCTCTGTAGAGTAGTCAGTATAATACATGGCTGCTACGCAGAGGTCTCGGGTTCGACTCCCGCTCAATGCAAATCTTTGTGTGCATGAACATGATTGTTTGCATTGGTCTGGGTGTTTTCTATGTACAATATGTATGTATTTACAAAAAAAAAAATTTAAGTATGTTTATCCGTTGTTCTGTTACCCATAACACAAGCAGGTTACGCCTAGCTTACTTTGGGAACAGATGGCGCTGTGTAGATATGTCCGTGAATATTTATTATTACCTTGTGTTGTATGCCTATTTGCGAAAAAGGCAAGTTTGCAAACTGTAGTCAGTGCAGCTTTGCTAATTATGCTCCACAAAATCTAGCAATATGTAGGTACAGTAGCCGGCCGTAAATATTGCACATCGACCTGTGGAAAAAGCCAATGGGTAAATTTCGGTTTTGTAGAGCGTCATCTCAGTCGCACACTATCAAATCATAATTTGTTTTAAGGGTACGCATGCCAGTCGCAACTCCATACAAACGGAGAAAGTTAATTGCTCCTTCATTTGATAATTTATAATCAAATAGTATTAATTTCTATATTAATATTATTTGTACGTACCTAATACCCCAAAGTTATTTTGGGCAATTTTAGCGTGCACGTTTTCAACAACAATCTTTTAGACTCTGCCAACTAACAAGTTCGTGTTTGTAGAATCCGTACCCTTAACAGTTGCTAATAGATACCACACTGTTTGTATTTCGTGCGACAGAGATGACGCTCTACGAAGCCGAAATTGGCCGATGGGCAATATTTACGGCCCGGTACTGTACCTACATGATACTTTCGGTGTTGCATTTATAAGCTTAGCTTAGCTGTCTGAAATGCAAATAAGACAAGCTCTCTGAAAGGTGCCTGAGGTAGAGGTAGAGCCGTGTCATGAGAAAGCCTACAGATACAGGCCACGTCGTAAAAACCGGCTTCCGTCAACTTGGACCAGTCAGGCCCTGCTACTAAAAATTAAGGGTTTACCGGACTCGACACAACTCAGAACAGATTGTCTGGCTCCAAATGATTCGGAAACACAATGACACCTAAAAGGCAAAGACAGAATGTGTCGGGTCAATTCGATTTAAATAAAATACAAATTAAGCATTGCCATATTTATTTATTCTTGTAAAACATTTGCTTAAATAAACAATCTTATTTTTAAAGTCACTTATTTCTGTAACTTCTTAAAAAAACCTTTAAATAACATTTCCAACTTTTTTCTAAATAAATTACTACAGAATTATTGTAATTCAAAACTAATTTAGGAAACCGCTATATAAAACTAAACAGGAAAAAACAAAGATCAAATGCAACAAGAAAACACAATATTCGTGACATGTGTGTCACAGGGCAGTGTATGTCAAAGACTTATAAAAAACCTGCGTTTATACTTTTATGTAAATCACATTGTCATATTTCGTAACAATAAATCCCTCAACAATCAATCAATATTGTTGACTTATATTATTGTTAAGATTTATCAACTACATAAATACTATTATCAACAATAGAAAAATGCTGTTTTATTAGGCGTTATGAATAAAGCACGTAATACATTTATTTATCAACAAAAGTTTAATTAAAAAAGGGGTAACTATGGAAATTTGTAAAAACAGACAAAAACTAATAACATGAGGGTAACACAGCAATCAGTCGTTTTGTCGTACTTCTTCCTTTTGTCTAAATTATACTATTTGATTGGATTTATTCATTAAAAAATAAATATAAATAAAACAAGGAACCAGTCCTTATCAATCACTTGAATTAACGGTTTTAATTAATTAAACTCATTTATAACTTAGGAAACTTATTAATGTTACTTTAATACTTTACTGGGAACTTATTAATGTAAAAACAGTACAAATATGGATTCAGATGCTCTAGTTTTGGGCAGTTACCAAAATTCCCAAAAGGGGGTAGTTTTAAAATTTAATAAATTTATTACGCGACACCATTTTCTTTCGCAGACAATGCGTTGATCCTGGCTTTTAGATCTTGTACAAGTTTGTCTCTAGGTACTTCGTCTTCTTGCCTAGTCACAATATTTCTAACTTTGACCACGCCTCTTTTCAACTCTGACTCGCCGAGTACTACTGCTATAGGGATGCCGTTCTCTTCACAGTGTTGCAGCTGCGTCAACATTTTAGGATTTTTCTTGTACGACTGCTCCGTCTGTAATATAAAATGAATATGATAAGTACTAATAGTATTGAAGACTTCATTCTATTGTTTAATATTTATTAATGTACAGTCGGCCCCAAAAGTCGCTAAACACATTTTCAATTCCAAAACTGCTGAACACTAAAAATGTCATAAGTCAGTCTCGCACCAAGAGTACTAAACAACAACAACACGCTGAACACGGTTATTCCAAAAGTAGAACACACTAGTATTCTAAAAGTAGCTGAACACTTGTATTTCAAAAGTAGCTGAACACTTGTATTTCAAAAGTATCTGAACACTAGTATTCCAAAAGTAGCTAAACACCTAGGATTCCTAAAGTAGCTAGTAGTAGTAGTGTTCAGCAGTTTTGGAATTTAAAATGTGTTCAGCGACTTTTGGGGCTGATTGTACAAACAGTACTATTGATTCATGACAAAGTTAATTATTTTATTACGTTACTTCTCAATTTACTTCTTCCAATGAGAATTTGTCTGGACGCCGTGACGAGAAGTTGAGCTGTCATTAATAAATTTTACAAATTGATTTTTCGAAGATTTTGTAATGCATAAAAGATGCGGTTTTGTTTTGCAAGTTCGTCGTCATTAAATAAATATGATTAAATCAGCAAGTTATTGGTGAATAGCTGGTGGCTTTGAGATCACGCTGCGCTGTTTATGTCTCCATCATACGCGTTCCAGTGAAGTTTTCCTGGACGACAATGAAAAGTGGAGCATCGACTTTTTAAGGTTGTTTTTTTTTGTCTGTGTAAACTTATACTCTTACTTACTGAATGTAATGTATCTCACTTGACACTGGCAAATATGTAACTATGTTCATGACGTCATAATAAACAAATAAATAAATAATAAATACTTCTTCTAATAGTCATTTTATGTGCCAGATCATATATATTATCCTTTACCATCCTCTACCATAAAGTTTAGTGTTAGAATGAAATCGCTTACTTTTTTTAATCTGAACCTTCCAAACTAAGGACAATAATTTGTGGATCCCATAAACAATTGTTTTGCATGGGATTCGAAAACACGGTAGCTACCGCGACCGCCGTGCGATCGAAGCAATCTGATCAATAAGTTTCTACAACCAATTTCCATTTCAAATCCAGGACACAATAAGAACAGTTTAAGACAAATCAACAAATTTTTTTTATATTATTTAAAAGCTTAGTTACCTTAATACCAGCATTCCAAAGTTCAGTACAAATCTTCATTCTTTCCTCTAGGAAGTTTTTCTGTGCAGACGCAACATAAACGTCAACTTCGTTTGTACGCACACTTATATCACCGGCTGCTAGTTTAGCTTCAAGCACTGAGAATATACGCTCTACGCCAATACTTACGCCTACGCAAGGTACCTGTTGACAGATTTATACTATTTAGAAACTTGTTTAATATTATAATTTATTGTCGAATACTACTAGTGCGTGATATAGATAATTTTGCATTGATGGTCAGTTGTTTCTTCTGTTGAGAAGCATTTATAACAACCCTTTTTTTAATTTGAGGTAAAATGAAATCAATCAGAAAATATTTCAGGACATGATTCTTATAAGACAGTGCTCCGTCCTCTATCACGCGATGGACCCGGCACCCGCACGGAGAATCCATAGAATACTAAGATTAGATCTTAATAACTTAAAAGTACACCTTATGCGTTTCACAAAACTATTGACAAGATTTTTTTTTAGAGATAAAGCTTTGTTTTCTCGCAATAAACCTACGACCTGACAAAGGTGGAAAAAGATAGAAACATTAGGCCGGAGGCTTATGTCCAATAGCCGCTTGAAAGTTATGATAATAATGATGATGAATGTATTGTAAAATAGTAGTTTTGTAATCAACTACAAATAAAATTGATTTTGATTCCATTTTTTTGAACAGTTACAACAATATTAAAGTTTGAGGTGATATATTATCAGTTTGAGGAATTATTTTGGAATCAAGTTATCCTTTAAATAGAAGCTAATTATAGACCCTGAACTTTAGTGACTAAAAACATAATGACTTTATTAGTCGTTAATCACACAAAATGGCATAAAATAAAATGTTTCTCTATTATTATCACTTTTCAGCCCATATGTTTGTATTTGTATTTCTTGATATAGGTACTTTAAATAACTTATAAAATATGTGTAATATCTCCTAAATAGCCAGTATTAAAATGAAAAGTGTACCTGTTTATTCTTAGAATCAAACATTCCAACTAGGTTATCGTATCTACCTCCGCCAGCAATAGATCCGACAGTTTGGTCTTCATTGCCAATCTTAATTGGTTCTGAAAGGAAACATACCATATATTTATTATAATAAGTCAACAATCAAAATAATTAAGCCTACTTACAATTAAGTTTCAGACTAAAATAATTATGTTGAATCATACTTAATTGGATAATTAAGTGCGTAATAAAACGCATTATATAGAAGTAGTTATACATTGATTTCGCGAACTTAACTCGCAGTTACCTAGTGACCCAAATGGATAAAATTACTACTTTAATACTACTAATTTCTCCCTAGAAACTACTTTTACATAAGATTTAAGTATATTACTTACGCGTTAAAACAGCTTCATATATAACTCCAGTGTAATAATCCAATCCTCTCGCAAGGCTCAAATCAAAAAGAATCTTATCTTTAATGCCAAAGAGTTCACAATATTCTAACAGTAACTTGATTCCTTGTAAGCCTTCCACAGCTGCTTTCGTTTTGGATAGTTTTTCGTCTGCAAGGAGTTGATCAGCTAATTCGACGCCGCCATGAAGACGTACGTATTCGCCTATCCTGTCTGCTGCATCCGGTGTGATACCCTTTTCATTGATCATTTCAGTTCTTACTTCAGCCCAGGGTGACTGTAAATCGATAGACATGATCTTAAAATAACAGGAACAGCTAGATAGTACATGGACTGGGGGATAAAATTTTAAGATTTAGTTCTTTTTTTGTTATACTGTTGAAATATGCTTAAGAAATCTATGTCTAGAATCTATCATACTCCATCTAAATACAACAGCATAACTTAAAGCTAACAAAGAGCATGCATAGTCTTTTATGGATAGTTTGATATGTTTTGGAATGCTTTAATATGTAGTATGGTATCAATTCTAATACTAACCTTGTCTAACTTATCAACAGTAGAACAAGTAGTTCTAAACTTATCGGCTGGCACGCCACAGGCTTCAAACATACCATCCAACAGCCGCCTGTGATTGACCTTTAAGACATACTGTCCAATTTCGAGAGAATCTAAAATCTCTGTAACTACTTTCAAGCATTCAGCATCAGGTACCATTGGATCATATTGACCTGCTATGTCAAAATCCTGGAAATAATCAAGTTGAAATTTTAGTGGCTTTTTTAATACTTGTGCTGTATAGTTTGTTTTGATGTTTGTAAAAGTTTAAATTTGATATATCTCAATGTTCGATTTTAATGACTACTACAATGTAATGGATAGGATTAAACAATAATCAAAATAAAACTTACACACTGATAAAACTCTCTATATCTGCCTCTGGTCATGGCAGGGTTATCTCTACGATACACTTTTGCAATGTGGTATCTTTTAAGAGTATTGATTTTGTTCATAGCCAAATAGCGAGCTAGAGGAACTGTCAAATCATATCTCAGTGAAAGAATTTCACCCCCTTGGTCTTTCAAGTCATAAATTAATTTTGAGTCCTCTCCATATTTGCCAGTTAAGACATCCTGCCAAAAAAACAGAATTAAATGAGTGAATGTGTAATCTTAAAACAAACCCTTGACTGCCATATTGATAACTAGGTTTCAAGGTTTGGATGTAATGGCGCCGAAGAGATTAAGCTTCATCAATAATCTCAATCTTACAGGGTTTGAAAGGTCTTAATGATGATCATGAAATCAATGAAAATTTAAACTTAAGAGTTACTCTAGTTTTTAACTAAAAGACTAAACAATCATCACAGTTTAAAATAATTTAAAAAAAATCCTTGATGTAGCTAGCATGTATGTTTTGGTAAATGAAATCATTACATTGAGTATTTTATATATTATTATGTATTTGCAAACTAGTATGTAATCATAACCATTGTATGTATTGGTTAAACACATGTAGTTGGATTAACTTACATGTTTCTAATAAGTTTATGACATAATTGTGTCAAAATGGATGTATTGAAACACATGAAAAGTGTAAATACAGGAACAGAGGGACCATTCGTAGAAGTTGACGAAATAAGACTGTCTATAATAGCTAATAGATCACAATATGCAAGTGCAAACCATTTAGTTGACATTCGCTTGAGAGCATGATTTCTAATTATAGACATTTACAAATAACATACTTTTAACTCAAACACAGGTGTGTCAATACACTCAGCTCCATGTCTTTTAAATACAGCTATTATCTTCTGCAGCACACCATTTCTTATACTCATTTGCTGTGGACTATAGTCCCGAGTACCTTTTGCCGTTTTGAGGGTAAACTTCTGTGGAGCAGCCTCTTCAGTAGTTATTTGTGCTTTTAAAGCTAACAACTTTGCTACTTCTGCTTGAATCTTAAAAAAAAAGTTAAGAATTTATGAGTGATTAAAATATTTTTTTTTATAAGTGTCATTTGCACACATTTATTTTTTAACTGAAATTATGTTACATTTAATAACACATTCCTGTCTAAAATCATTAAACAGTATTCAACACAATAAAAAACATGAAGAAAGTTATAATAAAAGTAAGTAATAAGCGGAAACTAGGCCAATACCTTGCAATGAGAAGATGTTGTAATGCATTTTGTGAAATTAGTGCTGAGTACTAAGTTGTGTAATCGCATCACAGTGCTGTATTGCTTTATAAACTGCACAATTTTGTAAGACATGCTTGGCTAATTCTATCTCTTCAGTCAACAAACTATATGATGTCCCGTCACCATTACTATTTATAACCAGAAACAAACAAATTTATATTATAAAAAATCTTTTTTTTTTAAATGTGATTATTTTTAAAAGTTATTACTAAGGTGACGAAACAAGCATATGTTCCATGGGTGTATTGCAAAAATTAAAAAGTAAAAAAATAACTTTTCTAAATAACCATACTACACCAAAATGTACAGAACAACACACCTGTTGATCTAGTTTTTCATCATCATCAGGAAATAGTAATATTTCAGATTCAGTGAAACTCTCCATATGATACCACCACCTCTTAAGGTGGTTGTATTTTCTTAATTTAATTTTTTTTAGGCTCTTCATTAAGTCTATATCAGAGATACTAGGGGAAAATTGGCGAACATAGCTATACTGACTAAAATATTTATCAATAGCTGCTAAATCGTGTTTTGCAAAGAAACTCTTTACCTATAATACAAAAATAATTAGTTTCAACTGTGAAAGTTCTGATGCAATCTTAAAATAATTACCCATATGTTAGTAGTAGTTACTGTCAAATATAACTGAACACACTAACCTCATCACTAGATTTCTTTTCAGATTTCAGTTTCCTTACGAGATCACCCTGTTCTTTGATTTTTAAAAGCAAATCTTGTTGGTTATCAGCCATTTCGAATAATAATTTAACTATCAATAATTGTATAACCACACCAGTCTTTACAGTAAAAGTGATTGTATTTGAAGGTGAACATAAATTGCTGCAGGCTGCGGCTATTGCAATAGAATTAGAATGTTTCCATCAAAGAGTATAATATACTACGGAATACTTCAGTTTCCATTCCTTTGACTTTTCCAACGTGAATGGGCATGGGCAAGTGTCAAAACTGTCAAAAGTTTATGGTAATATTAATGACTCTAGAAAATAGAGGAACTGTATAACTATCACAATGTATGGCGATTTAAAAGGTTATTCTATGGTAGTAAACACCTTAATACTAAGTAATTGGTTATAACCACGGGAGAAAAATCAAGTGGAAATACAATACAACTAATTTACTATGGGAACCGCGCTGTGTCGCCAATAAACAAATAAACACACAAATAAACAACTGATAAAAAATAACAATATGTTGTGTAGCTGAATCTACATGTGGGAGTGGGAGTGAACCTTCATAAACTATAAATAGAAGTTATTTTTTTGTACCACAGAAAGAATTGTCTGACTTTTATAATCTTAAAAGATACGATTTTCAAGTTAATTTCATTGATGGCGGTTTCCGCAGTTCTGACAATTAAATACATACTTTGTTGTTAAGGGTGATATTCGCGTTATGTATTCCATAACTATGACATTAGCGACAAGTTATGCGTACCAGCGCATATTAGTGACACGCGTACTCTACGCGTACCATGCCTACTTAGCTATAGGCCGACCGTTTATCTCAGTCCCCGCCTGCGGTATGAAAGGGACGAGGGGGCGGGGTAGCGGTGTCCGTTATGGTAGCGTACACAAGAGCTATATCGGGTTGTTTACTATGCCAAATAAAATAAGTTTTTACAATAAAAAAAAACCGACTTCAAAGACAAAAATTGCACTAAAAAGTAAAAAATAATTAGTTGTATTTTGGTTTTACAACATTAAATCAGACATTCTTTTTACTTACTTAATTATAATCTAAAGAATAGGTTCTTTTAATTATTGTAAAAAGTATTGTTAAGGATATTTCTTGAAGAGTCTAAAAATATATTTATTTGAAGATTCTTTTGTTAGAAATTATTACAAATAATGTAATATTATTGTTATTTTTGGAGTAATGTGACAGCCACGATAGTTATATTCTATATTTTATTCCTGACTATAAATTTAAAGAAATATGATGTCGTGTTATACACTGACTAAAGACTAAGATGAGAAATAAGTACTACGAATCAAAGACAATTACTTAAAATTCTCATGCGAAAATGAAACGGCCATGTTTTAAATAAAATATTTATCAAATTAAAAACTATTTAAAGTGATCAGAATGTGTTAGACAAAACTCTATTGCCTTTTCTAACGACTTTGTAGACAACATTTTGCATTATTGATCCTATTCACGAATTACGATTTTTTTCAATTGACGGTGCTGGTTAGCTCCATAAACGCCCATAAGTTATGGAAAGCTTTAATCAGTTACTAAATAGGTATATTAAAACGTTTGAACGTGACACAGGTATTTTAAAATATAGTTATTTAAATATGATAAAAATAGTTATTAAATATTTGTTTAATTTTTAAACCAATCCATAAACAATCAACAACTTTATGTCAAACCCCGGACTCATAAACGCAACTTAAATTTTAGTCAATTGATTAGCTTACATTTTTACGGTTTTGTTTGGCTTAAGGTTGGTTTTGCTAACAAAAAACTCGCTAAACAGTGATTAAATTTTAGAGATTTTTATAAGTAAGGGGGTTAATGTCGAAGTCATATAATAATATAATCTGTTATTCATGGCCGCATCCATTAGCTTATGTATTATCGTATTTCGTTGGCTGACACCGACTCCAAAAATAACAATAATATTACATAATTTGTAATAATTTGATTATTTTTTAAAGAATCTACAAATATTTTGAATAAGAATGTTTTGAAAAAAATAACATTTAGTTACTTAAATAAGTTTTTGTTTAATGTGTGTAGTTTTAAGATATTATATTGCTATAATTTGCATATCCGATGTGGATAGACTGTTGAGACTAATGTATTCATACACTAACACCTGATATACACAGTTTTGCAATAAATCTTTATCTTTAATAAATATATTTGTTATTATACGAATGGCTAATTTAAACTATAAATATAATTATAACTAAAGTGTTAGAAAATATTTACAAATAATAACAATTGTACAATCATTAATTATATACAGTGGTGGCCATATAATTAAGAACGCTGAAATAAAGGGAAGATTTTTAAAAACTAAGACGCAAAACTTTTTAAAAACTAATAATCGGATCTCATCGCTGTAAAGGTCAATTTTGTTTAAAATTAAATAATTATAATGATTAACTTATTTATTTGATAAGGGTCAATACCATATACACAAAATACCTTTACAAACAATGCATTGCTTTAAATAAAATTTGATTATCATAAAAAGGGTACGTGTGAGTCAACCTTAGAAGATAGATATGCTCTCCTTGACTTAATTGTAAAACTTTTTTAAAGGTACAACTCTCTAATACATCATTTCAGTATATCTCCAGACGTTTAGGCAGCAGAAGCAAAATAAACGTTTTTAAGCGTCCCTTTTATAAACATATTCCATTACTGCTCTACTCCTATTAGGCATAGCGTGATACTATATAGCCTATGACACTCCCCGATAAAAGGACTATCAAACACAGAAAGAATTTTTAAAATCGGTTTAGTAGATCCATAGATTACCCCCTACAACGTCACAAACACACAATCACACAAACATACAAACACACAAACTTTACCTCTTTATAATATTAAGTAAGTATAATATTAGTAAGTATAGAAGTATAGATTAGTATAGATGTATTAAAATGCTTTTTAAAATTTCCGCGCTACATATTATTGTATTTTTTTTAAATGTAATGGCCATACGAAACAATGCCCGAGCAGTTTAGTAAATCGTTCTTAATTATTTGTCCAGCTTCAGTAGTAGTTTGAATGTGTTACTTTGGTAAATTAAAATAATTTGACAATAAAAAAATGCGATTTTATTCTTTATGCCTAAGCCACGTTGCTCTATTAATATGGCTATGTTATTACATAACTAGTTGTTTTTCAGAAGGTACACATCTCTGCGTATGACACGATTTAAATAAAAAACTCCTAGAACTTCAAATCGTTCTTAATTATATGACCACAACTGTATATTAAAATCAAAGTATAATCACATTACAATAATCACAGTTCACAGTTTACATTAAAACAGGTATGATTTAAACATATTAATTTGTAAGAATCAATCTTAGAAAATATTTACAGATAATAAGAACAATAATAAGAGCTTTTTTTATTTTTACACGCTACTATAACGGACACCTAGTCAGTATGTCAGTATGACACTAGTGCAGTATGCTAGTCCGTCTTCTATACAATTTACAAATGTCAAAGATGGTGGCGTCATCTTGGCACTAAAACTAGTACTTTCTTGGAAAAAATTATGCAATCTAAATTATTACACAATTTAAAGCCTGACCAGAAAAATAAAACAACCTATCCAAGTATTTCGATTGCTTTAGGGTATAATTTTAATTTTTCCTTCTTTTTATTTCATAAAAATAAGCTAGCCAAAAATTAGAGCTGTGTTGTGTGATGTAATGTAGTTCGGGTCACAGTATCTGAGATGGCGCCGTTTTGGCAAAAAATCAAGAGATAGCTCTCTCCTTTGTCCTCGCCCCCCGCGCACCTCTATTACCGCAGGCGGGGTCTGAGTTAAACGGTCGGCCTATAGCACTTCCACTTGATTTTTGTTCCGTGCAGCTCAACCTCTTGTCTTCTTCTACTTATTTTGATTTTGGCTCCATCGTTTATCAACCTCTTGTCATGGCGTCCAAAAATTAAATGTCAATGTTATTGTTATGTCATGTATGTCAACGTTCCTTACTTCTTATTTGACATGACTTATCGTATGTCTAATATTTTTGTTTTGTCCTGTGTTAATATTTCTACGTATTTTATGAAATACTTATAAAATGGATCGATTTGAATATATAGAGGCACGTCTGTTTGAAGGTGAAGATTATATAAAGCGAGACAAAAATGTTAAAATTTATGACGGTGACGATAAGGTTATTTATTTTTCATTAATATTTTGCTCTAATATTTTATTTTCTAAATGTTAAGAATATATTTTATGTTTTTAATATTTCCAGACACAGTATACAGACGGTGAAGTAGTTTTAACAACACATAGAATATTATGGGGGAAGCCAGGCGATATACCGAAAGGCCTTGTCTGCTTATCACTTTATTTATATTATGTGTTTTGTGTAGAGGAAGAAAATGGAGGTGTTTTTGGTTTTGGTGGACCTAAACGAATCATATTGCATTTAGGACCTGCGCTGCCAGGTAATTATTTGGTAGTATTTAAATTATTAATAATTGTTCATAATAGTAGCAGTATCTACTAATTAGCCTAGATACTAGTAACATAAATACCTAGGTTTTTCTTAATTAGTATAGTTTCGTAATTAGTATATACTGTGAGTAAGACCCGTATAAAATAGTATTATGTATACAAATCGCAATAGTTTAAAATCTATTATTAATAAAATAGTTATTACTAATCCTTTTTATAATGTGTTGTGATGTGTGGATGTAAAGAAAAGTAGTGTTAAGAGTCTATAGTGAAAAGGACCCTATGACTCTGAATTTTTTATAAATTGTATAATTGTTAAAAAAAATGTATTATTTCAGGTAAAAGACCGGGTCCTTCTGTGGTCAGCCCATACCATTTTGTTAAGTTTTCTTTTAAAGATGGTATTGATGAGGCTTTCTATAAAGCACTTAATGATGCTGTGGCTGCAAAAGCATGGGAAAGACCAACACCAGTTATATCATCTATTAGCTCAAGTAACTCTAGTGTCACCCCAAAGACATCAACAAATATAAAAATTCGTTCTGGAATTGTTGGTATAGAAAGAAGTATTGAAGAGCAACATAGACAGACAGGGGAAAGTATTAATGTAGCATTTCAGGACCTTCGGAAGCTCATGGAAAAAGCCAAGGATATGGTTGCTATATCAAAAAATATATCTACAAAGATCAGGGTATTAAAATAAATTTTGTTAAAACATTTTCAACTATAATTATTATCATGTATTAGTATTTACAATTTGCTGAATATTATTAAGTAAAAATTTTTTTATAAATTATTTTAAATCTTAACTTTCAGCTGAATTGTGTTAAATCACTTAGTTGCATTTATTCTTTTACAGGATAAACAAGGTGACATTTCTGAAGATGACACAGTAAGATTTAAATCCTACCTAATGAGTTTAGGCATAGATGATCCTGTGACTAGAGATGCATTTAGATCTGACTCTGACTATTATTTAGGACTTGCTCAGGAAATATCAGATATGCTGGTTGCTGTTCTAATGGTGAGACATTAATTTTCTACCACTCAAACATTTACATTAAAAAATTTGCAAAAAATATGAACAGAATCACTGTCTTAGAATTTTATGTAAAATGTTTATATGTTAATGTTTTATTCTTTTTGTAGGACTGTGGTGGCATAATGTCTTTAGCAGATGTGTGGTGTAGAGTAAATAGAGCCAGAGGATTGGAACTAATTTCTCCAGAAGATTTGCTAAATGCTTGCAAGTTAGTATATATTAATTTGAACCATCAATGTGTTCTTTAACTCCCAATGTAGTACATAATTTTTTTTCTTATTTTTCAGTACAAATTCTACTGTTTCCATTATCATATCATCTGTATACATTACTGGTTATTCCTAAGTTTCTATCACTTTAACTCACAGATCTGAATTACCACCAGAGAGTGTCCACATAATCAAAATCTCAAAATAAGCCGAATAGAATAGAATAGAAAAGGAAGGGGGGCAGGGGTTGCTAAGACTGCCTTGTCACTCAGTCACATCCTTTTATTTTCAAATATTTATTCTGGCATCCAATGGTGTTTCTTAAGCCTTCATATTATGTCCCTATGTACCAAATTTAATTTATCTAAATTAAATTCAATTCAGAATTTAATTCAATTTCATTTCTTTAATTTCAATTTTAAATTTTTCAATTTATTAGGATTCAGTTTAAAGCATAACATACAGTTTTAAGTCACATTAAGTTATAATAATATATGTTTTCTTCCTTATTTAGATTGCTGCAAAGTATTAATGCTCCAATGTCACTTAGAAAATTTCCAAGTGGAGCTTGTGTATTACAACTGAATAGTCATAGAGATGAAGAAGTGGCAAAAACTACTAGTGAATTAGTAAGTGTTTGTATCTATTGTGAATATATTTAATTGTAATGGCCTGCATAAAACTAGGGTGTTTTGTCTGCGGACTTTTTATCCATTTAAATATCTTGGTACAGTTGTAAGCCATCCGCTGTTAACTGTATTATATTAACTGTATCAAGAAATGAAAACGAGGGATTAAATTAGTTGAAGACATGCAGAGTGGACCGGACAAAAGTACGGGGGAATCCCCGAAAAAATTAAAACATGTTGTACTAGGCGAAGCAACGCACACTAGTACGCTGCGCGTTTTCAAAAAGAGATAGAAGATAGGTATTTAGGCTAAGTGCAAGCGAGATAGATATAGAGCAATGACATGGATTCAGATGATAACGCGATATCTATAATTTATTTATTTTATAATGACTTTAGAACGCGTTGTGCGCTCAAATATTTGCTGCCATAGCATGCACGTTGCCACATTTCCAGTCAACAAATGATTGCACATAGTTTGCTTTGAGTTCGCGGTAAATTTTCGCCGGATGTACAATGTTTAATTATATAATATAAACTACAATGTGTTTTTTTATTCGCAGTTGGAAGAAAATGGGTTCCTAACTCCCGTCAAACTATCACAAATCGAAAATATGTCCGTCCTATTAGCCCGCGAACGTCTGTTTACCACTGAACGCCTCGGATTGGCATGTCGAGATGAATCAATTGAAGGCCTGGCGTTTTACCCTAATCTATTTCTAAGAGAAACCTCTTAACGCTTACTATTATTATGCTGTTAATTATTTCAAGAGTTTAATTATATATATATTTAATAATTTGCGTTTAATTTATAAGAACCTCTAGCCTCAGGGATGGATGGATGGATGGATACTAACTTATTCTTCCCGCACAAGACTATCGCCGTCCATACAATGAATAACCTATTAGATAATTATTAATTAGTTTCACACGCCAATAACTATTCTTGCGCACGTGCACAGATTCCAGTTAGGCATACTTGCTTTATTAACCACACTCTACCACATGAGATGGTGAGCACTCATAGGTTAAAGTTAAAAAAAATGTGAGCATTGTAGATACAGTATTCGCCAGTACAAGCCTTTTGCAGTTCACTGCTGGACATAGGCCTCTCCCGCCTCTCGATCCTGCGCCATCCGCATCCAGTCCGACCCAGAGACCTTTATGAGGTCGTCGGTCAACCTAGCTGGGGGGCGTCCTACACTTCGTCTGCCGAGTAGCGGTCTCCACTCTAGGACGCGTTTGCTCCAACAGCCATCGGTCCTTCGACAGATATGACCAGCCCATTGCCACTTCAGCTTGCTAATACTACGAGCTATGTCGGTATATTTGGTTCTTTGTCGGATAACCTCGTTCCGGATTTTATCCTTCAAGAAGACGCCGAGCATAGCCCGTTCCATAGCTCGCTGCGCGACTTTAAGTTTGTGGACTAGCCCTATAATGTGAGTGTCCACGTCTCGGCACCTTATGTCATTACTGGTAGGACACATTGGTTGAAGACTTTGGTCTTCAAGCATTGCAGTAAAGGCGAAGAGAACACCCGGCGTAGCTTGCTGAATGCTGCTCAACTTAACTGAATCCTGCGATCGATTTCTTTCTCGAAGTTGTTTCTACCAAGTTGGACAACCT
This sequence comes from Schrankia costaestrigalis, assembly GCA_905475405.1. Classification (NCBI taxonomy): domain Eukaryota; kingdom Metazoa; phylum Arthropoda; class Insecta; order Lepidoptera; family Erebidae; genus Schrankia; species Schrankia costaestrigalis. The sequence goes on from FR997834.1 coordinate 6,653,725, forward strand.
GTCCGACGTAAACATACTCTTTAACAACTTCGAGCATCAATCCATCGACAACAATTGGCTAGTACAGTAGTACCCGCACCCATGTTGTCTTGTACTATGCGTTTCAAATAAGAATAGGACTGTCAGAGCGCCATGCGCCATCTTGTTTCGCATTTCTAACGAACTTCATGAATGTCATGTACGGTAGGAAAAAAATAAACACAAAATTTTATTATTTTTTACTTTAATATGTTATATAAATTTTTAAATAAAATAAAATTTTAATTGAAATTCAATTCTTCCACACTACTTATGGCATCATAGCTACGTTCTTCATCCGAATCAGATTCTATGTGAAACAAACTGCAAAATTTTCAGTAAAACCGGTTTTTTCGTAAGGTTTTTTATGTTATTGTTTCAATGTAACAAACAAATAAAACGGTAAAAAACGAAGAAAAATGTTTTTCGTTGAATTAAACAATCTGTTTCTATCGGAATTGTAAACGCTAAATATTTTTATTTCAATTATTTTACGATTTTTTTTGTTGGTCGTACTAAAATGACAGTTGCCACATGAAGTTAGCAGCAAGTGCGATCCTATTCTTATTTGAAACGCATAGTATCAGTTAACGTGGCCATTCTAGTGATAACTAGTTTCTTGAGAAATCCGACGTATTGCAATCATTAAGCAAACACTATAGATGAGTAAAGTATTCTTTCTGTGAGGGTAAGCAGAGGTCGGTAGCAGAGCAATGGGCGAGTTTAGATTTTTTTCTTGTAAGAGAGCCTTGCGCAACGCCTTGTTAATAACGCCACGCTAATAAATAAACTTTACGTCAGTTTCGGACGACAGCTGAGCGGTAGCAGGTTGCACATTAATTTATTATTTGGCTATTAAGTTAATTGTTGGTTGAGTAACAATTTATTATTATAAATTATGTATAAGAGGACCTAAATGTATTGGTATAGGTAGGTTTGATTAAAAAAAACTAGAAAATCAAGCACATACAGGTTTATTAAAAGCTTGGCTTTAACTTCACAAAAGCTGGCTTTTGAAAGAGATAAATCTACATAATCATATTTGAAACACACTGAATCTATCAATCCATAACTATAAACCATCTCTCAAAATATTATCAATCTTACGAGTATTCTGTTACTTATTACTATTGCAAGATATGATCAAAATTTTACTTCATATATTAGAACCGGTGAATCTCCTACATACTAAGATTATAAAAGCCCTATCATTAACATCCAATAAATACAAAAATAAACCAATTTTCATAAATTATGAAAAATATAAATATATTTTAGACACTTGCATTGAGTGATCACAGGTACATCAAACACAGAAGCATTTTATTGTTGTGATATTATCTTCCTATACATTGTAAGAAGCAGAGTAAGTACTTTTCCTTATTATTAGTTATAATCACTTACAATATAACATACATTAATACTGTATTTTTGTTTTCACAATGCCAGAAGCTTGAAAACCAATACATGCCAGAAAATAAAAAAATACTAATCTACTACTTGCAAATTTTCATCTATTGCTCATAGTATGGTTAAGTTTGCCGGTTAACTGTACTAAGGGTAAAACAAATTATCCATGGTACAGTTACCATGGAAACTTAAACATACTAGGGGCAATAGATGTAAATTTTGACATAAACGCTGGAATGTGATACATTTTCATATTCAATACTCAATTGCACTCTTAAAATCCTTTGGTAGTTGACTGTACTTTCCACAAAGTTCCCAGGCTTTGAAGTCATCACATGACCTAACATTTTCTACAAAACATTCAACTCCTCGTACAAATGGTAGGAGCATTTCTTCGTTGATCATTTCAGAAAGACGATGTAGGAAAGCAATATTCTTAGCGAGACTATCCTTAATTTTCATTGATAAAGGACGCTCAGTACATTGCACAATATCAAGCTGCAAGAAAATAAATGCATGTTTATTATGCTGAAATGTTTTTGGCAGGTAACATTCTAATTCTTGTAATTAATATTGTAAATTCTGACCATGGGGTTTAAGCAAACCTGTTTTTAAGAGAAATCTTTGATAAAAAGCCCTATGAACATGCCTCACCAGCAAGACATTTTCAGGAAAAAATCTTCAATTGATATGTGGCCTTTCTTGCAATTGTAAAGTTTCCTTTTAGATACTACAATAACTTAGATTACTACAATAACTTGTGAATAAAAATAAAAGATCACAGATAAAGAAAAATACAATCTTACTTTTTCATCCACAGCTGATATTTGTAGACCAAGGTAAAGATTAAGACACTCTGGCAAGGTCTTAACTTTACTAGGTAGACAACCTTTTTTGTTCCTGGTGATGAGAAGGTCACCCACCTAAAATAATTCAACAATATAGGTATATTAAAACAATTACAAGACCAGCAGGTCTCTGCTTCTGTATTAATGGATACAGAAGCAGAACCTGCTGGTCTAGAGTCTATTTGCTAAGTCAAGTAACCAAAATTAATGAAGATTGTTGTTGTGTAATGTATCTATCATTTTATATACATCAATCTATTAAGTTAAATTATGTTTTATGTTTGCAATTTTGTGACCTTGTACTTTTGAATTACAAGATAAATGTTATCAAATATAAAACATGACTTTATATTTACCTGAGTATCAAAAACAGAATTTAATTTTACAGCATGCTTATGATATAAGCAGTCAGAGAGTTTTCTAGAATCATGGACAATTTTTTTTGGAGTTTCACACTCTAAGAGCTTCTTTAGCCCACCATCAAATGCATGATATTGCATCACTTGAGTGTCAAAAATGTATATTTGTTGTGGGGTAGATAAAACTACAAAAGGCATTTTGCATTTCCTTCCCATACTAGCACCATCAGTGCTGACACCAATATAATTATACTGGTATAAGTCCTCCAAAGCACTGTGGAAACTATTGTCTACTTGGTTAATGTATATATATTTCTTAGAAATTTTTATTATTTCTTCACATTCTTTCTCTGATATTTTTAAATGTTTTTGTTCATCTGGTTCTTTTAGTTTGACAATATCTCTTATTTCATTATCATAATAGTGTAATACACCATCACTGGGTTTCCCTTGAGGTAATTCTTTCACGTTATATAGAGATATTTTTGATTTGTCATTGGTTATGCCATGGAACCGGCCTTCAAATATTTCACTGTTTTTAGTGTGAACTTGTAAAAGTTCGCCTTTCATGTAGAGAGTATCCATTTTTTAAGATGTTTAAAATAGATGGGAATCTGTATTTTTAGTCTTTTTTTACAGGTTTAAGAGGTTTATCAACTTCGTTATAAGCTCTATAGATATAGACACCTAGTGTTACATGTAGCACGACAACCGCAACCACTGCAGAGTAGACGCTACTCGTAATAGGTTCTAATCGCAGAATTCCATCAAAGAGTACACTTTTAGAAGTAAAGAAAGAAAGGACAGGTACGACAATAATGACCAGGCAATATTTAATCACCGTCTGAAAAACTTGAAAATCGGGTAAATCCTGAAACAAAGCAAATCGAGTTACATAAATTGTATTGACATGTTGGAAGAAGCAATATTGACTTATTAAAACACTTACATTGGCGCGTCCTTCAATCATCATAAAACAAAAAGAAAATAAAATAATCGGTTATCTTGTGAAAAATCACGATTGTCGCAATTTTTATAGTCACACGATCACACACTCTTTGATTTGATTGACTGAACTGAACATAGATCACAAACTACAAATAAAACGACATAGATAAGAATATATTGGAACTGACAACATTTTGACCACAGAGTAAAGTAACTTTGAGTGAGGTTGAATCACGGTTGAATGAACAACAATGAAAAGGAATGATAAACTTTTGCGATAATAATATTTTAAGTATTAAGTACGTGTATGTATAGTATAAAGGGTTGCTTGGCTAGAGCGCATAAAATATAGGCGACAAACAAAACTCATACGTAAATAAAGATATGTATACTTTCATGTTTATTAATTTTCTGGTCGGAATAAATTTGACTAAATACTATTACTCCAGTAAAATAAGCATTCAACCTCGGAATGGAAGCGAATAAGCTGTAAATTTGCATAAACCTTTGTTTTGGTGTACTAATGACTGGTAGAAAAGTCTCATATGATCACGTGTCTGCGTCATAAGTTATTCAAGGTCAAAGGTCACGAAAATCAGTTTTTTCCAATTATCTCGTTTTCTATGGAAAATACGCCATTTACGTCCTTATAAATATTGTAGATCACAAAATGGTCTACAATTTTTGTTCAAAACATTTTTCCGTATGACCTACCGTTTTCGAGATATAGCGCAACGAGAGGCGGGCGCACATTCGTACAAAAATAATAAAAAAATAATATAAATTAATAATAATAACTGTATCTTTATCCTAATATCAATTTTTCATAGTTAACTATTATGTCAACTATAGAAACTAGCACCGCATTTCACATGACTTCTATAAGTACACTAATGTACAGGTGCGTGCACGTGATCTACAATATTTTTAATGACGTTAAATGCGTCTTTCCCATATAAAACGAGATAATTGGAAAAAACTGATTTTCGTGACCTTTGACCTTGAATAACTTATGACGCAGACACGTGATCATATGAGACTTTTCTACCAGTCATTAGTACACCAAAACAAAGGTTTATGCAAATTTACAGCTTATTCGCTTCCATTCCGAGGTTTGCCCCTATTTTAGCCTTATTTGACTGTAGGTACTATATCTTATTTTTACACTAAGACGCATTCATCCAGAGCATGTGAAATAGGAGTACTGTTCTAAATTGTCTTAGCGCCTGCACTGCTTTGATAGAGTAGACTAGTATTAATATAGATTGGTGGCATAGAAATTAAAAATTATATTATTATTATCGTCGATGATAGGTACTGTCCATCCGCAGGCCCAATAAGAAGGTCTGCTACGCACTTCCACACGAGCCAAATGTTGGAAAAAGGACGTTAAAAATTTAAACGGCAGCACTTTTCGCACCGAAGAAAGGCTAAAATTTGGTGTTGGACTTATAGTTTGGGACATTATAGGGTTAGAGGAGGTTAGTAGAAGAGAAGAAGATACATTTTCGAAATGAAGAAAAACATTAATGTAATAGATGTGATACAAATAACAGGAATGAAGTGTGTTTCCAGTTTAGAAACACTAAAGAAAACTGATTTTGTTTATTATAATATTGTGAGCTTGCTGATCACATTCGAAACTTAATACCACGTTCTAAAACAAAAATAGAAGAAAATTAAAGTGTACTGTTTATACCCCAAGAGCTGACAGGCATTTTTGAGTACATCCTTGAGGCACATTGAAAATATTATTGTTGATTAGTTGCGAATGTGTGGATGATGAAATGGCCGACCTGGCTGGGAGGTTGCGGGGCGTTAATGAGCTATGAATTTTTTAATTCGCAACAAAGAGTATATTTATTATACGGGAATTCGCAATTTTTCTCATGCAGAAAATGTTCTTGAGGCACTTTGAATCTTACAGCATTTTAAAGTCTGATGTTTAATTAAACGATATATCATAATGCCAGGCGATTTGGTTAGGATTTAAATGGTGACAGGCGATTTAAAGTTATTTGTATTAGAGTAAGTTTACATTCATAGCATAGCAACGACGCGTGATTTAAATTTGTGTTATTTTGCATTTTACCTAATAATAATTAATATTAACAATTATTACGTAGTTTATGGCAGGTAAAAATCAAATTTGTGTATTTTGTAAAAAAAGTGTTGAAAAATAATTGTTTTCAATGAAAAAACTTTGATGAAAAGTATTGATATATTCCGTATCAGACAGAAGCATGGTTTAAAATATAACGATGTTGTTTTGCCATGTAATATTAGTTCGAACGATGGTTACTATACCTCGTGTTATATATGAATTTTTTGGCTGTCATGAAGAAATACTGTGACGAAAATACACCTGAAATACCTGAAACACCTGATGTATCTTCGCTTTCATTAGGTACGTATAATACTGCATATTATTAATATATTTATGTACTTATATTATTGTTATATAAGTATACAATTTTGGTCGTTTGTGTTATTTACAAGTTCAAGTTCCCAATACGATAAATGTTGACATCTGATCGATTACGAATTTATTACTGGTATGAATGTTTATATTTTTCTGAACGAATTAAACGATAATTTTCACACAAGAGACCTAACAACCTTGAAAATACTTAAACATTTGTAAATAATATGTCTATATCAATTTATTATTAAGCAAATTATAAAGTGCTCTTTCAATAATAAATTATGAATTCTAGAATTATTATTAATTATTATTTGTCGAAAAAAATTATAAATGAGTATGTTGACTAATAATTATTTCTTTGAAAATTCATTAATATTTATAGTAAATATATTTATAATAAATATAATAAATACATTTTTTGCGCAATAAAAATATAACTTTAAATCGCCTGTCACCATTTAAATCCCAACCAAATCGCCTGGCATTATGATATATCGTTTAATTAAACATCAGACTTTAAAATGCTGTAAGATTCAAAGTGCCTCAAGAACATTTTCTGCATGAGAAAAATTGCGAATTAAAAAATTCATAGCTCATTAACGCCCCGCAACTATAGATGCTAGCGGGAAAAAATCCGAATAATTCAAGTTGATTAAATCGGAATAATACCGAAATATACGGGAACTTTGGGATTTTTTCAACTGATCGCACTGTCACGTGATTTATTTATTTTATTATATTTATTATATTATTTATGGGCTATAAAATTTATATTATTATGTTTTTATTTATTATGTGTATAATTATAATTTATAGGTAAGTATAAATTATTGTAAATAAACTATTTATGCATTTTGTCTGGTACCGATAGTTTTAAGTATATTATTATTTTAGATTAGTTTAATATTCGGGCGATATATTTGACGGAAAATTCGATCGAACCTTTCACTCACTCGCGGGGGGAAAGCTCCTCCGCAAAGCATGTCCTCTCTCTCTTACCGCACCAGGCACCGCTGCCAAACAACTCGAGAGTCATGTCACAACGTGAACCACTCACGTCGTGACATAAGTCGTGCAGACGGGCTCGCGCACGTGACGCTGCGGCCGGCGCACAAAGTTGTAGCGGCGCCGGCGCGGCGGTGATCGACGATCGATGCAAAATACTATTTTTCAGCAAATAAAACATAAAAATATTTATTAAATAAATTTTGAATAAATCCGATATTATGAAATTTTCCCTGAATTTTTCCGGTATTATTCCGTATTAATCAGAAGTTTTGCAACTATACCCGCAACCTCCCAGCCAGGTCGGCCATTTCATCATCCACACATTCGCAACTAATCAACAATAATATTTTCAATGTGCCTCAAGGATGTACTCAAAAATGCCTGTCAGCTCTCCGGCTATTAAGTAACTGGGCGATGAGGACTTTATCTAGCTGGACGCTGCAGAAGAAAATAGCGGGATGAACTAACACACTCGAAAATAATTGTCAAATAAAATTCTAAAAATCTACCCGATATAGTCCTTGTATTGGTCAAACAAATTATACTGATTTATTTCCTTTCTCTGCAGGCATTCCATCAAAAATAAATTAGCCAAGCACCTTACCTTCTTCTAAGCTACTGACTGTGTGTGATCTATCTTTTTAGATGCATATAATAATAATGTTTAAAAAATATTTTGCTAATGTTTTGATAATCAATAGTGACTTATTTGTGTAAACCTCGTGTAATTAACACTTTCGCTGCTTCACGGTAGCTGAACACAAAAGGTTAACAATGAAATTGTGATAAAAGGGGTATTATTAAAATACATGACATGTAGGTATCAGAGCATATAAATATTTGTACGCATAATAAATCAGTTCTGTCACACCATATGTAGCAAGTGATCATGAGTATTTATTTCTTAATACATTTTTGTAAGTGAAAAATTAAAAATATGATTAATTTTCAAACTAGTATTCTATTGTTGTTGTTTGTAAGTATTTCTATAGAAATTAAAAATATGTTTAATTTAGTTAAAAAAAGCAATAATTAATAGTTTTAATAAAAAATAAAATATAACAAGGTTCTATCTTAAAAATTATCCCTTCAACAGATCGGGTCAAATAGTACTTTAATTGATTTTAACGAAGTTCAAAAAAATCTTTTGCAATGGAAGAACCAGAATTTGCTCAATTTAAGCGAGGTTTGAAATTATTACCTTTTTGATCTTTAAAGCAGTAGGTATAAATATTATGTGGTTTTACTTCAAATGTTTTGATCCCCAGATTGGCGTCGCACCAAACGGAGTTTTCGACTTCAGCGACGTGAAAAATAAAATATTGCAATGGAAAACACAAAAATTAGCGGCTCTATGCCCATCTAATGCGTAAGATACAATATAAATTTAAGCTGTTAAGTACACGTTTCTGATCAGATACTTAAGTTATAAGGTAGGTACTACTTACTTATAAAAATCATAAAAAATATTTTGCAGCGCACAACTTCAAAATTTATTAAACCTTGTATGCAGTACATCGCAACCAACCAATGTGACTCTGAGAGATTCGTGCATAGCTTGCTTTTCGCGAGTAACTTCGATGCCAGAGGTAGGCTTTTTACTTAACTGCCCTTAACTTTTTCTAGAATATTTTTTAATATTTATAATTATTATTCTATATATCTACTATGCTGAACCCAAGCCCGTCTCGCCTAAAATAAATTTGGCAAAGCAGAGTGCACAGCTAGTTCAAAATGACTTAAGACACATTATCTAAGCTGGTTCTTTCGGTTAGATGACATGAACCAAGACAAACTTAATCAATATTAAGCAGTAAACAGAGCATGATAATTTTGTCTTGTTTCTTTTGTTACAGGGACCACAGGAATTAAATGCACTTAGTGTATGTGCTGTACAATATTTCACAGGCAATTATGCAGCTTGTGCGACGGCACTCATGGTAAGATTTACACACAGGAGAGCTTAGTTTGAGAGAGCTTTGAATTACCTTCTTTTTTATATAGGTACGACAATTAAATTGACCCTATGCGCCGCCTGCTGTAAAACGGCAGTGAACTCTTATTAAAGACCGATAACCCAATAATAAAACAATATGGTATAACGCCCGTTATCCTCTCGACTGCGAAAGAGTCTTCTTCACGACATAGATAATAGACCCAGAATAAAAACAGAAATAAGTGAAAAGTAGTATGAAAACGTTTTGACCTTAACGAAATACTCAGTTGTAACTTTTCTAGATCGTGCCGTTTCAGGAATTCAAAGGATCTACTAAAAGCCTTTATACAAACCAATTATCTAGACAGCACGCCGTTGGAAACAATCGAGAGCATCCATTATGTACTCTTTGGAACCATTACAGATGTGAGAGCAGTAGTTTTTTTGGTAAAGTCACCCCACTCCAAGTGAGGAATTCTCTGGCGGAGAATGCGAATAATCAAGAGTTTTCTTGTAGGTACGTTATCTGCATCTTTTTGTTATAAGGCATTCTAATTACAAATTCACCTATTTTAGGCGTTGTCGACTTCAGCTTTAAATGTACAACCTTCTGGATGTTTTATGGGATATTGTGATTTTGTCCGCTGTCTGAGACGAGCTAACTCTCAGAACTTAGTAAGTAAAGCTATACCATAATGCGTTAATTTATCTATAGATGCATACCTAGTGTTATTTAAAATGTATGTAAAAATAAATAATGTATCTTTTATCATTACTTTGTTTGATGCCAGCTCTCTAAGATCAATAAAATATTCTCTCTATTGCTTGATAATATTCTCACCACCTGGCTAAATTGCAAAATTATATTGACTACTGTAACCACCTCATGGTTAAATTAGTGAGTATTAATTTTGAAATTGATCTACATTCTTAGAGTGACAAGATCTAAGCTGTTTGCCCAGAGGTCATTAGGAAAATTCACAAACATTGAAGATTTTGTATAACGTTGCTGGTCAAATGACCTTGTCAATATTTTTTTGGTCAAACGTAACTGTAATTTTATTTTAGGTAGGTAGGTAGGTACAATAATTTAAAAAAATAGTCAATGTGTATTAAATGATGAACGTTATCATCCGAGTACTTCAAACAGAGATAAAAGGTATTTTAGAAGAATAGAAGACCCGTAGGTAAGTGCAAGCGAAATATATAGAGACTCAAATGATAGTGCGATATCTCTAGTAGAATTTATTACCATTTTATTTATTTTTAGATAATACAGTGCACAAGAGAAGCAAGAACAGGAATTAATATAACCGTAGACGCGGATAACGTCAGATTTTATGAAAATGTAACTTCGTGTATATTGGCTAAATCAAGATGCAGTTCCTTCAATCCAATAACAGGGGAACCACAAATTCCAGGTTATACTATAGCAGGAGCTAGAATTAGCAACGCCTTACAGTTTTCAGACGGAGCAGAATTACGAATCTTAGCCTTTTCCGCCAATACTCCTGTTACCAATTCATTTTGTTCAGTATCTTCGAATTTAACACAAAGTTCATGGCTAACAAATGTATGTTAGCTCATTTTGTGCAATTTGTTTTGTGTGTCTCGATGCAAGTGCGTAGGACTTGGGATCAATAGTCCTAAAATGATTCATACATAAATATATAAGTAATGAAAAGCACTCAATAGTTTTTGCCTAAACTAAGAGCTGATTAGTATGTATAGATGATTTTTATAATAAATTATTATGATTAGATCAGGTCATATACGTTTTGTTATGTATGTTTTATTTTGTTGTGAAACAAAAAAAAGATTGTATGGTGAAAATCCATCAATTAATAAGTACAGATTGTGATTAAAAATAACAAACGTCAAAATATCAAAATAATCGGAACTGTCAAGAGCATAGAACTTCTTATTTTCTTCTATGTTAGAAACAATATTTTGTAAATAAAAGTGTGATTTAAAACTGATGTGGTGTTGAATTTTCAGTGAGTAAATTTAAGATAATTTATATTTACTATGAATTTATTGAATGAGTTAACAATATCATAATGAGCCGGTAACTAAATTTGTCAAATGAAATTTATATTTCATTGGGTATTTAAAAGCGACCTTGAATGGTTGGCTCTTTTGTATTAAGCTTATTTTGTAAAAGAAAACTTATTTTTATATATAGTACGCTGTGATATAGGTTATTTGTTGTAAAACTCGTTTGTTGGGAGTTTATAATAAACACAACAGCATACTGCTCATAATCATGATATGTAGTAATATGTTATTAATTTCTGAAATTAAAACGACCTAAGAATTAATATAAAACATGATAATGATTTGTTTCATTACATAATTACAATTATTAATTCAGTATGAGTAGGTACTTTAAATTTAATTGAATACTCTTAAAATATAATAATTATTCTTAAGTTTTTTACACAAAAACAATATAAACACTGCATGTGTCTAAATTGTTATAATATATATCAGTGTGTAATTCAGGGACTGTCATATTTGGAAAACACACACTTTGTTAATTAAACTTCATTCCTTGATAAACATTTTTCTAGGCTCCCTAAAATCCGTAAATGAAAATGAATTTATTAAAATGACTTAATGGTATGTGCATCATTACATGATAACTAAATTCAAAATTATTAACTATTTATATGAAGAATAATAGGTCTTTACCTATGAAATTGCTGTTTTATTTCTGCACAGTCTTTAGACTATATTCTTTTAAAACATATATTGTTTATATATATTTTTTTGTTTAGGGAATATAGGATACTACCAACATCTAACAAAAGATAATAAATAAAAATAATTATTATTTGTATTATTAATAAAGCTGTGACATGGTCCAATTTAAAACAGTGGATTTTCCCATTTGTTTAATTGTAACATCTTCCCTGATACTTTTTGTTTCTTTGTTTTAAACACAATACCAAACTTACCACTTACCAATACCAAATTTCATTCGATTATGTTTAATAATTATTAAACAATCTAAGAAAACATTATTATAAAAAATCTAACTTCTGATAAAATCTTCATACAAAACAGCATTAACCATAATATGAAAAATGAAGTGTTTTATTCATGGCTAATAATGAATATAAAGTGTGTGCTATGTAGTTACAATATACAGGATTGAGTAAAAATTGAGAATTGTATTTTTTATTGCACGTTTACGCCTTACGGATTTGGATATAAGTAGTCAACCCTTACAGTCATACCCATTTTTCTCTAGCAACAGATGTGCCTGCCACCATACCGAGTTTGGCTAAGCTGTTTCCAAACTTTGCCATCTAGATGGACCATAGCTGCCTTACTGTATCTGTTGTAATTTAGAGAGTAGTGTCCACTTTTTGATAGTCTTTTATCCTACTAATAAGTGTGAACTGCTAAGACAAGTGATAGCTTGCTTTTTAAGAACCTCATAAGTATTTTAATAGAGATTTTTTATCTTGCAATTTGTTAAGTTGAGCCTATTTCTTGTATATCCAAAATTATTGTTACCAAACTCTACATCATGGCTAGCTCTAAAGTTTTCAGTTTAATTGAGTTCTTATAACTTTTAAACTATCACGTTTCATTATTATAAATATTATATAAACAGGATATTAATGCGCATTTTATTTACCTTTATTTTACTTGATTACGAAATACTACTTCATTGAGTTCTTGTAATAATTGCCTTTAATCTTGGATTACCTTTAAAGTATTGTATCTTAATTGAATAGATAGCTTAGGTGGTTTAGTGGGTATCCATATTCATTTGCCAAGCTCCTGTTTCTTTTTCCTCTTTTTAAAATGTCTAAACAAACATTTTTAACATATTTACTTAATTACCATAACAACATTAACTTTGTATGGTCAATGATATCTGATTGGTAGGATCTATTTGTACAAGGTAATATGATTGTAACTTAAAATATTTTAAGTCCAGATGTTTTAAAATTTATTTGTTACCAAAAAATGAAACAACTTTTACAAAAAAAGTACTACAATTAATTCTTATATTTATTTTCAGAAATATTTTTGCTAAACTTAGTTTTTGTTATTTTAGTCTTCTTTTTGTTTTTCTTTGTTGATTGGTTAGAATTATCTGAGTCAGAATTATCGGTAGCTGTTGGCTTAGTGTTTGATTTTTTTGTTTGAACTGCTGTTGTCACAATAGCACCTTTTTTAAAACGGGATTTAGCTCGTCTGTTTTCTCCAGGGATATGTTTCTGTGTATTTCTTGGTATTTCCGTAAAACTAGCATTATTTACATAAGGAGAACTTTCAGACTTTGTATGTTTCAATCTGTAAAAACAGAAATAAATTTATACCTTTTAGAAAATGTTTGAAGTCTACACATTTTTTTATATATTATCTATACTAATATTATAAAGAGGTAAAGTTTGTGTGTTTGTTTGTTTGTGTGTTTGTATATTTGTGTGTTTGTGACGTTGTAGGGGGTAATCTCTGGATCTACTGAACCGATTTTAAAAATTCTTTCTGTGTTGAATAGTCTATTTATCGGGGAGTGTTATAGGCTACATAGTATCACGCTATAACTAATAGGGGTGGAGCAGTAATGAAATATGTTTAAAAGCGGGTCGCGTTTTTTTCGCAGCCCGACGAAGTGGGCACGGGTCTGCTAGTCATTTATATTTACACAGTAAAATATGTTATTTCTAACTAGTTTTTATATGTATTATAAAAACGTAAGTGAGGAAATCTGCAGGATTGCTTAAGTATAAGGGTCGTAGCACATATAACGAAGCGTAAACGGATCGGCACCGTATCAACACGAGCCGTTCAGTATTATTTGTATGAAACTCCTTACTGCAACGCACACTAATCGGAATCGTAACGTAATCGGATTTTTGACGTTTGACACTGAGTAAGAAGGCAAGGCGGAGCCGATCCGGTTACGTTACGATATATCTGCTACGACTCTTAAAGTGGCTTTAGGTAGGTCACATACCATACAGAAGTAATGACAATGATCTGGATACACAATTGTTCCTAAAAATATTGTTCTTGGAGGAGAGGCACACCACACCATCTCACAGAGGTTGTCACTATTGATTGTGCATGCCTCTGACCAGCAACGATACCAAACTACACCAGTATGGTGTACGACATACACCTAATATACACTAGTATTGGTACTAGACGAATGTCCTCAGTGGACATTGAACTAGTATCAGTCATCACCTTTACTGATAATATTTATGTGACCCATTGCATGAACTTAATTTTATACTTACTTTCCCTTTTTCTTCCAAGTCTTTGGCAATTTATTTATTGGTTCTATAATATCATTCATAGAATTTGGCACTCTAAGTGTTATTTTTTTAGTTTTTGATTTCTTTTTCTTCTTTTCATCTTTTAATCTCTGCTGTTCTCCTTCCAATTCTTCTAACTTTTCAGAACATGATCTAAAATGTAAAAGGAATGTTAATATTATAAACAAAATCAATCAAATCATTCAATCAAATCTACCTATCGTAGTCTACTACTGGAAATAGGCCTCTTTAATCACAAGCCACAGAACGCGGGCTTTCGCCGATCACATCTAGTCCGACCCAGCGACTTTTCCGAGGTCTTCGGTCCACCTAGCTGGTCCATCCTTCTATACACTACGTTTTCCGAGTCGCGATCTCCACTGCAAAACATGTTCGCTCCAACGGGCCATCGGCCCTTCATCAAACACAACCAGGCCATTGCTACTTAGCTTGCTAATTTTACGGTAACTTTGTTCTTTGTAAAATCATAAAACCAGAGTAACGATTGTTTAGTATCATAAATACCTCAGTAAAGCTTCACTGTCAGTAAAATACGAATTCATAGAAAAGCTCGATATTCCCCAAGACAGCGGTCCTTTTTCTTCACTTTGTACGCCAGTCCATATATTTCTCTTCAATGTGCTCAATTTTACTTGTAACTCAGATGGTTGAGTACTTTTGCTTTTTATATCTGACAAACACCTGCATAAAATAATTTTATGAAGTAGGTACGCGCTTTTTGTAGATCTAGTTTTATTTTGAAGACTGATTTTATAAATATGTAAAATATATTTAATATGACTAAAATAGTAGGTATTACTTGGAATAAATTGAATGTAGATGGGTGGGAATATTTACGTACTTTGGCGGAGGCAAACGTCTAAATTGATGCCATGAAGCGGGATTCAGTCTTGTTTTCTCTGTTATTTCATTGAACATTGACACGCTTCTTGGTCTTCTACTTCTAATTGCTTTACTGTCGTGGTCAGAGTGATATGGGGAATCACTTGTCTAAAAATAAGTATAAAATTACAATTACTTTATTTGCCTTAGTAAAACTAACTACTACAGGAAAACAAGCTATATTGGTACGCAGTTACCGGTGCTCGCATTATTTTAAGTTCGGGCGGCATTTTCTTTTTACGCCTAGGCTTCACTTTGCCTGAGCTTTGTATCATTTTTTGAACACGTCGCATCGGGCTGTGGTTTCCATCAGAATCAGCATCTGAAGACATGTCAGTCATGGCATCTGATGTTAAGTCAATTGTAGCTCGCGATACCTGTAATGTAGTTCGTAAATAATTCAATTGGCTCAAAATTACATTGAATACTAACAAAAAATAAACCTACATGTAAAGTCTCTCGTTTTGTTTTCTTCTTCTCAATCCTTTTCATTTTTTCTAACTTTGGTCTTTGTTTCCTAGTCTTCTGCAAAAAAACAGTTTATATTTAAACATTAGGTAGGTAGTTTAATTTCATGGGTTTGATACTGAATCTCAACAATCATAATATCTACAATTAAAACATCAACACCGTAAGACCAACGGTTCAAAATCTCAACACTTCAGAATGTCAACAGCTTAGTATGTCAATAGTTTACAAGATCAAACTTTAAAATCTCAACATGGAAAAATTTTGGTTGTTGCTTATTGAAAGTAATCATCATAACAGCCCATTAATGTCACACTGCAGGGACGGGCCTCTTCCCGTGACGGAGGGATACTTGGCCTACTAATACCACGCTGGCCAGGCGGATTTAATTTCAAGTTTTCCTTCTTTTTATTTTGTGAAGATAATATTGACGGATAGTCCCTTAGTCAGTTTTTACGACACCCATGGGGTGAGCCCCATCTCACCCAGGAGGTGATATTGTATTCTTACTCCGTTACCACACGGAAAAAAATATACGTACACATAAAATATCTAGGCTTTCTTGAGCCCAAATTCTTTGTGTCCGTTAATTTCATTATTATTTTGTGAATACACAATTATTTTGCCTGGGAATTGAATCCACGGCCTCGCACTCGCCCCTTACACAACTACTTACTACCGAGACAGTTGCAAATCTATACTTAATAATGTTCTCCGCGCTGTGAGAAGCGCGAAGAACCGACAGCCGTTGGGCAGAAAGGTTCTGCAATGGTGACCGCATATCGGGTGGAACGCTGTGTGGGGAGTCCTCTCACACAATGTACCGACGACTTATAAAATAAAAAATATAAAAATAAAAATAAAAATCAGATCAAATCAGATCAGGGAGGCACAGGACCGCGCAAAGTGGCAATTTTTGGAGGAGGCCTACATCCAGCAGTGGATGTCTGTTGGCTGATATGATGATCTGTATTACTTCCAAATTAATTCCATTATATTAAACCCTATACCAATCCCTCTGGCCAGCGTGGTATTAGTAGGCCAAGTATCCCTCCGTCACGGGAAGAGGCCCGTCCCTGCAGTGTGACATTAATGGGCTGTTATGATGATTACTTTCAATAAGCAACAACCAAAATTTTTCCATGTTGAGATTTTAAAGTTTGATCTTGTAAACTATTGACATACTAAGCTGTTGACATTCTGAAGTGTTGAGATTTTGAACCGTTGGTCTTACGGTGTTGATGTTTTAATTGTAGATATTATGACTGTTGAGATTCAGTATCAAACCCTAATTTCATAACTTGGTAGCGTATTTCAATTAAGTGAAATATACTTACGTCGTTACAGTTCTTATTAATATCAGGGAAGATGGGAGAAGGTGGTGGTGCAGGTTGTTTGGTGGTTTCTTTACGGTCACCTTCAGAACTGCTACTTGAAGTATCACCTTCATCGCTAAAATCAAGGAGAAGAGTTAACAGAACTGCTGACTATGAATTAGCACATGTATTGGCTATGGAATAAAATCTACGTTATACTTATAGCTACCTGGAATAGTCGGAAAGATCTATATTTGTTGGTTCATCAGCGTTTGATCCTTCTTTAAGCAATCTTGTTACAATTTTATTTCGCAACCTCTCTTTACTTGGATCTTCGTCGTAAAAATCTAATAACGTTTCGCAAAAGGTTCTTCCCATACTTTCGTAGTCTTGAACTGAGAAATGAGTTGACATTCTGCTTCCTAATTCTGATCCACCGAACGAAGCTTCCATGGTGTAGCTGTTTGCTACTCCTAACATCCATATTACAACGCGTCCAGTGCCTTCTTTGCTACGTTGTATTCTAAATTTACAGTTTTCAAAAGAGAACTGCAAAAATAGTATTGTTTTAACATACTTTATGTACAGTAGGCACTACTTTATTACTACAATGTTGTTATTATTCCTTCATTACCTTGTCGGCAGCATTTTTGTGTAGCATTAAAGGAAAAACTTGTTCTTGCAACCGTTTGTCTGAAATTTTGCGGCTTTCGCATCCATATATAAACACATTATGTTTTCGAGAGTGTGCGTGAAGATCAATGTACATTGCGACTCCACATTCTTCCTGCAGTCTGACAATTAAGTACTTTAAAAAAAAATAGTTATGCGATTAAATGAATGTAGAATGCAATTTTAAACCTTACTAACCTTCTTAGCATTACTTTAGTGTGCCAAACTGGTGGATACGTTTCTCTTATAACTGTTCGATATTGCCTGTTCAAGTCCTTGCCAGTTAAAGAACACCTGTTGTTACCAACAATAACCTGCGTCAATGGATGAATTATGTAGAGATAATTATATTTTCTAGTATTATTTATAATTTTTATTCAATAGTTACTCACACCATCTGGATTTAGCATGGGTACAAGTTTAAATATGAATTTTTCTCTTAACTCTCGAGCTTGATTGGAATCTCCTGTCAAGTAGTCCATAAATCCTTTCATCATCCACGAAGCAGGAGATTCCCCTGGATGAACTCTTGCTGTTATGACAACCGCCTTCTTTTTCTGCAAAAGCAACGGTTAGAAGTGTTTGCGACTTACCCTAAAATTATTAGGAAACTTATAAAGATATACCTTTTGCTCGGCTTCATTAGGATTTGGAGGGGCAGTCACTGTTAGATAATACACGTTATTCCCAGCGAGAGTTCTACAAAGAAGTCTTAATTTAGCATAGGTTGATTTAACAGGATGCGACTGAAGTTTTGATAAATATTCTTGCAGATCTGAGTAAGTATATGGGTAACAATGTGCAATATATACAGCGTCGTCTGTATGTGGAAACTCTATGTTGAATGTTAGCGTGTAACTAGGAAACTGTTCTTCTTCTTCGCATCTGAAATCAGATTTTTAACTCTTTAATGTACCTGTATACGTATTATGTGCTTTTTAGTAAGTATGAACTTGGCTGTTTATAAAACTTACGTAGAATCATTTTTGTAGTAAGCGATGTTATCACCGCATCGCCTCCAACCGATCGAATGCAACTGTGCGTCCTTGGTTGAATATAATAAAGGTCGCATGCCCTCATTGTATAAGCTTTCGCCTTTTGATAAGTTCACTATAGAAAATCTGTAACATATTGCGTGTGTATAATTTTTTTAGGAAACATTATGTAACAATGTGTTACCGTGCAATGGCTATTACCTGTACATCATTTGCTTTTTTGTGTTGGTGACTCTAAAATAAAACCATTGCATGTGTCTGTTTGTATATAGATCTGTCCGTAGATGCAGTTCGTAGTAAGAGGATGTAATACGTATTGCTTTAGCTAGATTTCCGCTTTCGAAACGAGATTCAAATCTTAGTTCGTCATCGCCATTAGTTGCGGGTCCGGCACTTGTACATGCTGATATAAATAATCGTGCTCCTCCTACAGTGGAACGACTAAACTGAAACAATCGAAATTTCATAATCTATACAAAAAAATTACATTATGTTGTTGTAGTTTGTAGTGAAACTGTTAATTTAAGCCTGAATTGAGCTTGTACCGAGTAATCGTGGGGAGTATGAATATCTTCTGTATTTCTAATCATCTTTTCATCGATAATTAATCTAAAAAAGCGGTAGCATTGTCTACAAACATTGACTTACAATTGTATATACTTTTGTTTCAAATTGAAAGCCTTTCGACTAGCATAGTGATCCGTTAACATTTCTGCATTTATGTTTTACGAAATACCACGTGTGTACAGAAAACTAAATCCAATTGACTGCACCGTAATTATCACCAGCTTTTTAGAAACATTGCGTTAATTCAACGCTGAGCAGACCATTGGTTTTGTGTAATGCTTATTTGTTAAAAATGGTTTAAATGTTTACCAGATTTACTCACTTCCTTCATCACCTTGTATCAGTTAAATATAACATAAAGCACTCACGTAGTTTACGGCACTCATTGGGTAGTATTGGAAAATAACAGTTCCAGCCTCTTCGCCGACGGGTTGCGGTCGCAACTCTTTCCCTGTAGGTATATAATATGGTTCTGGAGACGCAGGACTCCAAACAAGATGTTGTATTTTTTCCTCGATAACCTGTTTAAAACATAAATTATAAAGAAACCTATATTGTGTGGTTAAAAAATTATTAACGATAATTACGTAAAGTGTATGCCGCGTCAATTTACAGTTCATGTTTAATAAATATCATTATAGTCACAACAGTCTAGTGTGTATTGTTTGTCGTATACTAAACGAATTATGGTGACTGAGGCTTAATTCTTAGCACCCCGTGGTTGTCCTATGATGGGACAACTCAATGGAACTAGTAGACGGGGATTAGCTATCATGATTGAGAAAGGAACTTTTAGGGCCATGACGTTCTGTAGGACTCGCCAAGGCGTTGCAAGGAGGCTTCGCTCTACCCAGTCTTATTTGGTAGATCCTAACAATGCCACTTTGCCATACGGGCTAGTATACCTACAACCGAAGACGACTAAAGGAAGCTGACAGAAGATTAAATGCAATGATCTTGAAAGATTTGGTCATGTCTTTGTCTGATTGTTTTCGTGAATTATTGAAACTTGGTCGATTAGAGTGCGCGTCTATCATGATTTTTATTGGAATTAATTTAAAGTTTATCTTTTAATTTTTCTAAGACATGCCTATTGGTGACTCTTATAGTTATGTTTTTATGCTTAAACGGTTTCGATAATTTATTGTATTATTTCATTCCATAGTTGTTTAGGTCTCGATATAGACTTTAAGAGTTTGGTGATTGAAATAACCCGAGCCACAACTTCAATATCTTTGCCATATCCATGATGCTATGATATTTAATAGATAGCGCTATGCAAGAATAAAACCTTAGGCCGTAACTCTTGAAATAAAGTCTGGAAGGTATTTTCAACATTAGTTTCGTATTGATTCTCGGTTATTAAATTTTAAGATTCCCTTTGAATTCAATCAGTCTTAAGTTTATGAAATTTATATTTACTGCAATGTTTCATGATATCGCCAAGGCCATAGCTCCTTCAATAGTAATAAAGTAATAGGTATATATCACTGCAGGAAATATCGTGTGACATAAGTAAAGAGAATATTGATTATTCTAATAGAAACTTACTTGGCATTCGGATGGCCACCTTGGTGCTTGTTGTGGACAATCCAGTTCTTTTGGAAGTGCAAACAAATCTCTTGGTTCCCTTAATTTTGCTGTTGTTCGAAATGTTTTATTATCTGTGCTTATTTCTAGTTGATTTGTCTTAATGTTATTTTGTAAAAAATTCGAAATGAAAGTACCTGCATACAAAAAATAAACGTAAAAGCAACATCATGGGTAACATTAAACCAGTTAAATTAACAACATTTGTTAAGAAATTAATTTATCTAATTTTAAATTAATTTTGAAAATCAATTCACTCACTTTATTTTTTAATAAAATCTATGGCAGTTTAATCTTCATGTGTTAGATATATATTTTATTATTAAAATTAATTTTCGGATTTATTTATACAAAATTGTACGGTAAATTATTTTAAAACTAAATGCCTCTTGCCTTGCGTTTATAGTAATGCAAGCGCTCAACTAATTTGAGGCGGAGTAAGAAGCTCAAAACAGCTGACTTATTTGAAGGTATTTCATGTTCTGCAAATTGCATTTATAAGCACGCGATTTTCTACCACAGATTTAATGTATTATAGATACGCGAATCGCGATGCGGTTTATCATAGTTGATAACATTTATTTACCAGTAGAAATAAGTAGCAACACTTTACGTAGCTGTTTATTATATTCCTGTTAATATAATTATTGGTTGTAACGTGGTTGTAACGTTAGGTTGTTTAAACAAAATTTAATTATTTTTACCTTTGCCGCATATTGGAAATAGTGATGCCTGTAGTGATTTGACCTGTTCTAGGTTTGCTATAAATAAATGATCTTGCAATATAGGATGGATTGAGGGAAGTGGGAGTGTAACCGTTGTGTTTTCATTGTAGTCCTTCTTTTGTTCTTCTCTTTCGATCATCATTATGTTCTCCTGAACGCTATCAAGTTGTTTCCACCATAACATGTTATAAAAAGTTTATGAACAGCAAACTTTGCCATTCGCTAGCACACATTTATCTCTGTCGTTTGTATATCTAAACTTGGTGATGTCGGGCGTGTGGTCACCATGGCTACACCAATGTTTGAATGGTAGTCGTCAAATCTAAATTTTTGGCGTGTAACCTGGCGAGTTGCGCGGCGCTCCGAACTATACTGACGACATCAAATACAAGGGTACACGCTTACGGTTATTGTAAGATTGCTTAGTAATGCCATGCTTCGGCCATATAAAGCTTATCAGGTGATTGGTGACGTCAAATGGTTATTCATGCGAGAGTTGGTATTATGGAAATTTAGTAGTCGGAAATACTTGATAGAGGTCAAATTTTGATTTATTAATTCTTCGTTCCAATACCACGAATTCTCTGAATATGTAGTCTCCTAATTATGTAAAGTAATAAACTTATCAACCGAAAGCACAAAATATACCTACTTACTTACGTAAACTACTCATTAAACCATTGTAATTCAGCTATTGTAGTAAACTGCGCTTGTAACCGAACCTACCTTGTTCATTGCAATTTTCAAAATTCATGGTAAATAGTCTAGATCGTATATATTATTGTAATTTTCAATACACCTAATGTATAGTATAGTGGAACTAAATATGTATTGCACTGCAGGTCCCTTTACATCACTGTGTTGAATACACTCGAGAGCAAAAGTTCCGGGTCACTAGCATTTACTTCAATATCTTGAAAACGAATAAAGCTATCGTATTGAAATAAATTGAACTTTATAGACAATTTAATGTTACTAAAATAAAATGCATTACATTTACTACTGACCATTTATTTTATTATGTTTAAAAGGACAAATTAAAAATGGCGTCATTTTGCTTGTAAAACCAAAACTGAAAATATTGAATTTTTTATATTTACAAGTAGTTTTAACACGGTTTAGTACTTGGTATTACCCCCACGTGCTGTCTGGACTGCTGCAATGCGATTTGGCATGCTGTACACCAAGTTTCTGAAACACTGTTGGGGAATGTTCTCCCATACCTCTACCAATGCATGTTTCAAGTCACTAAGCGTAATTAAAGGAGGATCTTGTTGTCTTACCCGTCGTCCGAGCTCGTCCCAGGCGTGCTCGATTGGGTTGAGGTCGGGGCTACGTGCTGGCCACACCATGGGACGAATATTCACCTCATCAAGGTAGTCTTGCACTACACGAGCAGTGTGGGGACGGGCGTTATCCTGCATAAAGATGGCATTCTCACCAAGTCTTGCCATAAATGGACCGACGTGCTCGTTGAGGATTTCATCCACGTATCTTACGCCATTAAGAGTACCGTTTTCGATCAGTACAAGCTCTGTTCGGCTTTCCGCAGAAATTCCAGCCCACACGAGTACCGAACCACCACCGTATGACACCTTTTCTTCAATACAGGCTTGCATAAATCTTTCTCCTGGTCTTCTGTACACCTTTGCCCTTCCGTCGTGTGTATACAGCATAAATTTTGATTCGTCCGAGAATATGACATTTGACCAATTTTCAATCGTCCAATTCGAGTGTTCGCGTGCATAAATTCGTCTTGCTATACAATGGTGTCTCTCGAGTTTCGGACCATTTGCGGGTCTAAATGGTTTCAAATTACCTTCAGCAAGTCGCCGTCTTACAATCCAAGCAGAAGGGCTGCTTCCACCAAGTCCTAAAAAATGATGAAGAAGATTAAAAAGATTAAAAAAGACAACTCCCGCACTAGGGATCATGCCCTGTGTCGCGGGGACCTTTTACAAACATCAATTAACGGACACAAAGAACACCCAGACCAGGACAATAATTTGTGGATCTCACAAATTATTGTCCTGCGTGGGGATCGAACCCACAACCTCTTGCACTTGTCATCTTGACATCTTGCATGAGTCAGTGCTGTTCCCGTAAGAAACCGATTTCGTAGCATAGAGTTCACTAAATATCGATCTTCCCGTGCCGTCGTACACCTGGGTCTGCCTGTTGTTGGTCTGCGTAGGTTCAAACCAGTTTCTAGAAACCGCTGGCGAACACGCTGAACTGTAGACAACGATACACCGACTATTCTTGCTGTTTCTCGCTGACTGCTCCCATTTTCCAGGATCGTGAGGATTCTCGTACATTCCTCAGGTGTGAGTGACATAATTACCACTTTAATAATGACTATTGGATACCTGGATGACTCCTTATAAATACATTTTATGACAGAACAAAAACAAAAGCAAAAACAGTAGTGAAAATTAGAAGTTCTGATTTAAAAAAAATGGATCTTTTTTTTTATAACTTTATTAATGCCATTACTTACCGCCAATCAATAAGTTTTTATATGTTTAATGAAAGATTATTAAATTGTCTATAAAGTTCAATTTATTTCAATACGATAGCTTTATTCGTTTTCAAGATATTGAAGTAAATGCTAGTGACCCGGAACTTTTGCTCTCGAGTGTAGATTATTGTTTTAAAGTTAGTTACTACTTTTACTAATAATCTGACCTAAATCTATTTAGTTGTTAGATAAATAATTAATCACTCATTATTATCAAATCATATGATAATACGTGCTTTATTATTTACGTTTCTACGAAGCTTGGAAAGGTGACTGCACTTCTGCGTAGTGAGGTGGTATGGGGGGTGTTGGTGTGGAAAAGTTTCCATTGGCCTCAATCATGACCGTAAACTTTAACTTAGAAGTTCGTAGACTAGAGAGTGCGTAGAGTCTCCTTAAATGCTTTACCAAGGCGTTGAACTTATACTCGTAGTTGTCTTGTGTATTTTATTTACTTTTGTATGGTCTGTCGTTATTTGATACTTTAAAGCGATTGAATACTAATCATCATCATTATTATAACAGCCCATTATTGCCCCACTGCAGGGACGGGCCTACTCCCGTGACGGTAGGATACTTGGCCTACTAATACCACGCTAGCCAGACGGAGTGGTATAGGGTTTAATTTCAAGTTTGCCTTCTTTTTATTTCGTAAAGATAATATTCACGAATAGTCTCTTAGTCGGTTTTTACGACACCCATGGGATGATATGGGGTGGTAACATATTGTATTTTTACTCCGTCACCACACAAAGAAATAAATAAATACTAATAAAACTTCTCAAACACAATATGTAATGATAATTAAAAAATGTATCCGTTAAAGACAAGATTTCGGGAAACAAAACAAAATTACTTAACAATTTGTTTTCAGACATCATATATCGAGAGTTCCCTTTATGTAGATATTAAATGTCAGCTAACAAATCTATTAGACGGTTTATAATTGTTGCATTTAATATTATGGTTCTCGTTAAGCTCGCGTGGTCGTCAATATAAAACTGAAACGTTTATTGTCTGAATTTATGTGTTTTTTCTTTCTTGTCTCGGAAAAACAATTTCATTTTGAATCGCATTTGAAAAATTGCAAATGCCATGAAACCGCATCGCGGTTACAACGGCAATGTATTAAGTGCGTCATTGTCTACAGTACTTCAAGTTATTCGTTTTCGTATTTATAAATGCACAAGCTCTGGGAATTTTACGTAATTTAAAACATATCTACTTACAAAAGGGAAGCTCACATTTTCTGATTACGATATGAAGTAATAGATTGTGGTTACAAGCTATTCCTGCGTAGCTTTTTATCTTAAAAATATAATTAATTATGAACTGTTCGTCGCTTTTGTCAAAAATTATTAACACATTAAGGCCAGGCGCGCACTACGAGTTTTTCGCCGCGCGGCAGAAAAGCGCAGCGGTATAATGTCGCACAGTAATACTGGTGGGCTGCGGTGGCTCTGCCGTCAAGTGCGCGTAATACAATGTAAAACTGTTTGGTACAGAATTACAGTGCGACATTATACCGCTGCGCTTTTCTGCCGCGCGGCGAAAAACTCGTAGTGCGCGCCTGGCCTAATTGTCAGCAATTGGTTTTCGATTGTCTCTACCGATGGATGTTGACGATCTGCTATTCAATTATCAAAATCGTCAGCATTGTGAAATTGGAGTTCTGCTGATCCAATATCTAGTTAGCTAATCAGTTCTTTATTCAACTTATCCAAGATGGTTTGATAAGTAAACCCTATCAACATCTAAGATTGGCTTTTCTTAGATGTTGATAAGGTTTCTTGATCTTGATTGTTGATGACATTGACGTTGAAATTAGTAAAATGACCATGAGGTATTAACGACTTGAAAGTAAAACTATATACTAGTAAAATGTCTGGAATCTAAAATAGTCATACTAGTAGTCATTCGACCTCTCTAAAATATATTGAAACTTGTAATTCAGCTTAAAACCATATAGATAGGTACCATATTAGTCATAAGAGTCAATTATAAATTCTATAGTGGTACTACTTCTATAGAAAGATCGTTGGAAGTTAAATATCTACAGAAAGTATTAGTAGTGGTTGCTGGGAAACGATGAAAGTAAAATCGATAGTTTCAGCCTAAAGAAAACGAATTCACTGAATTAGCTGGTAAGATTTATTGCTGCTATATTTTCAACAAAATTTTACATTATATTTATTGCTAGGTACTATATTGTACCTAGTATACATCTCATTGTATGAATCATTCTATTTTAGTTAGTCATTCGTTTTCCTAGATGCCTGCTTACATAATCCATTATTCGATGTTTCATGACTGTCAATCTTTCGTGTTAGTTATAACCGAACGTTGGGGATACGTTTCATGGTATTGCATGGTTTGACGTTTCTATCAATTGAATAGGTAGTTTCCATTTTACTCTAGCATGCTTGCTGCTATTCGATTAACGCAATTTCGGGATGGCCCGTAGTGATTGGAGAAGGCTTATGAACAGAGGTCGTTGTACTTCTGCAGATATGAAAATTATGAAATTGCATATTTACTCATATAATCGACTAGTTACCATGGGGAAGACAAACTACGGAATACCGATCTGGAAGTAAGATCCTTATAAACATAAACCTGCTTTGTTCATCTACACACATATGCATACAGGCCTATCGGTTTCAAGTGTTATGCACTATTATATTGTATTTTCATTTTTATTAACACTCGATAAAGAAGGCGGTGTACCTTATAGGGAAATTTTAACGTGCTGATTCGGCTCAATCCCTATCTGGCGTTGGCTTTGTTGATAGTACTTAATTTAGACAATGTGAATATGCTTTCTCACGAATTAAAGTCTGCCTTTCAACTACACACTAGGTTTAAATCTATGGTATATAGTGTCATGAGTGGTAGACTACCAATTTTCTCGACGGTAATTATTTGTTGTCCTCTACTCTTCAAGGTAAATGGCAAATAATGACCACAAAAGAAAGGATCCTAGAAGTGTTATTAGTATTATGTTACAGATTTATTTCCATCCATCCATATCAGCCTATGGACGTCCACTGCTGGGCATAGGCCTCCTCCAAAAGTTTCCACTCTGCGCGGTCTTGTGCGTCCCTCCATATTTATATACATAATTAAAATTCTTTGCGCTTAAAATTACGAAATTATTTATTACATAACCCGTATGTACGTAACCCGTAGAAAGATAAAAGATGAATAACAATAAATTATAAAAAGCATTCAAATGCACTGAAAATGTTTAATAATGTCAGGGACTCGTCACAATTACATAATGCTCCCTTTTCCTTGGAAAGCGTGAACTATGTGTCAAGTAAGGGTTGCGGGGTGATTGGCCGGGACCTTAGCACCGCCTGGCGCGGATCGATTTCATCCATACTAGACGGCCGATCTTATTACCTTCTATCATTCATCAATTGCCCGTCGTCGGCTTTGTTCTTTATGTTACACGAATATTCATTAATTTTAACAAGCGGATCTAAAACTTCGCAGTAGATAGTTTATATTCGGCTGTTATTAAATTAATGGGCTAGCGACTACCATAAATTAATGAAGTTGACGCTAGAAGCGTCAAATTAATTTATAAACTTTACGAAGTTTTAATAACCGACTAGGAAACGGTGGTAAAGTTTAGTAAAATTTAATTTGTGCAAACTTAGTACATCTATACTAATATTATAAAGAGGTAAAGTTTGTGTGTTTGTGACGTTGTAGGGGGTAATCTCTGGATCTACTGAACCGATTTTAAAAATTCTTTCTGCGTTTGATAGTCCATTTATCGGGGAGTGTCATAGGCTATATAGTATCACGCTATGACTAATAGGAGAGGAGCAGTAATGAAATATGTTTATAAAAGGGACGCTTAAAAATGTTTATTTTGCTTCTGCTGCTTAAACGTCTGGAGATATACTGAAATGATGTATTAGAGAATTGTACCTTTAAAAAAGTTTTACAATTAAGTCAGCGATAGCATATATCTATCTTCTAAGGTTGACTCACTACGACCTTTTTTATAATAATCAAATTTGATTTAAAGAAATGCATTGTTTGTAAAGGTATTTTGTGTATATGGTATCGACCCTTATCAAAATAAATACGTTAATCATTATATTTATTTAATTTTAAACATAATTGACCTTTACAGCGATGAGATCCGATTATTAGTTTGAAAGATATCTCAGTTTTAAAGTAATGCGCGAATAACGTAATACATATATCTGTAACGCGATGTTAGTCTAGATGAATTTTCTAAGTATCAACATTTTGGTTGGAGTAAGATTTTTATTTTAATTTTAAATACCTGTCATCATCATAACAGCCCATTAATGTCCCACTGCAGGGAAGTGCCTCCTCCCGTAACGGAGTGATACTTAGCCTACTAATACCACGCTGGCCAGACGGATTGGTAAAGGGTTTAATTTCAAGTTTTCCTTCTTTTTATTTCGTAAAGATAATATTCACGGATAGTCTATATTATATATCTATATTATATGTCTATAGTAGATAGGTTTTTACGACACCCATGGGATGAGAAGGGGTGGTGACATATTGTATTCTTACTCCGTCGCCACACGCAGTTAAATACCTGTAAGTACTACATATAAATTAATTCTACCTCAAAAAGATCGCTTGGTCGGACTAAATTCGGAGGGCGGAGGACCCTGTTCTGTGGCGTTTGTTGAGAGAGGCATTTCGTCCAGCAGTCGACTGCGATAGGCTAATTGGTTTATTGATTAATACCATGTATTCTTAATCCATTTTTACATGGATAATACTCTATACCAATATTATAAAGAGGTAAAGTTTGTGTGTTTGTAAGTTTGTGACGTTGTAAGGGGTAATCTCTGGATCTACAGAACCGATTTTTAAAATTCTTTTTGTCTTAAATAGACCATTTATCGGGAAGTGCCATAGGCTATATAGTATCACGCTATGACTAATAAGAGAGGAACAGTAATGAAATATGTTTAAAAAAGGGAAGCGTTTTTTTCGCCGCCCAACGAAGTGGGCGTCGAAGTGGTGGGGTGGGTCAGCTAGTATATTATAACTATAGAATAGAATAGAATAGGTATTTATTTTGCAAATATAGGTATAAAAGACATTATAGATATTAAAAATAAACATATAGATCTGCTATATTTTACCTAGGTAGGCATGCAAAATTTTACAAATTATAGTTACAAAATAAATTAAAATGTTATTTTGCAAAAGCTAACAAAAAGTATAATAAATTGAATAAATAAAACAAAATCTAATCATGGAAACTAAGGCTGAGCGCAGACTTGGAACACGACAGTCTTAAGACAGACTATTGCTTTACAATATGTATGAATATGCGCACACTTGGAACAAAACGTCGTATAGACAATATTGTCTTAGATAGACGAATACCGCACGGCGACTAGTCTGACTAACGATTGTCGGCTTCCCTGTTGTATCAATGCGGGCGCGCACATTAAAGACAAAACTGTCTACCGTCACACCCCCACGCACCCCACTCTCGCTCGTCCGAGCGTTCAGAAAGTAAACACGTGGTCATGTTTACAGACGAAGAACTCATAGAAAAATTAATCGATGAGGTTGAAAAGAGACCTGTACTTTATAATAAAATGTGCAAAGAATATTCAGACATAAATTTAAA
The DNA here is from genome assembly GCA_905475405.1 of Schrankia costaestrigalis. NCBI lineage: Eukaryota > Metazoa > Arthropoda > Insecta > Lepidoptera > Erebidae > Schrankia > Schrankia costaestrigalis. The sequence goes on from FR997834.1 coordinate 6,683,366, forward strand.
AAAAAGCAAATGGGACGAAGTTGCCACGGAACTAGTAGGTAATATGAGGTGGGGAGAAATGTCGGCTGAGGAAAAAACAAATGCATGTAAGTATTTTCGTAATTAATTGCCAAAAATGGTTTAGACAAAGTTTGTAGATCGTAAAATTGTCTACAAAAAATATCTCAACACTTTTCTCCTACAAAGCATCGCTTTCGAGATATCGTGACTTTAGAGCGCAGGAAAGTCGTATTTTCGACTATATGCACACACTAGCTTTTTCCCTTGAATAAATAATAATTTTATATAAATAATTTTACCTTGAATAAAAAACAACGCACAAGCGGGATCGATGGGGACTTTTGACATATCATTTGTAATGACGTATTCAAGGCCTGCACAAAAATCCAGCTTGTTGGGAATTAATGCAAACTGGAATGTCTATTTTGCCTGGATTATATTGGATGTGTAATGTTTGGTATTCTTAATAGGTATTAAGTCTAGTAAAGTCATATTATAAGTACCTATAATAACGAAAAATATAACGTTCACTTGACGTTATTTCAGTTAACAAACTTTTGTATCATATACCGATCAAATTGAGATGATGAATTGTTGATATACAGACAGTCCTCGACTTTCGTCGTTTTGATGAAATCAACCAATTTTGATGAAACTTGATATGAAGGTAGGTAGACATCCCAGATTAAGATAAAGATATTTTCTACCCTGGTAAAACACATAGACAGAGCCGCTCGCCAAATCTATTTTAATTTAAGAGGATACATTGATAAAATGCACGATCTTTCATCAACTACTACAGAAATATGAAAAGACCAATCAATCTAGAATTTTGATATAGGTAAATTGATACCTTTAACTAGGTTTTTGTAATTACGAAAACGCAATTGCTTGATTTTGGCTAGATCATATTTAATTTTGAAAACACCTCTAAAAAAACAGTTTTATATAAATTACACGGAAAGTACACTATCATTATGCTTAGGAATTACTCAAATACATTCGTAACATCAATATTAGTATAAATGTAGAATATTATTTACATAACTACAGCCAATAATGTTTAATTAATTAAATAAGATTTTAGCAATTTCAAACCGCTGTGGATCGTTGCGGGCGCATCGCTATTTTAGACCTTATACCTACTCGATAACGATCGATACAGAATGAGTACGGTCGACGAGTCAGTCGGGCGATGGCCCTCTTCGACGTCGGAGCTGTGCATGTCGACTCGTACTAAATTTTATCGCGTAATTTTTAATCGTAGGTAAAAATATAGGTTTAAAATATTTATAAGTTTTTATTAATACTTTGTTCTCTTTTATAAATAAATAATAGTATTATTTTATAATATTTATTTCGATTACATTGTATCGTAAAATATTTTTGTAGTTATGTCATTCACAAAACTTAGGTAAAGTTCGCCATAACTCAACTACCTAGTTACTGTTTGTTTAATAAAATAAGGCCAAACACAAGGTAGCTGCTATATACCGTTGAGGAGTTCCCTCATTTGTCTGTGATCTCCATTATCAGACCAGTTCTAACTCTTCATTATTTTGTAGTGACGTCAGAGATACACGTATATGACAAGATTTTACATAATGCGTCCTTACCATTTTTAAAAGTTGCCCTCGATTTCTCTGGGATCCCGTCATCCAGATCCAGATCTGGTGACAATGGGACCAAATGGAAAGTATACCTTTTCAAACTAAAAAAAAAGAATTTCAAATCGGTCTACCCGCTTTCAAGAAATCAGGTAACAAACACAAAAAAAAAATACAATCGAATTAAGAAACTTCCTTCTTTGTTTTGAAGTCGGTTAAAAATAAGTAACTTTCGAAGGTAAATTTCCAGGTTGATGCAAAGTATTGCAAAGATAGTCAAAACCAGTTATAATATTAAAAACAAACTAAATATTTTGATTGGAAAATGCATCAGAGTTTTTATCCCAAGATTTAGATAAATACTCGGGTAGGAACGAGTGTTTATGAGTATTTACTCAAAAATGAGTTTTTATCCAAGTATAATCCCATCACTGATTATGAGACAAAACAGTTTTGTTTTATGTGTGCTACGTATCGTAGTCAAAACTGTTTCGTTTTAGTTTTAAGACAGACTTGTCTATATGAGGCAAGTCAGTCTTGAAACTGTCTAGTCTCCAATGTGCGCTCAGCCTAATACTAATATACTAAACTTATACATTACTTATGCTGTATTATGTTTAAAAATAACAGAATTAAAGGCTAACAACACACGTCAGGGCCGGGGTCGTGACGTGACCCGGCTGTATTCCGTGGTAAAGAAAAATATCATTGCATACATTTTATATGGACTCAAATCTCTATCAATACTCTATTTCTACTCTATCAAACATGTCCGTGTCCGTGCCGACAACGGAGCTTAGTGTAAATGTCGCGGCACGGCGCCGCGGCCACGCCCCGGCCACGTCCCGGCCCCGGCCCTGACGTGTGTGGTTAGTCCTTTAAATTGAAATAAGATTCTATTTTTTAAAGAACATGAAATTATCGGAAACCTAGCACATCCAGCCTCAAGATAATCGAGGATTGCACAAATAATATTTTAATTATATCTAAACAAAGTTATATTGCTATCCATCTGCGTGCTTCATTAAACCAAAGTCCTATTCTTTAAAAAGCAAGGCTCTTACTATGCAATTATGTCTTTGGTTAAGTTAATGACAATTAAAGTGCACTTAGAAACCCTTTGCTAATTAATAAGAGTAAATTAATTCGACGGCCCCTGTGGCGTAGTGGTTATATAACATGACTGCTACGCAAATGTCTCGGGTTCGATTCCCGCTCAATGCAAATATTTGTGTGCATGAACATGATTATTTGCATTGGTCTGACTGTTTCTATGTATAATAATGTATGTATTTACAAAAAAAGTATACAAGTATTAATATCCGTTGTTCTGTTACCCTTAACACAAGCAGGTTAAGCCTAGCTCACTTTGGGAACAGATGGCGCTGTGTTGAGATGTCCGTGAATATTTATATTATATTTATATTTTGTATTATATTTTAAATTGTATAATATTCACTGATCTAATAAGTCATACTCATTTTTCTGTGCGTTTTAACGTTTATGATGGATCCGATAGATCCGGTTGATACATTATTATAAGTACAATTAGGACAAGACTACTCAGAAAGAGTTCAATTACTCACTTATCCTAAGTTCGTTCGTTTTTTGTTTCAGCTGACATACTTTAAATAACAGCAATGGGGCGAAAGGTGACAGTAGCGGCGACCACGCTAAACCAATGGGCGTTAGACTTTGAAGGAAATCTAAACAGGATATTACAATCAATACAAGAAGCTAAAGAAATGGGAGCTCTTTATCGAACTGGGCCAGAGTTAGAGATATGGTAACTATTTATGACTTGCATTTTATTCATTACCGCACGTGCATTTACCTAAACATACATATCAAACCATTAAGTACTACACTAATTCAAATGGCAAAGAATTGCCTTAATATCAAAGAGTAAACAAGCAGCATTAATCTTTTTATGACAGTTGAATGAGTATTTTCTGAGTAATTTCGGCCATTTTGTACCGGTAACACTAAACTGACTGTTATTATTTTGAAAGTAACTGCATGTATAAGAGTTTATCATATAGAATGGCATTAAGGTGACTTGTAATTTACTGAACGTGGTCCTTAGCTTGAGACGGTACCTACTACCTACTCTGTCCCAATCTCAGAATGGAAATAACTCTACTGGGCATAGAGTATATAAATGACCAATTTCCCTATTTCTTCTGCAGCGGTTACAGTTGTGAAGACCATTTCTACGAACCAGATACGTGTCTCCACAGCTGGCAAGCTCTTTCTGATTTGATCAAGTCTCCGACATGCAAGGATATGCTCATAGACGTCGGTATGCCCGTACAACACAGAAATGTACTGTACAATTGTCGAGTAGCTTTCTTAAATAAAAAAATATTGCTAATTAGACCAAAGATGATGTTATGTGAAGATGGAAATTATAGGGAGTCGAGGTGGTTTTCTCCGTGGACCAAAGTTAGTATAAAACATGGTGTATTTACAGAGTTTTATGTACTTTATATTATCTTGGTGATTTCTATGATTGGTGTCTATTCCTTTGATTTTTTTAAAGAGATTTTTTATATTGGTAGGAACGACAGACTGAAGAATATTATTTACCAAGAATGATAACGGCTATAACAGGTCAATCTACAGTTCCTATAGGTGATGCTGTTATTGCAACGAAAGACACGTGTATAGGTTATGAAATATGCGAAGAATTATGGAACCCACAGAGGTAAAGAATTTAACTAAATAGAAAAAAATAATATAATTGGGCTTAATATAATACCGGCCATTTTCTGTAATGAACATTACAGACCATTGTTTAGTAATAAGTATTTAATACAACTTGTGTGAAGTTTATGCTACTATACTGTTAACTGGTGGATATTTCAGAGTTCTACAATTGTTTAATAACTTATAAGGCTACAGATAACCTAGGCAAAGTAGCACCTTATTTTTTGACCGATCCTATGAATATGTGCCGCTGCAATACCTGCTCCAGTTCCTTTATAACTACAAAGAGTTTCCTTCTCTTTGTGAAACAAAGTAGTTTAGTAAATTAGATGCGTTATATCCGATTTTCTGGCGACAAAATAAAATACATCGAAGATTTAACACATGCACAGTTTTAACGTTTACTTTTAATATTTTATTTCAGTCGTCACATTCCTTTAAGTTTGGATGGTGTAGAGATAATTGCAAATGGCTCAGGCAGTTATATGGAACTTCGGAAAGCTTACGTCACCGTAGATCTAGTAAAGAGTGCCACATTCAAAAGTGGGGGCGCGTATTTATTTAGTAATCTGAGAGGTTGCGACGGACAAAGGATTTACTTCAATGGATGTTCCAGTGTTTCTGTGAACGGCGAAATTGTCAGTAGAGGGCTTCAGTTTGCGTTGAATGATGTGGTTAGTAGTTTGTTATTTTATTTTGTACTTACTTAATAGTAAACACTAATAAGTTAAGCATATCTGTTCAAATTGGTATTTAATTTAATATATTCTGTCAGCTGTCCACCGTAAAATTTTGTTGATACAAGAGAAAACAACATTATAGTGTGGACAACCTAGGTTTACAGGAGAATCTAATAGTTATTTTTCCCATAAACCTGGGTTTTAGGCGATAATCATGTTTAATAGGAATCAGGCATGCCATAGAGGGCTAATTTAATAGCTTTCCCTTGCAAAAGAAAAGACACCAAAATCGGTATTAATATACACTATAGAAATGTCTTCGACTTACAAAAGGGCACAGTCAAAAAAGATATTGGGGTAAATAGGTTAATAAATGGGACACGTGTCTCACGCAACGTTAGGGACCTTAACAAATATTTCATGAATTAACATATTTAATCGTTTAAGCTGCAATTATCTATAATACTGTGATGTATGATAGGAACTTATTATTATGCAGAAAATCAGCTAGGAGGAAAATGCATTTTGTTAGGCAATAAAAACAAAAAGTTATTGCTGACATCCATTTGCATTTATAAAACAAAGAAATGACTCCTTTGTCTTGTCAAATCGATGGCTGTTACGTCTCAATTACTTTTCTATTTTTAAATTAATAAATGATATTAATTAAAAACTCGCTCCTATAGCAAACGCTTCATTTGGGCTTTGTGGTAAAGGGTGGTATATAATCATAACAGCCCATTAATGTCCCACTGCAGGGACGGGCCTCCTCCCGTGACGGAGGGATACTTGGCCTACTAATACCACGCTGACCAGACGGATTGGTATAGGGTTTAATTTCAAGTTTTCCTTCTTTTTATTTCGTAAAGATAATATTTACGGTTAGTTCCTTAGTCGGTTTTTACGACACCCATGGGATGAGATGGGGTGGGGTTATATTGTATTATTACTCCGTCACCACACGGACAAGTGGTATATAAGATGCCTTTGAAAAGAGACTGGTCCCCACGACACAGGAAATCCTAGTGTGGGGCCCAGGGATCTATAATAACATGTATTTTGCTTTTCTTAGTACAATAAATAAATTTCATTTCATTCATTTCATTTTTAATACGATTTTAAAAATAAAATAGATTATTTAAATTATTTCAGGAAGTAGTAGCAGCGACGATAGATTTAGAAGATATTCGTTCTTATCGTACAAAAATTCGCTCTCGAACGCATTTGGCAGCGTCAAACAAACCTTTTCCTAGGATCAATGTCGATTTTGCCTTGTCTGATAGCGACGATGTGTATCTTGTTACGAGTCCACCTATTCAATGGCAGTATTTAACACCTGAAGAAGAAATTGAATTAGGTATGTTCTTATTCTTTTTTAATAGTCGATTAGGTCCAAATTAGTTAATAGGACCAATCAATCCTAAACAATAACAGACGTTCAAAGTCGTTTCGACAACTTCGCAATAATATTTATTTTTTAACTGTTTAGCCGAACTTTTTGCATAAAATTATAGAGACCAAAACGTAGTAAGTATCTTAGTGTAAACTTATTTCAATCATTCTCATTAACATTACAATGGGCCTTTGTAAATCGTAATAAAAGGCGTAAATAAATCGACGTGGAGTATACAATTTGGTACTGGGTTTTCCTTCTCTCACAGAGATTAACTTTGCTATAATAGTGATCATTAGTTATTTTACAATACTCCTAGGATGAGATTGAATTCTTAATACTTCATAACACTAAACATAAAATACTTTTATATTCTAGGTCCTGCGTGCTGGCTATGGGACTATCTCCGACGTTCTGGTCAAGGAGGATTCTTTCTACCTCTGAGTGGCGGCGTGGATTCTACTAGTACAGCGTGTATTGTGTTCTCGATGTGCACTCAGATATGCGAAGCTATACATAAAGGAGGTTAGTATTGAAAATGTATATAAATCTTAAACAAGGCGTACATGACAATGGCGCATACATTTTAACAAAAAGGTAGGGCATCATTTTACTAGGCAGTAAAAAAATCATCGAAAAAGGTCCATCCCTTTAGGAGATATTTGATCATTTAAATTTTAACTTTTTTTACCTTATTTCGGCATAAAACCGGTTAATTATTTGTGAGATCCTCAAATCATCTTCTTTAGCCTGGATGTACTTTGTGTTGGTTAATTTTGTGCCTGTCAAAAGTCCTCGCAACACATTTTCCCTAGTATTAGTAGTATCCCTAGCAGTGGCGAAGAGTGGATTTTTATAAAAGTGAAGCCGAAGTTCCGTGGACTTTCGTTCTACTTTATATTCTGTAGTTCATAGGTATTCGTGAGAAAATGTTTCGATTTTAGTTGTCCCGAACTCATGTGAAAAGTTATACAAAACAAATACGAAAATGTTTCTCTGTTTGAAAGATTTCTTTGATCAATTAGATTAATTGTTTATATTGCTATATCCTAAATCAATCTACATACTTACTTTTAGAATCTGAGAATACTGCCTGTAAGCCACTTACTTATACGTATCGAAATGAGATAATTGTATTAAAATGTTTCGTAAATCCACAGCGCCGGCGCGCCCCAAAGTGCGCCAATAAATGTATCTTTTATCCTTGTCAATAAGCCGGTGGCCACCGGCTTATTGACAAGGATAAAAGATACAACTACAACATTGCGAGAGCGAGAAAGCACTATTGCAACCAGTGGACCGACCAATTCAAACGAAGTTTCATTTCACGTTACTTAATTTGCTATTGACATTCCTTTTTATTTTTATCAATTACCTATTTAAATCTAATAGAAATCAGATTTTCTTCTGAATTTTCAGCTTTTAATTATATTTATTTGTTTTTATTTTATTTATTCTGTCCATCTTGAATTTGGCAGAATCATCGGTAAACGATAGGACCATTAGAAGAAAAAACAGAATTATTTATTTTCTGCAAATAGGTTATATTAAAATTCGCTTTCTTGTTTAAAGTAGTAAAAATTAGTATGTTTAAACTTCGGCCGTTCAGAGAATGCGTTCCTGACACGTCGCGATTGAACTGACGCAGTAACTTTGTAATGGCGTTGCAGTTACGATAAAAATATTTTTGCTGGTTGTTTATCGTTTTAACTATTGATGAGCATTAAAACAACATTATTATATCAATAATTAATGAATGTTATAATGTTGTGTCAAACTGAGTGTCAAATAACTTGGTAAACAATATTTTTCTAAATCTACACTGCGCTATTACAAGGTTATGTCAGCGCTTTATATTTGTAGTGCTGTGCCAACAATAACAGTGAATAATAGTATCGTAATCTGTTCTTATCGATACAGTTATACTTTATAAAATAATACGTTTTGTTTTTCTTTTCAAGAATTTGAAAATAATGGACTTTAGAATAACTTTTATTAAATATAAAAATAAAAGTACATTAAATACAAAGTAGCATTTTTATATTTAGGTTGAAAATGGTAACCCCAAATGGCGTTATGGGCCGCCATTTTGTGACGCTGAAACAGTCGTCTGTTGTCGTTTCGTGCGCATAGACCACGTTCTTCAAGTGTTTGCGATCTGTTGTTATTTGACTTTGATTGTGTCTTATATTGCGTTCTTTTTACTTTTGGTGCATAATAATGCCTAAACGTGGACAAACATTGAAAACTGGAGCCCGTGAGTTAATTATCAAGCTGCAAGATTACTTTGAGCGGGAGCGGCAAAATGGCGGACCCCTGGTTCCTGTCGAAAAAGTACAAGAACGCGTCTCTCAGGCGCTTGGAGTTAGCAAACGAACGATTACAAATATTAATAAAGAAAAGTTCGGCTCTACTGGCATGGAAGATAATATTTTACGTACTCCGAAGAAGAAACGTAGAACTAAACCCGTGACAGATATTGATACCTTTGACGCCGATGCAATCAGAAATCATATATATGGTTACTATTCCAGAAATGAATATCTCAACAGGATGAAGCTTTTGGCGTCGTTAAGAGAAGCTGGACTGTTTAGCGGGGGTAAAACTGCTTTAACGAAAATCTTAAAAGATATTGGTTTTTCGTATAAAAAAACAGACAAAAGAAAAATTTTATTAGAACGATACGACATCATTTTGAAACGGATAAGTTTCTTGAGAGAAGCAAAAAAAATTGATAACTGGGATAATGTCGTGTTCATTGACGAGACATGGCTAAACGCCAATCACACGGTTTCCCGTTCTTGGACGGATGATACACAAGCGTCGACGTCGAAAGTACCAATGGGTAAGGGGGCTCGTCTGATAATATGCCACGCAGGTACTGCAAAATACGGCTTTGTGGAGAACGCTTTACTGGCATTTCAATCAAAAACCACAAATGACTACCACGAGGAAATGAATGCCAGTACATTTAAAGAGTGGTTCCAGAACGTGCTTTTGCCCAGCCTACCAGAGCCTTCTGTAATATTGATGGATAATGCCTCCTATCACTCGTTTCAAATACAGAAACCACCTACCCAAGCTAATAAAAAAGAAGAAATGGTTGCTTGGTTACAAGCAAAAGGCATTGACGCAAATATGCAGATGCTAAAAGCAGAGCTAATTAAGTTAGTGAAAGAAAATAAAGCGGCAAATGTGCGATACGAAATCGATGAAATGGCTTTGGAGTACGGTCATCGCGTTCTAAGAATTCCACCGTATCATTGCCAATATAACGCGATTGAGCTAATCTGGGCTCAAATAAAAGGTTACGCCGCCCGCCACAATACTTCCCCGCCATTCAGCACGAAAAAGATGATGACCCTGTTAAAAGAAGCCTGCGGGAAAGTCACAAGAGATGACTGGGCAAAGGTTGTCGAAAAGACTAAAAACCTGATTATGGAACATTTTGACCGAGATATCAGGATTGATTCTGTAATTGATAATAATATAATTATACATGTAGGCGAAGATGATGATGAAGACACCACCTCCTCAAGCGAATCGGAGTCTGATTAATATTCTGTACGCACATTTAGTTCAATGTACTTTATTCCATAGAAATACAGATTGTAACTTTGTAAAAAATAATAAATAAAACAATTTTATTATATTAATATTCCCTTTTATTGTTTCCACGTAAAGAACTAAAATATAAATTTTAAATGATTCCGCCAATTTAAAACGGTCTAAATCTAATCATAAAAATAACGCGGCGGTTCATTTTGGAGTAACGGTAACGAACTCGGTATAATGTTGTGTCCATCACTAGTCGTGACTAACTGATAAGTGTCAGGAACGCATTCTCTGAACGGCCGGATAATAATTATTTATGTTTGTGTATTAAGTGTTGTGCATTGGTTGACTTTATTTTTGTCGTAGTGCGTTGGGTTGGGATCCTATGGAATATTTTTGTAAGTACTTGTTTGTATTATTTATCAGCAGATTTAATAGTTTGTTGTTTTATGGGACACGTTAATAGTGTTAGATAATTGTCTATCCTATTATGTGTTGTGTGATAAAACATCATTCTCGAAATTAAATTATGAATATAAGAAACGCGCGCTGTTTGGATTTATTGGCGCACTTTGGGGCGCGCCGGCGCTGTGGATTTACGAAACATTTTAATACAATTATCTCATTTCGATACGTATAAGTAAGTGGCTTACAGGCAGTATTCTCAGATTCTAAAAGTAAGTATGTAGATTGATTTAGGATATAGCAATATAAACAATTAATCTAATTGTCAGTGTAAATCACCGGCTTATAAGGTACCTTAGATCGACGAAGACAAAGTGTCAACGTTTTGCACGTGACCGTACGATTTCCATATTCTGTTGTACTGAATTCCTAATTTCGAGACCGGCTTACCGCCGCCTCGCGCATGCGCGCTTTACTCTCTGACTGAGCCATAACAAGTTGTTAGTTGACAACCTTTACTAGATGGCGTTATGAGTACGTAAATAATTATATAGAAAATTACTAATACTATAATTATGTATTATTATTGCGATTTACGTAAGAGAATATTTTTTTATTTTACTTATATTATTTTGTATTGAGTGGATGTTGCGTCATTGATTTATAATTGATTAATAGGCAATGCTAGGCGGTTTTTGCAAAGGTAAGCCGGTAGGAATCGAGTTATATGGACACTTCGCCACTAATCCCCAGTAGCTTTTTAAAAAAGAAAATTGTAAAAATTAGCAATATTAATGTTTTATGATTGGTTATTATTACAGAAAGTCAAGTATTGTACGATGTCCGCAAGATATTATGTCAGTCAGATTATACGCCGTCAGATCCTATGGAACTATGTAATCGTTTGTTGGTAACATGCTACATGGCTACTGAAAACTCCAGTGTTGAGACTAAACAGAGAGCTTCGCAGGTAATATTGCTATCTGTATTTGGTTTATAGGATTGTACATACATACACTCATACAAAAACGGCCGCGTTTGTTTTGACCACCACTGTGTAAGTAAATTCATTTGAATTAAATTTTGTCTTGCAGAAAAATACATTCATAAGGCGAACTTATTGCCAAATGCATCATTTCCTGTGTAATAAAAAATTATAACATTACAAAAAACATTGCTACTATAAGATAATAATTATAGTTTAGCAAACTGTAATATTTTAATATTTATTTTCAAAATTACAAATGACTTACTGTTTGATAAATGTTTCAGCTAGCAAGTGAGATTGGAAGCTACCATTTTCCGATAGTGATCGATTCTGCCGTGAGTGCTGTGTTAGGAATATTTACTGCGGCCACAGGATTAGTTCCTAAATTTAGATCCAATGGAGGCTGTCCTAGACAGAATTTGGCTTTACAAAATATACAGGTACTGTGTCATAAAGTAATAACCTTTATATATATTTCGACTCACCCATAGAACAAAGTTGGGTCTGCAGGGTTGCTAGTTTTCAATAGAAGCTAGAGAAGTGGTTGATTTGTGTTATTCTAGAACTATGAGACCTAACATTTTGATTTTTTTATGTTTTTATGACATACCATGTAAAATGGATGAGTCGATTTATTGGTCCATATTAAAAACTGTTAATTCTAAAACGTTATTTTTGATTAAGAAATAACGAGTATGAATGAAGAATATACCCCTAAACCGGAAAAAACCGGAAAGGTGTGTTTATAGACACTAGGATTTAATTATGAAAGTACAGTACCCGGCCGTTTATACTACACATCGACCTGTGGAAAGAGACAATCGGTCAATTTCGGCTTCGTAGAGCGTCATCTCTGTCGCACACTATCAAATCATAATTTGTTTTAAGGGTACGCATGCCAGTCGCAACTCCATACAAACGGAAAAAGTTAATTGCTTCTTCGTTAGATAATTTATTATCGAATATTATTTATTTATACATATTATGTTAATATTATTTGTACGTAATACCCTTTCTCCAAAGTTATTTTGGGCAATTTTAGCGTGCACCTTTCTGACAACAATCTTTTAAGATCCGCTTACTAGCAAGTTCGTGTCTTTGGAATGCGTACCCATAACAGTTGCTTATACCCTTTCCACTATATTTAACAACATTTGACAGATTGACGTTAGTGACGTTCAGCAGTATCTCGAATGGAATGCCATTCAATTGTAAGCGATTTCGCGATTTTTCAAATTACTTTATTTTACACATTTGGATCCTTACATCAACTTACATTATCGTTTTTATTATTGTTTCTTTCTTCTAGGTTAAGAGAATTAGCCTATAGATTAAAATGATAAAATTATAGTTAGCTTAGGTATTATTTAAAATACATAATTTATCGTGACACATTCGCGGGTTATAGCTAATCTAAAATATCATTATTACATTTTATAAACGTATTATGAAGAGTTCAGCTTTATTCATAGCATTTATTTCTACCGATTATTTGTAATTTGTTTCATAATGGTGGTAATCGTTATGAGTGTCCATCACTAAGTAACCATGGTAACTGAAAAAAACATGGGTACGTCCATGAAATACAATATAATTTGTTCGAAAAATAAGCGGAAGTATTACGAAACTTTATGGACGTGAACTGTCAAAAAGCTAAACTTACGCTGGAAGGGGTATAATAGATAGCAAACTGTTTGTATTTCGTGCGACAGAGATGATGCTTTACGAAGCCGAAATTGGCCGATTGTCTCTTTACAAAAGTCGATGTGTAATATATACCGCCGGGTAATGTAGCCGATATTTTATCGAATTTTTAGAGCAAAGTAGAGGAGACCTACGTCTAAAAGTGCGCCTACAGTTTATACGTAATAATAATATCTATCGGCCTTATTAAAAAATACGGTCTAACTATAAAACATGGTTTATTACGTCATAAAACCACTGTTTTTTAAAAAACGGATTTTGTAATAACAAATACAAAATAAAAAATTAGTTATTACAAAATCAGTTTTAACACTTCAGCGTTAAGACTGATTTTGTAATAACTAATTTAAAAAACAGTGGTTTTATGACGTAATAAACCATGTTTTATAGTTAGACCGTATTTTGTAATAAGGCCGTATAAGTCCAGCAATGATTGGTCCATCTCATCAATCATTTTCTTTGATAACCAAGTGCTCTACAACTCAATTAACACAGTAGATAAGTTACAAGTGAATTTAAAATTACTAGTTTCATAAATACATAATAATTTTCCTAAATGTACGATGTAATGTTTTTTACAGGCTCGGCTTCGTATGGTCCTTTCCTACTTATTCGCACAATTGATGCTATGGGCGCGAGGTAGACCAGGCGGCTTGTTAGTGCTTGGATCGTCCAACGTAGATGAAGCTTTGCGCGGTTATATGACCAAATATGATTGCTCCAGTGCCGATGTAAACCCTATTGGAGGTATATCGAAGAACGATCTCAAGTCTTTCCTCCATTATGCTAAAAATAGGTCAGTTTAATTTATTAATATTCGTAGACACGTGACAAACTTATTACTATCTGCATCCTTACTGCAGTGCCTGCTGCCTTGCTTTACTTTTGCAAAAGAGAAAAAAATGACAGTAATTTTATTAACAACGCAGCTAGTGAGCTGAGTATTACAGTTCAACAAATCTAAAAGCTACAGTATGACGTTTCATATTTTTCAAACTGAAACAACTTTGTTCATGCGTACATTATTCAGTTTCGAAAACCTTTTTCGTAAAACCATGAATTTAGAAAGATTTTATTATTGTATCTAAAAATGTACAATTCTTAATATATAAATTTAATTGAAAACGTTCAAATAAAGCAAAATAACACATATTTACATAGTAAATAATATCATTTCTATTTTTGACCTCATTCCAAAGTCACGTAGTTAGGTCACTGCTCGTAGTGTTGCGACTCTTCGGATAAACTTGTATGCAAAAAAATCGTTTACATATACGAAAAATCGTTATTATCGTTAGACACGTTATTGCGCGACCGCATAAATAAAACAAAAATCCTAAACATTACTTTTATTTAATTAATTATAATTAAAATAAAAGTAATGTTTAGGATTTTTTTTTATTCTCTACAAGTACTAGATCTAATACTACTGTTTATTTATTACGACTTGAATATAAAGGTAAACAACTATGGGGTCGTGTCAACTACAGACTAAAGACTTTAGTATTTGACCTTTTAGAAATGTATAGGAATCAAGGACAAAATTTTAGAATCTACAAATTATGTCAAATGGTGAAATTAGTTTATATCTGTGAAATTTGACGTTGGAAAAATACATTGATGTAAAAACTAGAGAATTTGCAATATGTGGTGTTTTTTTACAAAGTTAATCAAGTAAGGATCAATACCCTTTACTAATAATGATATCAATTATTAGAGTGTCTTAAATCGGATTTTATAGTAATCGATCTCTTAAATTTCGGATATTATAGTAATCGATTTTTTTATCCCAACCTTATTATTCAATTTGTCAGAACTGTCATACCGTACCTTTTAGATTTGAGTAACTGTAGTAGAATATTTTTTTTTTATCTATCGTTGTTACTCATACTTACAATTTAATTTTAAAAGGCTGATTGATACTCCAAAGAGTCACTGCAGGTGTAACATTAAAAAAACAGTCTCAAAGTTTGTAGTTTTTAATCGCTGCTTTGACGTAAATTACAGATTCTTCCTGCCATCATTGTCAGAGATCTTACAAGCGCCTCCAACAGCAGAGCTTGAACCTTTAACTGACGGTCAGGTCAGTCAGACTGACGAGCAAGACATGGGCATGACATACGACGAGCTGACGCAATTTGGTAGATTGAGGAAGACTCACAACTGTGGACCTTTCACTATGTTCCACAAACTTGTTCATACTTGGAAGGATAAGTGCACTCCACAAGAGGTTAGTAGTTATTATTTTTATTAAGTGATAATAGTATTTATAACTCATTTCAGAATATCACACATACACACACACACATACACACACACATACACACACACACACACACATACACACACACATACACACACACACACACCCATACACACACACACATACATACACACACACATACACACACACATACATACACACACACACATACACACATATGCGTATGTTTTGTTTAGTATAGTTTTTTTCAAATTCTAACTAGTTTCTTACTTTTATTATTATTATTTCTAAAATTATTACATACTTACCTATAAATAATTCACTTTTTTAACATAAATGTTATTTGCGACTATTTTAACGGGGTACACTAACTCCTGTAACACAGTTTTAACTAGCGCATGAGTTACGGCATGCTTCAATACTATGTGTAAATGTTTATGGCAATAAAATAAATAAATAAAATATACCTGTATAAATATATCCATGCATTATGCCCTACCCATAAACACAAAGTAACGGGTACTTTATACTTTCGACAATTTCTATGGGGTAATAGTTACAATAAATGACTGTTGCGAAGAGGCGTCGACAGTTTTATTCCCGCTAAGTTTTTGTGTATATTTACTTGAATCTTTAAGTGTTTTATATGTAGTTATGTATTTACAAAAGATTTACGTAGGATACGTTGCCTAGTTAGTAATCACAGTACAAGCTCTGCTTAGTTTAGGAGATGTCTTTATTACTTAGACCTTTATTTTTTTCAATATTTTGATTTAATTTATTTTAAACCATTTTGGAACGTTTACAGGTAGCAGAGAAAGTTAAGCATTTCTTCCGTTGTTACGCAATAAATCGTCACAAGATGACAGTGTTGACACCGTCGTATCACGCGGAGACTTACAGTCCAGATGACAATCGCTTTGATCATAGACCTTTCCTCTATAGAGTACACTGGCCGTGGCAGTTCAAAGCTATTGATGAAGCTGTGAGTATTTAGTAGTTTATACACATGACGAGCTCGGTGGCGCGACGGTAGCCTAAGCGCCTGCCTCGCACGAGGTTGTGGGTTCAATCCCCACGCAGGACAATAATTTGTAAATCTCATAAATTATTGTCCTGCGTGACTGACGTACTGAGTCTGTGTGTTCTTCGTGTCCGTTAATTGATGTTTGTAATAGGTCCCTGCGACACAGGGCATGGTCCTTAGTGCTGTGTTGCCTTTTATAAAAAAAAATGGATTTCATGAGGCAAAGTTAGTCTATATTACTATTACTATTAATACTACTCTAATAGACAACCCCCAATTTTTAATGGGATAGTAGCTAAATCCGCTCAGTAATCCAAGTAGATGAGTGATTCTGACTTTGCAAAGACATTATCTCCACATTACGTTGAAACCTTAACAACCTAACAAACTAAACAATTTTCTTGAACAGGTAACAAAGATGACCAAGGACAAGCGCACATCGGCTGCCGATCGACCGACGGAGCTAAACTTAATGAGCAGTACTTCCTCTACTACCTTAAACTCACCATTTATAAGAGGTGAAAGAAAAGGTGTCCTTATATAAATATTTTAGCCAAGCGCAGTACAAATTTGTAGCTGTATTTTACATTCATATTTCTTAACAAGTAAACGAAAAGAACTATAGTCGGTCTAATTTAGTAGGCCACATTTGACGTTTTTAGCTTTATAGCGAGGAAAATGTATTAAAAGGTGGCTAAACGTGAAGTAGCTCATAAAAAAAAATGTCAGCTGATGACAAGGTTACGTTTATAATTTTCTTAAACTGCCAAATGTGACTTATTAAAATGGACAAACTGTTGAGCTTTTACATTTCACGTAGTTTAGGTCAAATTACAAATAAAGTAAATAACTTTTGCCATTTTTAATACGTAATCGATCAGAATAACTGTTAAGAAATATTTTGCCCTCCTAATATTATTCTGTACTATTTGCTTATAGTTCCTTATTCGTAGAAATGTAGAAACAGTCGTTTTAAACGCTTGTACAGTTATTTAAGACAGTAACGATTGCCATCCTTTTATATAGAGTTACATAATGACATACTATTTTATTAATATTATATTGGACTGTTTTAGTTAAATTGTATAGAATTAATACAGTTGTGATATAGATTAGATTCAGTTATATTATTGTCATAAAAAGATTATTATCTACTATATAAAAATAAGTCGGGTTTTCCTTCCTGAGGCTATAAGTCCAGAAAGCACGAACCGATTTTCACGGTTTTGCATTCGTTGGAAAGGTCTCGGGCTCCGTGAGGTTTATAGCAAAGAAAATTCTGAAAAAAGTCAACAGCGGGAAAATAATGCCCGTGCGAAGCCGGGGCGAGCCGCTAGTCTAATCTAATATATAAAAATAAGTCGGGTTTTCCTTCCTGACGCTATAACTCCAGAACGCACTGACCGATTTCCATGATTTTGCATTCGTTGGAAAGGTCTTGGGCTCCGTGAGGTTTATAGCAAAGAAAATTCAGAAAAAATTTGAACAGAAAAGCGGGAAAATAATGCCCGTGCGAAGCCGGGACGGACCGCTAGTTGTCGCATAAAAATGTGCTTTAAGTAGTTAGTTTTTACGTCAGATGTTGCGCTAGGTGAATGATTGAACGCAACGTTATGCGATAGAACATGCAACGGGTATCTTATTTTGTCGTAATTTGTGAGTAACAATTAACAAATGCGTCAATATTGAATAGAAAGTAGCATTGTTTTTATTATAAACAAAATTAATTTAAAATAAAGACCCGGCTGTATGACTAAAAGCAAATGTTTAGACAACTGAATCTACACAATATCTGTTGATATCAAATTCGAACAACAAATATAAAAAGTCTTTTGTTTTAACAAAATACTTTTATTTCGGAGCTCCTCGTTACATTATGTCATGCAAAACAAATATTTGGATTTCTTTTCATAGTCTCTTTGTAATTACTATATTGTTATAAGTAGGTACAATGACTGTTTGTTATTTTCGCGCCGAATTATCGCGTAGGTCGTTCACCTAGGACAACGGGTGAAGGTCTTCCTATTAGTTTACGTAACTATTTTGTCATAGTTTAGCTTTATCATGTATAAGTTCTTAGTGTATTTGTACCAGTACTGCAAGTGTAATCTGAAATTAAACTTACCGCAAGTTTAATTCCGGACTACAGTAAACTCTTTATATAAAGTGACATCATCATATATTTGCTCATGAAGGGAGTTTCACACATTTAGAGGACTTTGGTTGTATTTTTATTATTGATCACTTTGGGAGTTACTTTAAGGGTCAATTCATACTACAGCAGAGTCGAAGCGCATCGAAGCGTCAATCCAAAACTGAACATATCAAATTCAACCTTAACTCCACAGTATAACGCACACATTATTTTTGAGATTGCGCGCGCACCAATCAGCGTTTGTCAAGCGCAGACGCGCGAATTCGAAAGAATGCGCGCGACTTTTTTAAATCTCAGAAGTAAACGCACGCTATAAATAAAAGGGTATTAAGTCTGAAAAACCGTTTTTTTTTTATTTTGAATTCGGAAACCTAATTTTTTTCTCTATAAATTGGTAAGAAAATAGTATTTAAATTCCAAATACTTTTTGAAATATAACGATACAATTCTTTCTTGACTATTTATGCACCCTATTTTCGAGATAGGTAAGACAGTCGCATCTTAGTTGATTCAGTAGCCGGGCATCGTTCGTGGCCGTCGCACGTATCTTTCTGAGTTACAACCCGTCCAGTCGTCAATATGGAATCAATCTATAAAGTTGTAAGTATTCTAAACAGTATTATGTAAAGTTAATACCTTATTGCTTGTTAAAATTTATACTACAGTTCAACAAATCTAAAAGATACAGTATGACGTTTCATATTTTTCAAACTGAAACAACTTTGTTCATGCGTACATTATTCAGTTTCGAAAACCTTTTTCGTAAAACCATGAATTTAGAAAGATTTTATTATTGTATCTAAAAATGAACAATTCTTAATATATAAATTAAATTGAAAACTTTCAAACAAAGCAAAATAACACATATTTACATAGTAAATAATATCTTAAAGTTCTATTCTTGACCTCATTGCAAAGTCACGTAGTTAGGTTACTGCTCATAGTGTTGCGACTCTTCGGATACACTTGTATGCAAAAAAATCGTTTACATATACGAAAAATCGTTATTATCGTTAGACACGTAACTAACTATTACTTAAAACTATTACTCGACGTGGTCGAAGGTGACGGGGGGCAACTTATTAAGGTCTTAGTAGTGAATAAAAAAATCCTAAACATTACTTTTATTTAATTAATTATAATTAAAATAAAAGTAATGTTTGTAATTTTTTTTTTATTCGCAAAATTGGAGAATTTGCAATATGTGGTGTTTTTTTACAAAAGGTTCTACCCTTTACTAATAATGAAACTAATTATTAAAGTGTCTTAAAAATCGGATATTATCGTAATCGATCTCTTAAATTTCGGATATTATAGTAATCGATTTTTTTATCCCAACCTTATTATTCAATTTGTCAGAACTGTCATACCGTACCTATTAGATTTGTTGGACTGTAGTTTCATGTTTTATTTTAAATAATACTGTCTTGCCTGTTCAATATAATATAATTTGGTAATTTTAACGAAATAATATTAAAATAATACTTTATAGCTCCCGATTTGCTTGAGATAATTCTGTACATCTTGTCAATTGTATTTTATGGTTGCAAGTTTCAAGTACAATACTACCTTTTCAGTTGTTATTATATTTTGTCTTTTTTAAATTTTAGTTATAATCAAAACAATGAAGCGAAGTAAAAAGGCTGGTTTAATAATGAAAGCAATCAGCAATCGCCTAAGTACACCGGACAGTTCTTAAAATGAAGAAAACAAAGACCCATTTGCTCATCATCATCATTTCCCTGCCCTTATTCCAATTTTATTTGGGGTCGGCGCAGCATATTTTTTTCTTCCATACTGTCCTATCGGACGTCATCTCACTAGTAACACTCTTCGCAGCCATATAGCTTTTCACACAATCCATCCATCGTTTCTTTGGTCGTCCTCTTCCCCAATATCCATCCACACACATGTTCACCACCTTCCTCACTACATGACTCTCATTTCTCCGCATAACATGCCCATACCATGACAGCCGGCTGCCACGTAATTTTTCTGCCACCGGTGCCACTTTCAAATCTTCTTACATACTCATTTCTTACTCTATCTACTCTCGTAACACCACACAGATTGTCTTTCATTCATCTCTTTTCTGGCCAACTCTCTGATCCATACAGGACGGCAGGTGTAATCATAGTTTTATAGATCTTCCCCTTAAATTAAGGGGATTGTGGGGGTCACAGATGGTTCCCGTGAAGCAATGACCTGCTGCCATTTCATCCATCCTATGTTAACTCGGTTCTTGACCGCCCGATCTACTACGCCATCGCTTTGAATGAAAGAACCGAGATACCGGAAGACAGAGAAGACTAGAAGGCGCATGCCGTTAAGCGCTATGGCTTCAGGACTGCCAACGCTCTAATCTGCTCTGGATCTTAGGTCCATCCTCTCCAACCAGAACAATGTAATCGGCAAACACTGCACCAGGGTGCCATTTCCTGTATGCCCGCCGTCAAGGCGTCCATAGTCAGTAAGAGGTAAGGACTTAAAGCCGACCCTTGGTGCAAGCCTACCGCCACACTGAACTGGTTGGAGTTGCAAGACGATCGGACGTATAACTGGTTTGTCTTTACATAGCACGAATTAACTTCACATACTTCCCAGGTACAACTTTCTCTTTCATGGCCCACTTCAATACTTCTACGAAGACCCATTTGCTGACAGTGACAACAGGGATCTAACGTATGTCCCCAAAGTATCACATTTGATTTAGTTTGATAGTTTTGTTACTGTAGGTACCTACATAATGTTGTTAAATTATGTTTCTTTCATATTGAGTTTCTTTTTTATTATAACTAATTATGATACTAAAACAAATAGAATTTCTAGATTTTTTAGATGCAATCAGTATTTAATTTATTATAATACCAAGCAAAAAATATCAACCAGAAACAACTTGGTCAAACGCCTAACTTCTGCGTCTTGGGGGGCAGCCCCACATGTTGTCAGGACTACGGGTCTGGCATTGTCCTACACGGCAGGAGAGTATGCGTCCGCGGTATGGCACCGTTCAGCTCACGCAGGTATGATCGACTCTGCCCTGAATGAAACATATAATAACTGGCTGCTTGAAACCTACCCCATTGGTCAAATTATACTCATTGGCCGCCATTGCTCGACCTGGTGTTCGCCGTCAGGTCATTTGCGAAAGTGAAAGGAAAAACAAGAGACCGACCCTCGTCATCCACTTTACTCGCACAATATACCCAGGGCACGCCTCAAAAGTCGTAAGAGTTTTTTGCGACACACACGTGCACTGTGCGGTGACCCCAGTAAGGCTAGACTGGACGGGTGGGCCTCAAACTTTGCACCACCGGCGGACTTCATTCCACCCGCTGAACATCTTCCACCTGGTTTCGAGGAGCAGTGGCCGATCTGGAGGTCGCTCAATAGGCTACGTACCCAAGTAGGCCGCTGTAACTCTAACCGGACTAAATGGGGTTATCTGAACCCCTCCTATAGTGGATGTGGGTGCGGTTCTCTCGTCCAGGACATGGAACACTTCCTATCATGCCCAATGTGCCCTGCCACCTGCACACCAGAAGACCTAAAGAGTGCCAACGATAATGCTGTTGCTGTCGCTGGTTTTTGGGCAAAACACATCTAAAATATATTTGAAATTAGACTTATTGCCGTCGAAACGAAGAAGAAGAAGAATTATAATCCCTTAGCCATGTAGGCAAAAGATAATTTCTGTGCTGCTTAATATAGTATCAATATTAATTACAACTGGTTATCGAAATAATTTGGTAAATTTTGGTTAAGCTAGAGAGTAGCAAGTTAAACTTAAGAGCTATTTGAACTGCTTAAAGGGTATCATCTTTTTCTGTTCCCATAAAACTATTAATATAAAAAAAACTGTTATAGATACACAAACTAAACTTAACCAGCATAAAGAAGGATAGTGTACTTTTAAATCTAGAGATAATTTTAAATATTTGAGTAAGTAGTTCCGAATCTATGATTTTTTAAAACTTCAATACGCGATATCTCAAAACAACGTTTTCGAAATAATACCCTTTTGTTTGTGACGTGCGTAATGTGTGTGTTACACTGTGGAGTTAAGGTTGAATTTGATATGTTCAGTTTTGGCTTGACGCTTCGATGCGCTTCGACTCTGCTGTAGTATGATTTGACCCTAAATTTGAATATTTTAGATGTCACTTTATATAAGGAGCTGACTGTACATATATAAATAGTTAGTACAAATTGCATGTGCTTGTGGTGTGAGTGTTCTTTTTAAAAAGTTAGTCCAAACATGACGAAATTTAAGAATAATTTAGGAAAAAATTGTGAAAAGACAACGGCGTAGATAAAAAAATTGTGAAAAGCATAGAAAAAGGTTACGGTCAAATAATGAGAACACTCAATCCGGCGACCAGAAAAAAATCCTGGACCTTGGTTCTCAGAAACATACGATCAATTTTGTTGTGAAATAATTGTACAGATTTAGTGAAATATATTCCCAATTATTCAAATGTTTTTGACTGTTTATTTCGATTTTATAAAGGTATTTGTAGAACACTCAATCCTCCTATAGCGCAGATTGAAGTATTAAAAAATCTTAAACTATCGCTTAATAATTTCCTGACTTTGATACTCTATTACACGAACACAATCAGGATCAGTTTGTGAGACACAAATCATCATAAAAAATATAATAGTTTAAGAGAAAATTAAACAAATACTTTCTATGAAATGTTCCGTGTGAGTGTTCCATGTTTTGGCGTACGTCAACCCAGTATGTCAACCCAGACTATAACTGAAATTGTGAAAATGTTTGTACTAAATTTTAAAACGTCTTCTGTACTTGATACGGTATTATTTTAATAATTATCAACTTAATTATAATTCTTAGCTAGATAATGGACTAGGCTGACCATGACTTATATTAAAATAAAACAGTATTTTTTTGTTGTATGCGGTTTATTGCAATCCTACTAATTAATTATATAAAAAACAGGTAACGGGTTATCCGTGTGGTGACGGAGTAGGATAACAATATGTCACCACCCCATCTCATCCCATGAGTTTCGTATAAACTGACTAAACCGACCGGACCCAATTATATTATTATTTTTCTCTTTTTTATTACAAAGTATTCCATTTTTATATATACCTAAATATAAAAATAATAAAAAGGTAGACCCACCAGCAACGGGTACAAGGACCAAGCTGGTGGTTAGGGCTCCAGAGATAGAAACTTCCTCACAATACGTGTTGTGTCAAGCAGTACTGTCTTTTACATCAGACCTATCATCCAACTGTCAAGCGCAAATCTTCTTAGATGTTGATAGAGACTCTTTGGAATAAGTCCATTTACCGAAATTACTATCGGAACAATGATTGCTGAATCAACATTCTACAAGTCGACAACTTCGTGAGCCAAGTCCGAATTATATGGGTAGGGTACCTACCTATATTACGGTATTTTTGCATCGACAAAATTATATTTAAGAGCAAGTTGTTGGTGGCCAAGTCTGGCTACTTGGTTGTGACTATGCAAGTATTCACCATTCGCAAAACGAGAACAACCGGAAACAATATGCCAGTTACTCTCCGGGACAGTGATATAATATATCAAATGTACCATCCTTCAAGACATATTTCCGATAATTCTTAGTCATTACGACTTTGTCTAATGCCCGATTTACACATCGACAAGTACAGTGGCGAGTTAAGTAGTATTTTAAAATTAAGTTGATTTAAATAGATCTCCATCCTATATTTTGGCAAGTTAAGTACGAATTAGCCCCCTCTCTCGCGTCTCGCCAACTTAACTTGCCAAAAAATAGGATGGAGATCTATTTAAATCAACTTAATCAGCAACTTACTACTTAACTCGCTACTGTACTTGTCGATGTGTAAATCGGGCATAAGAGATTTTTAGATTTGCAAAACAAAGATGCATTAAATTATAAACTATATTTTATTGTAATAAAACACAAAGAGTACAGTTTTATTTTTATTGAATTTATGGTCAGCCTAATCAGCTTTATAGCATAGAATTTATGATTGAAATTTATTTAAGTTGATAATTGTTAAAATAATACCGTATCAAGTTCAGAAGACGTTTTAAAATTTAGTACAAACATTTTCACAATTTCAGTTATAGTCTGGGTTGACATACAGGTTTGGGTTAAATTCATGTACGCCAAAACATGGAACACTCACACGGAACATTTCATAGAAAGTATTTGTTTAATTTTCTCTTAAACTATTATATTTTTTATGATGATTTGTGTCTCACAAATTGATCCTAGATTGTTTTCGTGTAATAGAGTATCAAAGTCAGGAAATTATTAAGCCATAGTTTAAGATTTTTTAATACTTCAATCTGCGCTATAGGAGGATTGAGTGTTCTACAAATTACCTTTATAAAATCGAAATAAACAGTCAAAAACATTTGAATAATTGGGAATAGGTATATTTCACTAAATCTGTACAATTATTTCACAACAAAATTGTTCGTATGTTTCTGAGAACCAAGGTGCAGGATTTTTTTCTGGTCGCCGGATTGAGTGTTGTCATTATTTGACCGTAACCTTTTTCTATGCTTTTCACAATTTTTTTATCTACGTCGTTGTCTTTTCACAATTTTTTCCTAAATTATTCTTAAATTTCGTCATGTTGGGACTAACTTTTTAAAAAGAATACTCATACCACACGCACATCAAATTGCTGGTGAAAATATTTAACTTTTACATTTAGTGCCACAATACACAACGAAAGTCTACAATGTATGGTAGATTAACTGGTCCGTATTTTTTCTAAATATAGAATATCTGTGATGGAATGCACAAATTAATGTTGTCGTTTGTTTTATTAACTCAAACTCAAGTTATAGTATCCTACCTACCGCAGTTGCCTTGTTAAAATAGTACTGGGCATTAAGAAATGCATTGGCAAGTACCCGGCGACATGATAAAGGTGACCGTTGGTTTACGGTACGGCACGGCACAGAGTCTTACGGGGAATTATCGCACACCGTGCTTTGAATGTGTATGAAGTTCTCACCGGAAGTTTTATTGACATTTAGGGCCTTTCAGCCTAGCTAGCATGGACCTCTTGTCAAGCCAGAATTTCTAGGCAAACATGGAAATAGATGTAATAGAAAAATAGCACATGAAGCTGTCTAACATAACTGCGTTGTGTTCTTATAAGAAGACCGAGAGTCCTTCGCCTCGAACAGACCTTAAGGTTTACGCATTCCAGTCGCAACTCCATACAAACGGAGAAAGTTACTTGCTACTTCATTTGATAATTAATACTAAAAACTATAGATGATATCTCCGTGTGGTGACGAAGTAAGAATACAATATGTCACCACCCCATCTCATCCCATGGGTGTCGTAGAAACCGACTAAGGGACTATTCGTGAATATTATCTTAACAAAATAAAAAGAAGGAAAACTTGAAATTAAACCCTACACCAATCCGTTTGCCCAGCGTGGTAATAGTAGGCCAAGTATCCCTCCGTCACAGGAGGAGGCCAGTCCCTGCAGTGGGACATTAATGGGCTGTTATAATGATAGATGATATCGTTTTGTCTCGTTATTATCTAGATTTATTGGTGTCCGTGACGGTAGCGTACACAAGAGCTGTATCGAGTTGGTTACTATGCCAAAAAACTCGGTGTAAATACTGCCTAATTAGTGTAAAAATAAAAAAAAACTTCCTCTTTAGTTTAGGAAATAAACACTATTTTCAATGGGTACGCCAGCGTCACGATCAAGCTAGCGTACCCATGGCCGTACTCGAAAACGGCTAATTGTAAAGCAACAGAAATTACACAAAAAACTTGGTACTAACTCTGCCCCCGCTATGCAAAATTTCATAACAATTGCTCTTGTAGAAACAGAGATATTGAACAAGACTTTTAAATGACAGCGTTATGGTAGCGTACACATGATAGTTCTGATAGATAGGGAACTTTTCTTTTGATAAATGCTATATGTAAAAATTCGGTGTAAAATTCTGACTCTATTAGTGTAAATACTTTATGCGTGGCCAGAATGTCTGGCCACTTTCTTTTAATGTTTTTCAACAGCTCGTCGAGGTATTAAAAAAAACAATTTGGGTAGCAAATAGTACCAAAAGGTATTAAAGCTTGATAGCATCTAATACACAATTTCGTACTTGGTCCAGAGGTACCGACGCTTACGAATTACCAATACTTACCAACATCATTTTTATTCCTTTTGCTCAGGTGCACCGGTCTATGTGCATAATGCATACTTCGTTGCTCAAATTAAGAAATGGACAAAGATTTTGCTTTAAAATCAAGGTAAATTAATAAAAATCATGTAATTATGTATATTATGTTTTGTTAACATTTTTATGATTAAGCTTATTGTTATCTATTACCTTATTACGTAGGTATGTAAGTATTTAATTATCATAAAAGATTATATTATTATAACAATTACTTGTTAAAATAATAAGCGTTATTTGAAGATGTTTGCTAAATATTCTAAGAGAAATACTTTGGTTATGTAGTTAATTATTACTTTTATTTTAGATTTGAGGCTAATGTAATAACGTATAGCAAAATTATATTAGTTTTATCCTTAATTAGTTATAGATAGATATTTTTTATAGACTATATAGCGTCAAATAAGCAAGGGTTTAACTTACTTGTTCAACCTTAGTTTATATTCTTTGTAATGTAAATGTCATAAGGATCTTGTATCAATAAACTGATTTTTATTTTTTATTAAATTCAAAGTTTAGAAAACTTTACCACCGCCTCCAAAGCACAAGTAGAGAAGAAGCGGCGCAACAAACTCTACTGCTGCATTTTCTTGACGTTATTTTTTTTTACAAAGAAGATAACTGTAATTAGGCGCTGCAACCATTGTATACCATACATAACCATAACCAAGGATTATTCAATGATAAAGGTAGCGTCGTGATGTAGGTAGTACATAAAAGTGGGAGCACCAAATTATATGTATAAATAGATAGTCTCATAATACAGCTACCTACTAATATTATAACAATGACGACCTGGTTATGACGGTGGGAAACCGATGGATGAGATAGGCACAGGACTGCACAAGCTGGTAGTATTTGGAAGAGGCCTATGTCCAGCAGTGAAGGTCAATTGGCTGATATGATGATGATAAAGTCTATTTTCGTTTGTTAAATCAGGTACAGTTATTTCATCAGTTTAATTTAAAAACACAAAATATTCACAGTTTAACATTTTTTTATTGCAATAATAACAATTTCAATAGAAAATATCTTTTTTTTTCTTTTTTTAAAAAGACAACTCCCGCACTAGGGATCATGCCCTGTGTCGCGGGGACCTTTTACAAACATCAATTAACGGACACAAAGAACACCCAGACCAGGACAATAATTTGTGGATCTCACAAATTATTGTCCTGCGTGGGGATCGAACCCACAACCTCTTGCACGGCAGCCGCTTGCGCTACCGTCGCGCCACCGAGGTCGTCAATATGACATTATTATGAAGAATTTCGAAATTTGTAGGTAATAAATGGATTCCAATGTTAGGCAGGCCGGTGTGGAAGACAGCTTCTGTTATGGTATATTAATAACGAATGTGCTGTTGACATTGCAGTTCTATTAGTTACCTGTAAAATATATGACAATCATTATTAAAAGTTAAACGGGGTCATTTCTTTTTAAAAATTCCCGTTCTATGGTTCAGCCCTGCGTCGACGCCGTTATTTTTAGAAATATCATTCAAAATACAAGACATTAACAGACAGCAAGAACATATCCCTATTTAAGACAATCGTTTGTGGATCACTCAAAAATTTATATAAAAATAATAAATAAATATTCCTCACACTTTCACACAACGCCATCTAGTCCCAAACTAAGCAGAGCTTGTACTATGGGTACTAGACAACGGATAAACATACTTAAATACTTCTTTTTTGTATACACGTACATATTATACATCAAAAATACCCAGACCAATGCAAACAATGTTCATGCACAGAAAGATTTGCATTGAGCGGGAATCGAACCTGAGACCTCTGCGTGGCAGTCATGTTATATAACCACTACGCCACAGCGGTCGTCGTATATTTCGTGGGATTTAAATCAGCCTCCTCATCTTCCGTCCTCTATCACGCGATGGACCCGAGACCCGCACGGAGAATACATGGAATGCTAAGATTAGGTCTTATGAAGTTTTCCTAGCTACGAATGCGGCTATTGGAAAATCGTTTAAAATCTGACATGTTCATCCACCTCTTATTATATTTAGTTGCAAAACTTAGGAAATAGTTTATGTTCAACATTGATTTACCTCCAAGAACTGATTTGACAAGGCCAATGACTTCTTTCGGTATATTAATAATGTCTCCGATAGGCTTTCCTTGAACATCTCCGGCAGTACCAGCAGTGTTTGATACAACTAAAAGCATAATAATATAATTTTGTTATTCGAGAACAATTAAATTGGTATTATTAGGAAATAAATAAATAAATAATAAAGTTCTTTATTTCAGAGAAAGAAAAGTATACATTATTGTTATATTACAATAGTTTGTGATACATTTTTTACATTATGTGTGAATAATGACTCCTATGCTAGGAAATTCCTGTGTTACAGGAGTCATCCATTCGTCCGTTTATATGTGGCTATTACTGAAAGGAACTAGACGTGTAACATGTCTGAGTGAAGTTTATTTTGTGTGTGTGCGTGTGTGTATGTATGTGTGTGTGTGTGTGTGTGTGTGTGTGTGTGTGTGTGCGTGATTGTGTGTGTGTGTGTGTGTGCGTGTTTGTGTGTGTGTGTGGTGTATGTATGTATGTATCAGTGTGTGTGTGTGTGCGTGTGTTGTGAGGGTTTTGGTTTTATTAGTGTTTCAGTTTCGTCATAATCCAAGGTTAGTAAAAATTGTTTTGTAGTTTTATTACAGTTGTGTGAGTTTAGCGCATGTATATTTAGTTTTTGGTGTAATTTTGTGTATAAGGATGCGCTTAGATAAGAGTAGTGTCGTGTGGCGAATGTGGTTTTTGCGTGGATTTTGGGGCATACCGGTGCAGGTCTTCTTTTTACTATTGAGCTGTCATTTATCTTTTTTGGGAGGGTCAGATGTTTCCGTAGAACTGTGCGAAGGATGTAAAGTTGTCGGACCGTTAGTGTGTTAAAATCTATATATAGTTGTCTTGTTGGGTAGCGGAAAGGTTTTTTTTTAATGACTTTGATGACTGCTCTTTGGAAGAACCTATGGCCGTCGCTGGGTGGGACTGGATGCGAAAGACGGAGTACCTTGTTCTGTGGCGCTTTCTGGGTGAGGCCTATGTCCACTAATGAACTGCGATGGACTAATTATCCATGTGGCGTCATCTCGAGGGTATCGTAAAAGACGACTATGGAACTACTAGGTACTTCATCATACCAGACAATAGACGTCTACTGTTAGACATAGATCTACAAATATTTGACCATTTACTTAAAGCGTTTTGACCCACTCTCATTCATCCATCTGCCTTAGTCAGGCAAGCCTTACTTAACAGTCAATATTGAACTAGCAAAGCAGAAAAGCTTGACAAAGCCACCAAATCTTCTGACCACAGTGGTATCTGTAGCAGTAGCGGCAAACTATATGTCACAGTATAGGTAATAAATGACAAGTGGAATAACACAAGAATAATGTATTAGGTAGATCCCTTACCATTAGATGCTGCAGGTACAGCACCCTTGACTGTGTCCCCGGCTTTGTCTGCAAGAGTTAAATATTGTTATTGATTTATTAAATTTTTTTAAATATTGTTATTGATTATTGTTATAGATTTACCAAATGTTCTTATTTCATAAAAAAAGATTAGGTTTTACTATAGATTATGTAAAGAAAGTAGGAAGGCATGAGTCTATTAAACCAATTTCATGTCGTTACTGTGGAATCATGTAATGCCATGAATAATCCAACTAGATGATAGATGAAATGAAAGTCATGACTGGACTAGATTATTGATGACACTAATGTACAACCTCGAGTGTATTGGGGCTTGGGTTGCTTGCTTGCATTTTGGAGAAGTGTGGCATCAGAATGTGTTTAAAAATCATTTGACTTACTGACTACACCTCCGACGGGATCATCAGCAGGCATAGCATTCTGAAAAAAGGAGAGTTCATAGAATCAATCTATTTGGTAGAAAAGTTGGTTGTTTGGCTGCCCCAGTCTTTGGGCATACTTGTCAGAATTAAAAACTCTAAATTACTATTTAGCTTATTGTGAATCTCATGGCATCTTATCAAAATTGCCTCTTACCGGCGCTTATCTGGCTTATGACGGTAAGAAGAGCCTTAGCTATGAGAATATTCCTGCCATATATGACGACTTGGTAAGCAAAAATATCGAGATTGGGATACATAAATGGTGGTTAAAATCAAAGAAGAAAATAAATCAAAGTAATAAAATAAATTAAGTACCTTCTCCTAAAAATATCGCAAGACAAATCGTAGGGAACACCTAAAATGATTATAAGACTAATAAGAATAATGATCAAGGATCTACAATAGATCCTATTAAGAAAAAACAAATTACAGATATTTTGAGATAAGTTTTAGTTGTATTAGTATTATTAGTATTCGGAGTAAAATTAATTGGTTGACTTGTTTTTTTAATGAGTCCCTTAAAACATTGCACTTTTCGTTACGAAACGTCTCTTTATTGTAACAAAGTAGTCCTAATTTTATATAAAGTACGTCTTAAATTTGAAAACGATTATTCGATATTTGTACCTGAAACACAGGTTTCACCAAGTTCGGGTAATAAAATAAATGTGATCTAATTAAGTAAAATTCATATACCATAAATTCTAGCTCATAAGTTTCCTGAATAAACATTATCTTATCTTATCTTATTCTTAAAAGTAAAACCTTTCGCCGGGAACAAGCTGAATGGTAGTAATAACAGAATAATATAAATAAAATAATAAAAAATACAATGAAATAAAATATTAACTTACAGCGGCTACTAAAAGCACAGCCATGACGAGGAAAGGTAGAATGTACTTCATTTTGTCAAAAACTTAGGTTTTTACTTTAGCACGAACAAATTGTTACTGATTTCAGTACGGCAGAAGCCCGATTATTTATACCTTTTTTTTTGACTGTGAAGCGGAATAAATAATAAGAAAAATGTTTTAGGTAAATTTGCACAATTGGTACCAATTTGTCATTCATATGCAAATTTCTAGGTAGGTACGTGTGTCAGCCTTCGAAACTTAGTTTTTGTTACGCTTGTAAATTGATTTATTTTAAATAAGTCCTTTGACGTAAGTAGATGACCATAGATACATCTCGGAGACGTAAAAGGCTTCCACTAAGTTATTTATTTATTGTTAACATAAAGCCTGTTTCATCGATTAAATAAATGTACTCGTATTTATAATAAGTAATAATAATAATCATAACCACCAGTAGCTTGGTCCTTGTACCCGATGCTGGAGGGTCTACCTTTTTTTATATTTTTAAACGTTTTTATTTTTATAGTTATATTTAAAAATGTAATAAAATGTGAAAAACGTAAATAAAGAATACAAATAAGCATAATAATTTTTTACACACTCATAGCCACAAATAAAACTAGAGCTTGTTCTATGGGTGCTAACTAGTCAAAAGAAAACCTATCTACTTACCTATTTTTTCAAATAAGGTACCATATTGTGAATTGAAAACTTTTTAAAAGGCATTTGACTGTGTTCCTTGCGATCTGGTAGAGCCTTAGAAAGAAGAATAAGACCGTAAAATATATAAGCATTATTGCCGACATCAATAAAGGAGCGAGCGCTGGTTCAGACAGGAGTGGTTGAGACGAAACCTCTAGCAATCACTGAAGACACACACCAAGGCTCTATACTGAGTTCATTTCTGTTTTTGTTGGTTTAGGAGTTATGCACTAAAGTAGCGTAGAATTTGTAAATATGGATTTTTAATCACGTTGACAATGTACCCATGTGCACTGACAGCGAGGATAAATTGAAAGTAGCACTTTTGGGGTGCATCAAAAGCATCAGTTACAAAACGACGGCTTAGTTCAATTGAAAACGATGGACAAATAGTCATCACATGCGACCATTAATAATACTTGGGTAATTTACAAGTCTGTGGTTGTTGAACGTAACATTGAGCACCGAATGAACACAGCATGGCTAAAGTGAAGTGAAGTGAAGTGACATATGAAAAGGATATGCCAGTTAGGCTCAAAGAACTGGTATATAAAACAATAATTCGGTCACTTAAAATATTAAAAATAAAAAAGTTAAATAAAGCAGTATATTTATATGGCTAACTCACCAAAAGGTAAGACTCACCATAAGGATAAAGTACTTAAAAAACATCTTTGTAATTTATGTAATGCTTAAACATAATTATTATATTTTAATAAAGGTTAAATCTTTTATAATAATTTCAAATAGGTATTAAAAAATATATTGTTTTAATAATGCCATACTTAAATAGGAAATTACTTACTAAAAGACAGCTCTTTACGAAAAACTGGTTTAAAGCCAAAAATGTAGAGTTATCATAAAATTAAACAATTTATTAAATATTTTTAAGGAATATTTAGGCGAAACAAATCATTTTTTTAGGTTTACTAATGTTTGCCATAATTTAAAATGCAATAGTTTCATATGCCGTATTAGGTAGCATTTCCCATAATTTCATTAGAAACTAGCTGTAGCCCGCGACTTGAAAAAAATATTTAGGAAGTACAAACGTTCAATTTTTTTTCTGCGGAACCCTATAAAAAGGCCTATGACGTGGTTTAACGAATGTGTCACTACAACGATAGCCGGGATCAACATTTCACGTGCCATCCAAAGCCCGTATTTCCCTTTCCGTGTTCAGTTGGCGACAAAATCAGCACGGTTTTGTATTACTATTAAACTCGCCAAACCCATGCTTAATTGGAGTCAACTGAACACGATTTTGCGATCAAGCAACGCTAAGAAACGTTTTACAAATCCGTGGGCATTTTAAGAGATTGTTCGTGAATGTTCGGAATAAATCGCGGCACTCGAAGTAGGTACTTAGGCTAGCTTGGCGCGCAATTCGTCGTCTAAACGCGCTTGTCACCGTTTACGTGTTTTTTATTGTTTGAACCCATTTAGACCGATAATTATTTTTGTAAATATTTAATAGAAACCTAAAAACAATATCCAATCAAAGGGGGAGCATAGGGGGGGGGGGCGTACCATATACGGTACAGTAGGCCTAGGGTATGCAAAAACACTTGATTTTTACCAAAGACTACTTTAATAAAATAAATAATTCTCACACATTCACATCGCCACCTAGTCCCAGACTAAGCAAAGCTTGTACTGTGGGTACTAGAAAACGGGTAAACTTACTTAAATACTGTTTTTTTTGTAAATAGATACATATTATACATAGAAAACACTCAGATCGATGCAAACAATCATGTTCATGCACACACGGGATTCGAACCCGAGACTTGTGCGTAGCAGCCATGTAATATACCGACTGCGCCACAGAGGTCGTCAATTGTATGTTTCACTGAACTTCTATACTTAATCAATTTAACCTTACTCTACCTTGCTGTATTCAGTTCAACTACACACTAATTTGTAAGTCAGTTGATGCGAATTGAACACGGGTTAGTTGAATTTCATAGTAATAAAAAACCGTGTTTGATTCAGCTGTACGCTTTTAATATAGTTTTGTACAACATTTTTAATGTTGCTTGATCGCAAAAGCGTGCTCAGTTGAGGCGAACTAAGCACGGGTTTGTCGAGTTGGTTAGTAATACAAAACCGTGCTGGTTTTTGCCGCCAACTGAACACGGAAAGGGAAATACGCATCCAAAGCACAGAGATGCTTATTGGCTATGTGCAAAGCGAGTTGTGGCGGACAGATAACGACCGCAGCGCTCAACACGGCAGAAATTGGAAGCAGAAGCGGCTGATCAGCAGGCCAAAATAAACTAAATTTTGTGATAACTTTTTAATTACTAACTGGAGACTAATAAAACTTTACACAGACCTGTAGCTAACTATAAACTATAAAATGACGTTTTAAACAAGTCTCTACAGTACATATATCTTAGGAGTTAGGGCCCAAAAAGGGGTATTTATTTAATCCATACTAATATTATAAATGCGAAAGTAACTCTGTCAGTCTGTCTGTTACTCTTTCACGCCTAAACGGCTGAACGGATTTTGATGAAATTTGGTACAGAGAATCTTTAGACCCTGAGAAAGAACATAGGCTACTTTTTATTAACAAAAAAAATCGTATGTTCTAGCATTTTGAAATTTTTACCAGTGTGGGGGTGAAATAGGGGTTGAAGTAGGCTTTTTCTACAAACGGAATTCCCGAAATTCGAACAGTACGGATTCGGAACGGAAACTACAAAGCCAAACTCACATTCACTTCTCTCTCACTCACAACATATTCTGATTCTGATTGACAAAAACTAATTTCACGCGGGCGAAGCCGCTGGCGGAAGCTAGTTTGATATAACTTGCAAACGGTGCATTATTATTACTTTTTTATTCGTGAACTAATTCAAACTAATTAAGACGAAGCTCTGTATAAAAAAATAGGAAATTACGCTGTTCAGTTTCGGAGATCCAGCAAACACGCAAACGTTATGCCAAAATCTTGAATATCTCCGAAACCTTGAAACGTAAAAATTTAAATTATATCGAAATATTTACTTCGTCCAGCGAACCAATTATGTAACTAAAGTTTTTTTCAATAATCTCATTATATCAAAAAAGATTTTGCTGGGGTAACGTACACACGTTTAAACTGGTTTTGTATGGTGTTAGTGCCACAGATCTCTGACGAATTACGTGAGCTCGTATTATACTTAATACGAGCTACTGCTCTGGCCTTTATGTCGCAGGTCTTCCACATTTCTTACATGCTCGGCTAATACTAATTTATTGCCTTTTATCTCAGTTTGTGGTTGAAAAATAAAAATAATATTACATTATTTGTAATAATTTGATTTTATTCTAAAGAATCTACAAATAAATGTATTTGTAGACTCTTCAAGAAATACTTATCCTTAACAATACTTTTAACAATAATTAAAAGAACCTATTCTTTAGATTATAATTAAGTAGAAAGAAAGGCTGATTTAATGTTGCAAAACCAAAATACAACTAATTATTTTTTACTTTTTAGTGCAATTTTTGTCTTTGAAGTCGGTTTATTTTTTGTAAAAATTTATCGATATAGCTCTTGTGTACGCTACCATAACGGACACCGCTAACCCGCGCCCTCGTCCCTTTCATACCGCAGGCGGGGACTGAGTTAAACGGTCAGCCAATCGATGAAATACCACTTAGTGGTCACCCATCTATAGAATGACATCGCCGACATAGCTTAACCACCGTTATTGTTTCTGAATCAGTGATTGATAGTGGCTGTGAGTGGCTGCCAGTGAAAATGGGCTAAAAATCCCGGCTATTTTCTTTGGATTTTATTTAATTTGCATAGATGAATATAGATATTTTTTTTTAAATAACTTTATGATAGGTATAATTCAATTTACTGTTTACGCGTATATAGTGAAAAGCCTTACGGAGGCCTAAAAATAGAGTCATATTTCCTGATTTACCAACATTATCCTCCACTGATCTGCTCCTAATGATCGTAGCATGATGAAAAGTAAGTATACAATAACCTGACCGGGAGTATGGAAAATAATTGTACCAAGTTTCATAAATATCCGTCGAGTAGTTTTTGTTTATATAACGAACATACAGACAGACAAAAATTTTCCTGTTTACATTTTTGGCATCAGTATCGATCACTAATCACACTCTGATAGTTATTTTAAAAGTATATTTCATGTACAGAATTGACTTCTCTACAGATTTATTATAATATAGAAGATTTTTGGCTAATACCGTATAGCAAAATTATATTACACTCAATCCTTAATTAGTTAAAGATAGATATATATTTTAAAGACTATATAGCATTAAATCGATAGTCTCACTTAGGTACCTTACCTACTAAGTAATAACAATAAAGACAATTTTGTTTGTTAGATCAGGTGCAATAAATTGTCAAAGATATGTGATCAGCACTGTGTACTATTCGCGGACGATGTATCCATCCTCTTTAAAAGTCCTTCAAACAGCGAAGACAGTAACTCTTTAATAATTAACACCTTCACAAATTTAAAACAATAATTCAAAACCATAATCTTGAAATTAACAATAAAAAAGACCAAAATAATACAATTTAACCCACATTAAAAAAAGAGAATTAATCTTAAAACAGTAACAACAAAAATAATTTCGACTTACTAGGATTAACATTGGATACTCATTTGAATTGGAAAAAAACACGTAGAAAATATTAAAACCAAATTATCTAGATTTATATTATATGGGCTCAATGTACTAATAAAACCGGTCAAGTGCGAGTCTGACTCGCGCACCGAGGGTTCTGTACAAACCTATTTATTTTCCCGCCAAATTGTGATAACGTCAGGATGCAGCTGTTGAAATACTATTTTTCTCGCCAAAATTCAATGACGGCACGCTTAGTCGTGCCGTCATTGAAAATAAATGTTTTCCCGCCAAAATACTATGACGTCAAAACTTATCTGTCAAAACTTAACTGTCAAAAATTATGTGACGTCACGACTCATCTGTCATAAATTCAATGACGTCACAACTTAGCTGTCAAAATATATTTTCCCGCCAAAATTCTGTGACGTCACGACTCATCTGTCAAAAATTTATGACGTCACGGGTCACGTGACCAAAATTCTATGACGTCACAGGTCACGTGACTCAGCTTTCCCGCCAAAATTCAATGAGATCAAAATATAATATGATTGAAGTAAAAATTTAAGGTTTTCGGAATTTTCCCATTACATGTACAATAAGACCTTGCTTCATGCCAAATTTCAAGTTTGTAGATAGACTGGAAGTACCCTGTAGGTTTTTGCCTTTACCCCTTAAATTTGCGACAAAAACGGCTATATCTCTTGATTGCGTTGGATTAGCAGTTTGATTTTTTTGGCACTAAGAGACAACAAGCCTTAGTATTTGGTGAAAATTTCAACTTGATACCTCCACGCGTTCCTGAGATAAATGGTCTTGACAGACAGACGGACAGACGGACACGGACAGACGGACAACAAAGTGATCCTATAAGGGTTCCGTTTTTTCAAAACTGGTACGGAACCCTAAAAACGAACACAAAGGAAAACTGTGCACTAACAGCTTACTATGCCTACGCTTATGCATGGTTGCGATATGGCATTATCATGTGGATAGGGATAGTCTGGAACTAGTTCTAGCCGGAATTATATCGGATAGACCTAGTTTTATCCAACAGTGAATGGTTGGAACTAGTTGTAGCCGGCATGATGAAGGCTAGACCTAGTTTTACCCGAAAACAATCGGCTAATACTAGTTTTAACCAAGAGTATGTGGCTACACCTAGTTCTAACCGGCTAAAACTAGGTGCAGCCGCGCTTCGGGTTTTAGCCGTAACATATAAGTATATTAGAAATGGCTATGTTTGTGAGGAAAAACATTAATTTGTTTACATTTCATAAGAATGAACGCCGCAAAAATAAATTAATTCTGCCAATACCTAGAATAGAAATGTATAGGAAAAGTTCAGAGTACCGCAGTATTCAAATATATAATAAGTTACCTTATAGCCTAAGAGACATAACAAGCAATATTATTTTTAAAAATAAACTAAAGCAATTATTATTAGAAAAGTGTTATTATACTGTTAAAGAGTTTATGGAAGATAACTGGTGGAATATTGTTTAAGGAAAATTTTATATTATATACTTGTAACTTGTAATTTCAGTATATAATACATGTATGAGACTTGAATAAATATATTATGTATGTGTTATAATAGTTGCAATATCATAACAGGATCATGTATCCATGCCATTTAATTATAATTTTATAACTTACATTTTATACATTAATAAATAATATTAACATTAATAAATAAATATTAGTGATAGTAACATTATATTTTATATTATAATTCTAATGTGAATAACAATTGTAAGTAATTAATAGAATATAAATTTAAATAAATATAATATAATATGTGTAAAATAGCTGTAATACCCTTACAGGGTCATGTATGTATGTGTTATAGTTTAGTTATAAATTTTGTAACTGATATAATGATAACATATGTACATTGTGCAATGAATAAATAAATAAATAAAAAAGAATATAACAAAATATTTTCTGTTTT
The DNA here is from genome assembly GCA_905475405.1 of Schrankia costaestrigalis. Taxonomy (NCBI): domain Eukaryota; kingdom Metazoa; phylum Arthropoda; class Insecta; order Lepidoptera; family Erebidae; genus Schrankia; species Schrankia costaestrigalis. Next base: position 6,722,037 of record FR997834.1, read on the forward strand.
ACAAGTTTTTATTGCATTAATAACAATTTCAAACAAAAATATGACGTTTTTATGGAATTACGAATTTTGTAGGTAATAAATGGATTTCAATGTTAGGCAGGCCGGTGTGGAAGACAGCTTCTGTTATGGTATATTAATAACGAATGTGTTGTTGACATTGCAGTTCTACAATATACCTGTAAAATATATTAAAATCATCATTAAAAGTTACAAGGGGTAATTTCTTTTTTAAAATTTCCGCACTATGGTTCAAGCCCTGCGTGTCGCCGTGATTTTTAGAAACATTATTTAACATCATAAATATTAACTATAATAATTAACATATAACAATATATTTACAGACAGAAAGAACATCTAGGTTCAAGACAATCATTTGAGGATCACTCAAATAATTATATTGTGTGGGATTTAAAACAGCCTCATGTATGTTCCCCGCATGTCGCATTCGTCGCCTATGTAGGACACCGCGTAATGGGTTCACATAAATAGATTACGTAGCTATGAGATCTGTATGAAAAAAAATATCCTTTTTAAAGTTTTCCTAACTACGAATGCGGCTATTTTCCAATGAAAATCCTTTTAAATCTGACATTTTCATCCACTTATTATTATATTTAGTTGCGAAACTTAAGAAATAGTTTATGTTTAACATTGATTTACCTTTAAGAGCTGGTATAAGTGATCCGATATTCTTAAGAACTTTTCCCGGTGCCCCAAGACTGTCTGGAATAGGCTTTTCTTGAACACCTCTGGCAGCGTTTGGTACAACTAAAAGCAGAATATAATTGTATTTTTTTTATATATAATAAGAAGAAACGAGCCAGCAGGTCACCTGATGGTAAGTGATCCCCGCCGCCCATTCTCCAACACCATGGGTGCCGTACCCCTCTGGGGTAAATCCGTTTTTTGAGCCGCTGCCAAAGAGTAAAGGGAGGGGGGATGGGCTACCGGACTCTCACTCATCGGACGAAACACAACAGTGACAAGCACTACTACACACATCAAAAAAGTCTAAGCAACATGCATGATATTACAAATTTACCATTTATATTAATTAATTTCTAAGTATTTACTCACTCAAAGTGTATAGGTAAGTAAACTTTTTTGTTATTGATGACATACTGGCTGGTTGTAAAAAAAATATTTCGATTATGTTTTGTTTTTTTTCATAAAATTCAAATGACTGCGAATTTGTTTGAATTTGAGTGCATGTTAATTGCTACGTTTTAGTCTTGATTTTATAATTTTACCAACCATTTAAATACAGTTGGCGACAAAATTGAATTGTTAGATATTCTTTACGTCATGGAGCGACGTCATTTGACGGCAGATGAAATGCAAAGAGCTGTAGGGATGTTGCAAGCGGGAAGTAATCAATCTCAGGTATCTCGACATTTTGGTATTCATAGAAGTGTTATTTGTCGTCTTTGGCAGCGCTACAATAATACAGGGGAACCCGCTGAACAGCATCCAGGCCGTAAAAGGAGTACAACCACTCGGCAAGACCGGTACATACAACTGACTGCAAGACGCCAGCCGATGTTAACCGCTCGAGAGATAAGTTTGAGGCTACAAAATTCAAGTGGTGTTGATGTAAGTCCCCAAACTGTGCGAAATCGACTGCATGAGTACGGCCTACGAGCTCGACGCCCTATCAGGTGCCCACCGATACGTCACGGGAATCGCGCTCGTCGAAATGAATGGTGTAGAGAACGCATAACATGGACCCAGGAACAATGGGATAAAATTATGTTTTCCGATGAGTCGCGATTCGGGTTTAGGCCTGATACAAGAAGGGTGCGAGTGTACCGTCGACCCGGAAATACTGAAAGACTCAGGTGCGTTCAGGAAGTTCATCCATACAGCGGCTCAACAGTTATGGTATGGGCGGGTATTATGAAGAACAGGCGAACTGAGCTCGTTTTTGTAAATGGAAACATGAACGCTGAAAATTACGTTGAGGATATTCTCAGACCTTATGTCCATCCATTTGCACAAACCTTTGGCTCCGATTTTACGTTAATGCATGACAATGCGCGTTCACATACAGCTCGGCGAACCAGTGAATACTTGGCAACGGAGAACATCCAGGTATTGCCCTGGCCTGCACAATCGCCAGACCTCAACCCCATCGAGCACGCATGGGACATGCTCCAGAGACGTGTTTTGAAGGACTTGGACGGAGTGACAACAACCCAACAGCTGAAGGATTTGCTACAATTCCATTGGGAGCGAATACCGCAAGATGACATAAACAGTCTCATTAATTCAATGAATAATCGTTGCCGACAAGTTCTGAATAGCAGAGGAGGCCATACTTTGTATTAAATTGTCCTATTCTTTCACAATAAATTCATTTTCTTAAGAAATTTCAATTTGTAAAAAAAAAGTTTAGTTTCTTATGTACCTGTATATTCTAATATTGTTAATTTCTGTTATTAAAAGAACTTATAAAGAAAACAGCTGTTATTTTTACATCATAGAACCCTAAAAATATTATTTTAAAAATAAAATACAACGTTATAATTAAAATAAATGGTAAAATAAATTAATATAAATGGTAAATTTGTAATATCATGCATGTTGCTTAGACTTTTTTGATGTGTGTATTTTACGCCGATTTTCTTTGAGAGGGTGGTATTTCACCGGACGAGCCTGCCCATGCGTGCTGCAGCCGAAGACTGACGGCATGGCTCTACCACTCAAAATTATTCGAGGGGGGTTAATTATAGGAAGGGCCAATGGGCGTCGTTGGGTTGGACTGGATGTGGAAGGTGGAGGACCGTATTCTGTAACGTGTGTTGGGCGAGACCTACGTCCAACAGTGGGCTGCGTAAAATGCGTTTAAAATGTAAAATTAAAATTAGGATAAGAGTAACAGAATAACAAAATGTATAATTAAGAAGAATGTTGTAGGAATAAGTTTACAGTACTATAAGAAAAATAAACATTATAATTAAACAAAACTGTATGTGTACGTCTGTTAGAAAATAAAATAAATAACATACATACATAAATTCACGCCTTATCCCGTCCGGGGTAGGCAGAGACGACAGAAATAAAAAAAATAAATAAATAGCGAATAAATCCCGAATCCCACGGGAAAGTATATTGAGATGCATAAAAGAAAGACAAAGTATGAAGCACGAAAGGATAATAAATGCGAGAATTGGTATGAAAGGTTTAGATAGAATAATGCTCCAAAAACATATTGGAAGTAGGGATGCCAAACACCCTGTGATGACGCATGCCTTTAAAAAAAGAACAGTGGGTTGCGATAGGCTAATTAATAGATTAATTATTATCCATGTGGCGTCATCTCGAGGGTATCGTAAAAGACGACTATGGAATTACTAGGTACTTCATCGTACCAGACAATAGAAGTCTACTGTTAGACATAGATCTACAAACCATTACCATTTACTTATTATTGACCCTTTCTCATTTATCCATCTGCCTTAGTCAGGCAAGCCTTACTTAACAGTCAATATTTCTAACAAGGCAGAAAAGCTTGACAAAACCACCAAATCTTCTGACCACAGTGGTACCTGTAGCAGTAGCGGCAAACTATATGTCACAGTATAGGTAATAAATGACAAGTGGAATAACACAAGAATAATGTATTAGGTAGATCCCTTACCATTAGATGCTGCAGGTACAGCACCCTTGACTGTGTCCCCGGCTTTGTCTGCAAGAGTTAAATATTTTTATTAATTTATTCTACCGAATGTTCTTATTTCATAAAAAAGGTTAGGTTTTACTATAGATTATGTAAAGAAAGTAGCAAAGTATGTAGTCTATAAAACCAATTTCATGTCGTTTCTGTAGAATCATGTAATGCCATGAAGAATCCAACTAGATGATAGATATGATGAAAGTCATGACTGGACTAGATTATTTATGACACTAATGTACAACCTCGAGTGTATTGGGGCTAGGGTTACTTGCTTGCATTTCGGATAAATGTGGCATTAGAATGTGTTTAAAAATCATTTGACTTACTGACTACACCTCCGACGGGATCATCAGCAGGCATAGCATTCTGAAAAAAATAGAGTTCATAGAATTAATCTATTTGGTTGTTTGGCTGCCCCAGTCTTTGGGCATACTTGTCAGAATTAAAAACTCTAAATTACTATTTAGCTTATTGTGAATCTCATGGCATCTTATCAAAATTGCCTCTTACCGGCGCTTATCTGACTTATGACGGTAAGAAGAGCCTTAGCTATGAGAATATTCCTGCCATATATGACGACTTGGTAAGCAAAAATATCGAGATTGGGATACATAAATGGTGGTTAAAATCAAAGAAGAAAATAAATCAAAGTAATAAAATAAATTAAGTACCTTCTCCTAAAAATATCGCAAGTCAAATCGTAGGGAACACCTAAAATGATTGTAAGACTAATAAGAATAATGATCAAGAATCTACAATAGATCCTATTAAGAAAAAACAAATTACAGATATTTTGAGATAAGTTTTAGTTGTATTAGTATTATTAGTATTCGGAGTAAAATTAATTGGTTGACTTGTTTTTTTAATGAGTCCCTTAAAACATTGCACTTTTCGTTACGAAACGTCTCTTTATTGTAACAAAGTAGTCCTAATTTTATATAAACTACGTCTTAAATTTGAAAACGATTATTCGATATTTGTACCTGAAACACAGGTTTCACCAAGTTCAGGTAATAAAATAAATGTGATCTAATTAAGTCAAATTCATATACCATAAATTCTAGCTCATAAGTTTCCTGAATAAACATTATCTTATCTTATTCTTAAAAGTAAAACCTTTCCCCGGGAACAAGCTGAATGGTAGTAATAACAGAATAATATAAATAAAATAATAAAAAATACAATGAAATAAAATATGAACTTACAGTGGCTACTAAAAGCACAGCCATGACGAGGAAAGGTAGAATGTACTTCATTTTGTCAAAAACTTAGGTTTTTACTTTAGCACGAACAAATTGTTACTGATTTCAGTACGGCAGAAGCCCGATTATTTATACCTTTTTTTTGACTGTGAAGCGGAATAAATAATAAGAAAAATGTTTTAGGTAAATTTGCACAATTGGTACTAATTTGTCATTCATATGCAAATTTCTAGGTAGGTACGTGTGTCAGCCTTCGAAACTTAGTTTTTGTTACGCTTGTAAATTGATTTATTTTAAATAAGTCCTTTGACGTAAGTAGATGACTATAGATACATCTCGGAGACGTAAAAGGCTTCCACTAAGTTATTTATTTATTGTTAACATAAAGCCTGTTTCATCGATTAAATAAATGTACTCGTATTTATAATAAGTAATAATAATAATCATAACCACCAGTAGCTTGGTCCTTGTACCCGATGCTGGAGGGTCTACCTTTTTTTATATTTTTAAATGTTTTTATTTTTATAGTTATATTTAAAAATGTAATAAAATGTGAAAAATGTAAATAAAGAATACAAATAAGCATAATAATTTTTTACACACTCATACACGCTATCAAGCCACAAATAAAACTAGAGCTTGTTCTATGGGTGCTAACTAGTCAAAAGAAAACCTATCTACTTACCTATTTTTTCAAATAAGGTACAATATTGTGAATTGAAAACTTTTTAAAAGGCATTTGACTGGGTTCCTTGCGATCTGGTTTAGAAAGAAGAATAAGACCGTAAAATATATAAGCATTATTGCCGACATCAATAAAGCAGCGAGCGCTGGTTCAGACAGGAGTGGTTGAGACGAAACCTCTAGCAATCACTGAAGACACACACCAAGGCTCTATAATGAGTTCATTTCTGTTTTTGTTGGTTTAGGAGTTATGCACTAAAGTAGCGTAGAATTTGTAAATATGGATTTTTAATCACGTTGACAATGTACCCATGTGCACTGACAGCGAGGATAAATTGAAAGTAGCACTTTTGGGGTGCATCAAAAGCATCAGTTACAAAACGACGGCTTAGTTCAATTGAAAACGATGGACAAATAGTCATCACATGCGACCATTAAAAATACTTGGGTAATTTACAAGTCTGTGGTTGTTGAACGTAACATTGAGCACCGAATGAACACAGCATGGCTAAAGTGAAGTGAAGTGAAGTGACATATGAAAAGGATATGCCAGTTAGGCTCAAAGAACTGGTATATAAAACAATAATTCGGTCACCTAAAATATTAAAAATAAAAAAGTTAAATAAAGCAGTATATTTATATGGCTAACTCACCAAAAGGTAAGACTCACCATAAGGATAAAGTACTTAAAAAACATCTTTGTAATTTATGTAATGCTTAAACATCATTATTATATTTTAATAAAGGTTAAATCTTTTATAATAATTTCAAATAGGTATTAAAAAATATATTGTTTTAATAATGCCATACTTAAATAGGAAATTACTTACTAAAAGACAGCTCTTTACGAAAAACTGGTTTAAAGCCAAAAATGTAGAGTTATCATAAAATTAAACAATTTATTAAATATTTTTTAGGAATATTTTTTTTTTTTTTTTTATTTTGTTTATGATGTGTCATTGTTAAACGACTACTCATAATAATTACAATCTAGACCTTATGGCTAATAAGTAATTTGAATTTAACTTAATTTGCTACAATACACACAGTTAAGAATGTGCCCATTGGCACTTTTCTTATAGTCTCTATTAATATGAGAAAGACACTTTGTTCTTGTGTTTTTTAAGATTAGCTCTCACTGATTACACTTACTTCACTAATTCAAAAGGTTTAGTTCTTTTTAGCCTTCTCACTATGTCCGTGGTGTCAAGGAGCTGGATAGCCTCAACGTTCACATGATGAAGAAGCCTTTGTTCATGTGCTACTGCGTTTTTTCTTATAACTTCATTTACAAGTTCCACACCAAGGTCACGGTGGATGTCATTATTTTTGACGTACCAGGGAGCATTTACTATAGCCCGAAGTACTTTATTTTGGAATCTCTGAATGATTTCTACGTTAGTTCGTTTTGTGCATCCCCACAATTGAATGCCATATGTCCATACCGGCATGAGTACTTGTTTGTATAAAAGTATTTTGTTGGAAATTGATAGGGTAGAATGTCTGCCAAGTAGCCAGTTCATATTTTTATAGCGCAGATCTAACGCTTGACGTTTCTTTTTAACATGTGCCTTCCAGCGAAGTTTTGCGTCTAGCGTCATGCCCAAGTATTTTGCCGTATTTTCGTGTGGTATTATACTATCGTTAATGTATAGCGGTATGTGAACAGCTCTTTGGTTTGTAAAATTGATATGTGTCGATTTTGACTCATTCAATTTCATTTTCCATTTTTTTGTCCAATCGGCGATAGCATTGACTGCAATTTGAACCTTCTCTGCGGCTTCTTTGTGAGTGGCACCTGTAGCCATTATAGCCGTATCGTCAGCGAAGGTAGCAATAATGCTGTTATTGGTTTCAGGGATGTCGCTTGTGTACAATAGGTACAGGATAGGACCAAGAACACTCCCTAGCGGCACACCAGCTTTTATCTGTTTGATATCTGAATAAGCATTTTCATGTCTCACTCTAAATGTCCTCTCGCTTAAATAGGATTCCAGAAGGTCCACATATTGCTTTGGAAGCATATTACTTAATTTATGTATAAGTCCTACATGCCACACCTTGTCAAATGCTTGTGCTACATCTAGAAATACTGTAGTACAAACTTTTTTCTCTTCTAATGTTTTTTCAATAACATTGGTGATTCTATGTATTTGATCTATTGTGGAGTGTTTTTCTCTAAAACCAAATTGGTAATTAGGAATAAGTTTTCTGTCTTCTATAATAGGTTTCAAACGTCTAAATAATAGTTTTTCGAGCAATTTCGCTATGGTTGGTAAGAGAGATATGGGTCTGTATGAGGTTACTTCACTTGGTGGTTTTCCTGGTTTAGGGATCATGATAACTTCAGCTACTTTCCACATACTAGGGACATGTTTTAACCTAAACGTGGCATTGATGAGGGTAGTAAGCTTGAGAACTGCTTTACGAGTGAGTTTTTGTAGCAGTTCTCCGGTGATCAAATCATATCCCGGTGATTTCTTTTTGGCCAATTTTTTGATCATGTTGTTAACTTCTTTTGGTGTAACTAGTTTGATTTCTATGTTGTCATGTTGAGCCACGTCCAATGTAATATTAATAGAGCTTTCCACTCTGTTTTCTTGAAAAATTTGCTCTAAGTGTTCGGCAAATATATCTGCTTTGTCTTCATTACTTATGGCCCATTTGCCATTTGGTTTTAGAATAGGCGAATCGTGAATGATTGGCTTTTTTATGCTTTTAGTGACTTTCCATAGTGAGTAATCAGATGTGCTATTACTGGTAAGTTGTCTGAGATAATCATTTGTTGTCTCATCTTGAAATTCCTGGATTGCTCTACTTAACCTTTTCGTGAGTTTATTCAGCAGAGTTTTATCAGGCGGGTATCTAGATTGTTGCCATTTTTGTCTCTGCGCTCGTTTTGTAACTATAAGATTTCTTATTTCCTCTGGATATCTTTGAGTTGATACTCTTTTTTTCATGTTGGGTGTATTTTGCCAGGCGCAGCTTTGGATGTTGGTAATAAAATTTGCTACTTCTTCATCTACTTGCTGTTTGTTTTTGAGGGGTACTTTGAGGTCGATACAGTGGTCTAAATCAAATTTAAAGCTCTCCCAGTCAGTATTCTTATTTACCAGGGTTGGGCTACTTTCTTTTCGTATTATTGTTTCACTTAAAGTTAGGATAATAGGCGAATGGTCTGAGTGCATATCATTACCTTCTTCTATATTAATATATGCAGCTGACAGGTTCTTATAAATAAAGAAGTCTATCAGATCCGGTTTTCTTTGTGTATCAGTTGGCCAGTAAGTGGGTTTTCCTGTTGAAATCACATTGCACTTTATTTCTCGAACAGCACATAGCAATTCCTTGCCCTTAGTATTAGTAAGTCTAGAACCCCAATGTGTATTCTTCGCGTTAAAATCACCTCCAAGTATAAATGTGTTTCCTAGAGCTTTCAGTATATTCCTGTACTGCTCTGTTTTTAGCGCATACCTAGGTGGAATGTATATAGCAGATATGGTAATATCGTAAAGTTTGGTTCTGACCACAACAGCTACAGTTTGTACAAATTGTTCTTCACATTTGTGTTCTAACGTATGGTAAATGTTCTTTTTAATAATAACGGCACTTCCACCACTTGTAGAGTTGTTAGGATGCAATGCGTGATATATTTTATAGCCTTTTATATGAATATAAGATTCTTTTGTGAAGTGAGATTCTGATATGAGGCACACATCAATTTGTTCTGTTATTAGGACTGCCTGCAACTCATTTCGGTGCTTAAGCAGTCCGTTTGCATTCCACGTCATAATTTTTAGTGTGTTTTTCATGTTTGTTTCGAATGCACAGGTATTTGTTTACTTTCTATATTCCTCAACCTCTGGTCAAAGGAAGTTAACATATTTAAAATTTTAGTAATATTTTCATCTGTGGACGTATTTTCGGATTTCAAAGAAACCGATGGCTGCGGTACTTTAGCCATTTGCGCAAAAGTCACATTATTTGTTACCTTTCTGTGAGTTGGACGTAACAGTGTTTGTTTTTCGGTAGCACTAGGTACTGGTATGCTAGGCGCAGCTACTTTATTTTTGGAGCCTTTGTTTTTTAATTGTTGAAGTTCTTTAGCTACAATGCACCCTCTATAATTTGCCGGGTGAGGCTCACCACAGTGGACACATTTAGGTTTTGTTTCTATTGACTTTGTACAGTCCTTGGTGAGGTGCTTACCAGTGCACTTCACACATCTAGGTTCTTTTGAACAATATTTTTGGGTATGGCCATATGCTTGACACCTTTTGCACTGTGGGATTAATTTTGATGTTTTTAAAGGTTGTACATCTATCTTACAGCCTAGTATAGCTTTAATGCCATAGATATGGTTTATGTCTTCGTCTTTATGAAAAGATAACATAAACATGTTAAGGGGTTCTTTAGTCCTCCAGCTAAGCTTGTTTACCGCATCCTGAATTTTATAACCTTTAGCATTCAGGTCTTCGATTATTCTGTTGGGCAGACATGAGGAGTGCAGGTTTTTAACCATAACTCTTATAGGCCTATCTTGCTTATTCTCATACGAGTGCCAGAGACAGTTATTTTGCAATAGTAATTTCGTTATTGCTCTATATGAGTCTTCGTTATTGGTGTTTATTTTAACGGTTTCCCCATTCATCATTTTAGCTATGAATGAGTCCCCGCTTAAGCTAGTTAAGAGAAGGTCGTAGAACTGTTGATAGTTTTTAATACTTTCGACTACAATTGGTGGAGGTTGTGGTACCCTTTTTTCTTTTGGTTTCTCGGGTGTTTTGCCAACCTGAGAATCGCTTAAGCTGCCGCCTTGAGAAGCGGGAGATAGTGAGGTATTCAACTTCCTTTTTTTCCTACTTTTTTGACGTACCCATTCTGTTTCCCGGGCAAGTTCCTCCTCGTCAGTTCCATAATCGACTGCCTGTTGGGGTTTACACCTCGTTGGATGTTCAGCTGGGAGAACATTCTTTTGTTCCTGAGTGAGTTTTAGTTGTTGTTGTAGTGATTCTATCTGGTTACTGAGGTCTTTTACTAGTTTCTGTAATTCTAACCGCTCATTCTGTTCCTCTTTGAACCGAGTGTATAATTGATGCTCAAGTTCAGTTTTGAGAACAATTTGTTTGGATGGTGAAGACATATTGAGTGCAAGTTATAATTTAAATAAAAACTATAACTTACCATTTATTCGCACAAATACGTGAGTCACTACGGGGTTATGTAGGTCATCGCGGCGACCGTATCGTCGAGCCGCGACTGATTAGATGTTGCGTCAACAGTTTTACACATGTACGTAGATACTTGTGCAAGACGTGTATGACCCGACCGTTTTCGCTAGAAGCCAATCGACTACTTTAGGAATATTTAGGCGAAACAAATCATTTTTTTAGGTTTACTAATGTTTGCCATAATTTAAAATGCAATATTTTCATATGCCATATTAGCATTTCCCATAATTTCATTAGAAACTAGCTGTAGCCCGCGACTTGAAAAAAATGTTTAGGAAGTACAAACGTTCAATTTTTTTTCTCCGGAACCCTATAAAAAGGCCTATGACGTGGTTTAACGAATGTGTCACTACAACGATAGCCGGGATCAACATTTCACGTGCCATCCAAAGCCCGTATTTCCCTTTCCGTGTTCAGTTGGCGACAAAATCAGCACGGTTTTGTATTACTATTAAACTCGCCAAACCCGTGCTTAATTGGAGTCAACTGAAAACGATTTTGCGATCAAGCAACGCTAAGAAACGTTTTACAAATCCGTGGGCATTTTAAGAGATTGTTCGTGAATGTTCGGAATAAATCGCGGCACTCGAAGTAGGTACTTAAGCCCGATTTACACATCGACAAGTACAGTAGCGAGTTAAGTAGTAAGTTATTGATTAAGTTGATTTAAATGGTAGTCCCTTTCTTCTCCGAATATCGATCGTCCGAAAATCATAATCCCAAACAAGTTTACTATAATCATCACTTGCCATAATGTTCGCGTATACGAAATCGTATATTACCTAATCGTCTTTACCTATAATACTTGTGTGTTATAAAATGGGGTACTATAAAATCATTACATATCCTATTTTTTCTTGCTCTAAAGTCACATGTCCTAAAATAAAATATTAGGGCAAAAGTCAGAAACAGTTGGTTAGGTTAGGTTAGTATGGTGACCACAACGCGCACGAGCCGAGCGAGCGAAGCGAGCGTGCCGCGGCAGCGGCCGGCGAGTGCCAGAAACATTTTTTTTATGTAAAACTAGAATTTAGTATTTATGTTTTTTGAATATTATAGATTGTGATGGTTATAGCAAAAAAAATTAGGTCATGTTATGTTTAGAGATTTAGGTTTTCGGACAAGTTATATTATAAGACATGAATTTAGGGCTAGCTACCATTCGGACACATGATGATTCGGACACAAAATGTTATGACACCTTAGATTATGGATAAAAAAATTATGAGACAAAATAGAGAACCGTTTTTTATTGTTTGAACCCATTTAGACCGATAATTATTTTTGTAAATATTTAATAGAAACCTAAAAACAATATCCAATAAAGATCATTAATAAAGGTAATGTATTGTAAACCCTTTAGGTTCCCTACTGAGTCCTTATATGAGGTTTCTGGGCTGCTCTCAGTCAGAAAACTTTACATATTATATTTGATACTTAAATATCACAATACATTACCTTTCGATCCCGTTAAACTTAGGAGAAGACGTTGGGATCTAGCTGCTCCTACATACCGTGCACGCACAACATTTGCTAGTCGGCAAAATATAGCACAAGCCCCCCGCACGTATAATAAAGTAAATAAAATTATTAATATATACCCTTTAAAATCATATGACTGCAAGAAAAGGTTAATGGAATGGCTGTATTCTTTTAGCTACGATGAAGTAGAAAATATATTAATTACTTTGAAATAAAATAACGAGTTTATGTGTAAATACTTATATTTAAACAGACACATTATGATTAAGTAGGTATATGTGGCTCACTCAAACACACCCAGACACACACGCACACCCAGTCACACACGCACACCCACACACACATACATACATACACACACACACACACGCACAAAACCTTTACTGCACTTGCTAATTACATGCTTACCTCAGACTTCTTATTATTAGTTACTTTACTTTTCTTTATTTTAATTGTATAATTTTAAATTAATGTTATAGGTTATTATTGTAAATCTTATGAACATGTCTACGTAGGAAGAGCAGGATTTTCCCAACACAAGTATCTTCTGATTACTTTCCGGGAAACCCTGGCAACTTATTTGTAAAGATTTACAGAAAATAAACATATTTTTAATTTTTTTTTTTTTTTTTTTTAATTTTTTAATAAAAGGGGGAGCATAGGGGGGGCCGTACCATATACGGTACAGTAGGCCTAGGGTATGCAAAAACACTTGATTTTTACCAAAGACTACTTTAATAAAATAAATAATTCTCACACATTCACATCGCCACCTAGTCCCAAACTAAGCAAAGCTTGTACTATGGGTACTAGAAAACGGGTAAACTTACTTAAATACTGTTTTTTTTGTAAATAGATACATATTATACATAGAAAACACTCAGATCAATGCAAACAATCATGTTCATGCACACACGGGATTCGAACCCGAGACTTGTGCGTAGCAGCCATGTAATATACCGACTGCGCTACAGAGGTCGTCAATTGTATGTTTCACTGAACTTCTATACTTAATCAATTTAACCTTACTCTACCTTGCTGTATTCAGTTCAACTACACACTAATTTGTAAGTCAGTTGATGCGAATTGAGAGTCATATTTCCCGATTTACCAACATTTTCCTCCACTGATCTGCTCCTAATGATCGTAGCATGATGAAAAGTAAGTATACAATAACCTGACCGGGAGTATGGAAAATAATTGTACCAAGTTTCATAAATATCCGTCGAGTAGTTTTTGTTTATATAACGAACATACAGACAGACAAAAATTTTCCTGTTTACATTTTTGGCATCAGTATCGATCACTAATCACACTCTGATAGTTATTTTAAAAGTATATTTCATGTACAGTCACGAGCAATAATATGTACACATTTTCAAATTTTCTAAACTATCTGCACGTTTATCTAGACATTACAATATCAAAATGAATTCGTAATTTAGAAGAGGTTCCGTACAGTTTTGAATTAATCTTCGAATTTTCAATTTTGGATTGGCAGAACTTTAGATAACTGGTTTACAAAATGCGAAAATGTGTACATATTATTGCTCGTGACTGTACAGAATTGACTTCTCTACAGATTTATTATAATACTAGCTGTTGTGCCCGCGACTTCGTTCGCGTGGCGGATGTTACTTACTTCGCAATTCGATTTAATACTGAAAAATCGTTTTGTAAACCTTATAACAAACAGATATACCTACAAACGAATTGTAAAATTAACGAACGAACCAAAACCTTTTCAAAAACAGACCTTTACAAAGACAGATCTATTTATTTATCATAATAATATACATATATCTATGAAGACTGTGTCTAAACTTATACTGAAAGACATGAGCGAACGTCATTCTTTCAAGGAAAATCTTAACACCGCGATACTGAAAATGACGTCACAGGCACAATGCCATCTGTTGTCAAATTTGTAAGTTAAAATAAATGACATGGCTTTTCATCATAACAGCCCATTAATGTCCCACTGCAAGGACGCGCCTCCTCCCGTGACGGAGGGATACTTGGCCTACTAATACCACGCTGGCCAGTCGGATTGGCATAGGGTTTAATTTCAAGTTTTCCTTCATTTTTATTTCGTAAAGATAATATTCACCGATAGTCCCTTAGGCGGTTTTACGCCACCCATGGGATGAGATGGGGAGGTGACATATTGTATTCTTACTCCGTCACCACACGGATAATCGCTAATTAATTATGAATGAATACATTTGCACGCCACGTTATGGTGCGGCAGAATTACCTGCCTCGGTGGCGCGGCGGGCGGTCGCATTACATGGCTGGCGTGCATGAGGTCGCGGGTTCGATTCCCATGGAGGACAATTGTGATACACAGACTATTGTCCTTAGTCTGGATGTTCTTTGTGTCCGTTAAATTGGCTAGTGTGTGATTTGTCTTTTGTAAAAAAAATGCTGAAATAAATTATTGTACCTAACACCTTTTACCATCTAGCAAAAAATAAACTGCGTGCAGTATTTTTGAATTACTTAATAAAATAAACAGAAACACTTTCAATAATAATTTAATGATTTGTGATTGTATTTTTATTTTTTATTGTTAGTTTTGTATTTTTTTAATGTTGACAAATAGCAACATTGTGTAAAATGATTTTATAAAGAAAAAACGTGTTACTTATTATGTTGTCTGTTATATTATACCCATATATTATTAATTATTAAATAGTTATATAAGTGTGTTATAATTGCAGTTATAATAAGATTGTGAGAAAAGGAATGTTATTTTAATTCAATTTAATATTTATGATTAAGTATAGGTATAGTTTAACTTTAAAAAATGAAGTTTGTACGCCAATATTAGCAATACAGGGAAAGACTATTTATTTTTATCAGATGTTTTGTACCTGTGATTAACTAATAAGGGTTATTTGTATTTGTATTTATTTACATTAATAGAAACAGGTGGAGTCTGTTGCATACTTTTACGTTGACCAGTAACTACTACAGTTTTAACTAAATTAATACCAAAAGAATAATTGATACTTTAGATTAATAGCTTACTAATACAATGTATATTTAATTAAATTGCGTTTCAATTACGAAAAACACAAAAATATAACAATCAAGTAAACTTATAATTGATTTAATTTAATAAGACTTATAATTGGTTAATTTTATTAACATTTAAAAGGAATAACTTATTAATAGCACTTAATAATAAAATAGTAATAGATTATTTAAAAACTCATTTATTTTATGATTAATACTGGTAACGCCATCTCGTGAACAAAAGAATCGAAATTTAAATTCATTCAACATTGAACCAAATCCATTTTTCATGTGACCCCTGATTTGTATTGGGCTGTTCTAATAAAGAGATCTAGCGATATCTCGAGTAATACTTATCCGATTTTGATGAAACATACCTCAGTTTAAGTCTAATAAGAAAGGCTAAAATACAATGTATTGGTCTTAAGATTATATTTTAATTCGTTTTAAAGATGTGCGGTAACAAACAGACAGACAGACAGATAGACATTAATTCTAAAAATTGTAAGTGTTGCTTTTTGACTTTTTTCTAGATTTTATAGATAATTTTTATCTGAATTTTCGAAAAGAACAGACATTTTGACTTCTACAGTTTTATTATAGTATAGATAGATAGATTACCTACTTTAAATTTCATCATCATAACAGCCCTTTAATGTCCCACTGCAGGGACGGGCCTCCTCCCGTGACGGAGGGATACTTGGCCTTTTAATTCCACGCTGGCCAGACGGATTGGTACAGGGTTTAATTTCAAGTTTTCCTTCTTTTTATTTCGTAAAGATAATATTTACGGATAGTCTCTTAGTCGGTTTTTACGACACCCATGGGAAGAGATGGGGTGGTTGGAAGAATACAATAGGATGGTACCTATTGTATTCTTACTCCGTCACCACACGGAGAAAACGTAATACTTTAAACTTAATACCTAAAAAGTACGTATCTATGTATTTTAATATCTAAAGCGCGCTTATTCCGAGAAGAGTCAATAAGAACCACGTCCGTTCGCATTAAGAGTCAATGTGAATGAAATTATATAGATGCACCGGTTGGCCGCTTCGGACGTTAACAAAAATCAACCGTACAGCCGTACTCATACTGGCGCGGCGACATTTGGAAATTTTCTTTCATCTAAATCTTGTGTGTTTATAAACCGATTTCTATAATTTTTTTTTATGAATAAGGTATTAAAGTGTACTTTTGAAATATGGGAGTTTAAAAAAGATATGTCTATGCAAATTACAATATATTTATGTATTTAATACACTTTGAAGAAAACCCTAACGATTAAACAGGTTATTGTGGCTAATATATAAAAGATAGATATATACTATTCAGGACTTTTTTGTTCATCTTTTGAAGACCATTATTTTTGTAATACATATTTTTGGCGTATGATCAACGTATGCGATGATAAGAGCTCGAACGCGCTTTTTTTCAACCGACTTGCTTCAAATTTTTCGTCACTGCTCAGCTCCTATGTGTCTTAGCGTTATGTTATACAGCCTATAACCTGCCCGGGAGTATAGACTACAATTGTACCAAGTTTGGTTAAAATGCCTTCAGTAGTTTTTGACCCATGCGTGCACATACAGACAGACAGACAGACAGACAGACAGACAGACAGACAAAAAATTTATTGATTGCATTTTTGGCATTAGTATCGATCACCATTCATCCTCCAATATTAATTTTTAACATATATTCAATGTACAGAATTGATCTCTCTACAGTTTTATTATAAGTATAGATAGAAGATTTTTGGCTAATACCGTATAGCAAAATTATATTACACTCAATCCTTAATTAGTTAAAGATAGATATATATTTTAAAGACTATAAGGTAAAAGCTCCTATTACGGAGGTATTTCGCAACATTTTAAAGTAAGAAACAAAAATAAGCATTTGTAAATATTTTTAACTGTTCAAAAAAATGTCATCGTTAAAAGTGGAATTTGTATTTTGTATTACTGTCGAGTTTGTGTCTTTTAATGATATTAGTTATTTTTAAAAAAAGATTTAAATAGTCGGGTCGATTTTCCCTAATTCGGAGGTATTTTTTTCGTCAGAGCCTATTACTGCGGTAGACGATTCCTAATACGGAGGGTCAGAAATTATATTTATCCAAGTTCCGTACAAATATTATTTATCAAATAATTTAAATGTATTAGTAAAGTAAGTTGTATTTTTGGTATTCATTGACCATTGATTTGTATCTTTTTTAATGAAATTATTTTTTACTAGCTGACCCGTGCCCACTTCGTTAGGCGGGGAAAATAACGCGTCACTTTTTTAAACATGATTCATTATTGCTCTTCTCTTATTCGTCATAGCGTGATACTATATAGCATATGACACTCCCCGATAAATGTACTATTCAACACAGAAATAATTTTTAAAATCGGTTTATTAGATCCAGAGATTACCTCCTACAATGTCACAAACTTTACCCCTATTATATATAAGTAATAAGTATAGATAGAAATACACGTTCTAAAAGAGTTTTGTGTTATTAAAATAAGGTTAACTTATCTTTTTATGCTTAATAAAATAAAAACAGAAATATAGAATTACATAGATTGCATAACTTTACATAAAAAGAATATGTATATTTAAATTTTTTTATCGCTTTTGGTTTTATACAAAACAAAAAAACTTACGTATCACATAACAATTCTATTCTCAAAATCAATAATCACGGTACCCTAAAACTTGTAATTTTATGTTCTATGAATAGGGCCGTAATAGGAAATCATAGATCCTAACACAGACTTACTTGGAAATAATTACCACCGCAATAGGAAAACTACTCCTGTTTTTAATAATCCTAATTCGGACTTATCAAAACTTCGATAAATGGAACAATGTAAATGTTTAATGAAACTATAACAGTTTTTTGGTTCATGTGTGTAAACAGTAGTCAACAGTTATACAAAATAAATGATTTATGATAAGTTAAAATACACCTTCCTATTTTTACCCTTTCTAAGAAATCCACATTTTGTTCTCAACAATTTTCGTATTTAATTCGATTTCTAACTACGAACACATACCGCAGAATATGGTTTTTAGTTTATGAGATTAATAATTATTGCAAAAAACCTTGAAACAAGTTCAATAAGTTAATAAATTGAAAGTTACAAGCAATTAAACATGCCCAGTATGTTTCCTATTACGGAGTTATACCACCGTATTAGGACGAATCTATAAAATTCGTGTCGTATTACGGCGCTATTTTATTTCTTATTTTTTGGATATAAAACGAGTTACAAATATAAAACAAGCTATTGAAATAGTAAGTGTATTAGTAAGAAAATGCTATGAATAAGAAATAAACCATCTTAAACGGCTTATTAATACGAAAAACTTAGTGTCTAAATATTAGTGTACCTAATTTTGTTGTTTAGCGTTTGTATGGAAATCCCTTTCACGTCGATGCCGTTACACAGATTGATTGATTTTGATTAGTTATCTATGTTCTATACTTGCAAACGTCAGGTAAATCATGAAGTAATAGATGTAGAATAAACTGATTTCGTTTTGTTGTACGTTAACTGAATAAAACCTAAATAAAACACGAAAATAGAAATACCTCCGTAATAGGACGCGATTTTGACTACCGCCGTATTAGGAGCTTTTACCTTATAGCATTAAATCGATAGTCTCACTTAGGTACCTTACCTACTAAGTAATAACAATAAAGACAATTTTGTTTGTTAGATCAGGTGCAATAAATTGCCAAAGATATGTGATCAGCACTGTGTACTATTCGCGGACGATGTATCCATCCTCTTTAAAAGTCCTTCAAACAGCGAAGACAGTAACTCTTTAATAATTAACACCTTCACAAATTTAGAACAATAATTCAAAACCATAATCTTGAAATTAACAATAAAAAAGACCAAAATAATACAATTTAAACCACATCAAAAACAGAGAATTAATCTTAAAACAGTAACAACAAAAATAATTTCGACTTACTAGGATTAACATTGGATACTCATTTGAATTGGAAAAAAACACGTAGAAAATATTAAAACCAAATTATCTAGATTTATATTATATGGGCTCAATGTACTAATAAAACCGGTCAAGTGCGAGTCTGACTCGCGCACCGAGGGTTCTGTACAAACCTATTTATTTTCCCGCCAAATTGTGATAACGTCAGGATTCAGCTGTTGAAATACTATTTTTCTCGCCAAAATTCAATGACGGCACGCTTAGTCGTGCCGTCATTGAAAATAAATGTTTTCCCGCCAAAATACTATGACGTCAAAACTTATCTGTCAAAAATTATGTGACGTCACGACTCATCTGTCAAAAATTCAAAAACGTCACGGCTCAACTGTCAAAAAATATTTTCCCGCCAAAATTCTGTGACGTCACGACTCATCTGTCAAAAATTTATGACGTCACGGGTCACGTGACCAAAATTCTATGACGTCACAGGTCACGTGACTCAGCTTTCCCGCCAAAATTCAATGAGATCAAAATATAATATGATTGAAGTAAAAATTTAAGGTTTTCGGAATTTTCCCATTACATGTACAATAAGACCTTGCTTCATGCCAAATTTCAAGTTTGTAGATAGACTGGAAGTACCCTGTAGGTTTTTGCCTTTACCCCTCTAAATTTGCGACAAAAACGGCTATATCTCTTGATTGCGTTGGATTAGCAGTTTGATTTTTTTACGGCACTAAGAGACAACAAGCCTTAGTATTTGGTGAAAATTTCAACTTGATACCTCCACGCGTTCCTGAGATAAATGGTCTTGACAGACAGACGGACAGACGGACACGGACAGACGGACAACAAAGTGATCCTATAAGGGTTCCGTTTTTTCAAAACTGGTACGGAACCCTAAAAAAGAACACAAAGGAAAACTGTGCACTAACAGCTTACTATGCCTACGCTTATGCATGGTTGCGATATGGCATTATCATGTGGGGGCATAGCACTGATTCCCATAACCTTTTCATAAAACAAAAAAAATGTATACGTATAATTTTTATTATAAAACCAAGAGACAGTTGTAAACCCTATTTCATCCAAGAAAAATTACTTACCTTACCATCCATATATATGTTACGGCTAATACCCGAAGTGTGGCTACAGCTAGTTTTAGCCGGTTAGAACTAGGTGTAGCCACATACTCTTGGTTAAAACTAGTACTAGCCGATTGTTTTCGGGTAAAACTAGGTCTAGCCTTCATCAAGCCGGCTACAACTAGTTCCAGCCATTCACTGTTGGATAAAACTAGGTCTATTCGATACCATTCCGGCTAGAATTAGGTTCAGACAATCCCTGTTGGATAAAACTTAGATGCGTGTCCCGCCACGTCATCCGCCCCGCGTCACACTCATGACTCACAGCATCTGCAGCAGCGCCGGCGCGGGTTGGAGGGCGTAGCGAGATACGCGCCTCTGCAGGTTGTGAGCGCCAAGTGCTGCTGATCTACTGCAGGTCTACTAGCGAGTATGACTCATAGCGTCTGTACATAGTTGTTGCCGGCAAGCTATCAGCAGAGCTTTTTTAAATATTAATTTAAATATTAAAAAAAACATTCAATCTTTAGAAACGTAGATAGTTTTATATTCTTTTAAATCAAATTTTTCTCTGTGGCGTAGTGGTTATATAACATGACTGCTACGCAGAGGTCGCGGGTTCGATCCCCGCTCAATGCAAATCTTTGTGTGCATGAACATGATTGTTTGCATTGGTCTGGGTGTTTTCTATGTATAATATGTATGTATTTAAAAAAAGTATTTAAGTATGTTTATCCGTTGTCTAGTACCCATAGTACAAGCTCTGCTTAGTTTGGGACTAGATGGCGTTGTGTGAAAATGTGAGGAATATTTATTTATTACTTTTTTTTTTATTTAAATTGTAATAATTAACACAAATTGTTAGGAGTACAAGTTTTAGTATTAAAGGAACAATCAGGATTTTTTTTTAACAACAGACAATAGTTGCATATTATAATTTTAAAGAATATTATTATAATTATAAATCACACCTTTATAAAATGCAAGGCAGGGGGGGGGGGCGACTCACGTGAGCTAGGCGTCTGTTACTTGTTTGCATCTAGTTTTATCCAACAGGGATAGTCTGGAACTAGTTCTAGCCGGAATTATATCGGATAGACCTAGTTTTATCCAACAGTGAATGGTTGGAACTAGTTGTAGCCGGCATGATGAAGGCTAGACCTAGTTTTACCCGAAAACAATCGGCTAATACTAGTTTTAACCAAGAGTATGTGGCTACACCTAGTTCTAACCGGCTAAAACTAGGTGCAGCCGCGCTTCGGGTTTTAGCCGTAACATATAAGTATATTAGAAATGGCTATGTTTGTGAGGAAAAACATTAATTTGTTTACATTTCATAAGAATGAACGCCGCAAAAATAAATTAATTCTGCCAATACCTAGAATACAAATGTATAGGAAAAGTTCAGAGTACAGTCACGAGCAATAATATGTACACATTGTCAAATTTTCTAAACTATCTGCACGTTTACCTAGACATTAGAATACGAAAATTATTTCGTAATTTAGAAGAGGTTCCGTACAGCTTTGAGCTAATCTTCGAATATTCAATTATGGTTTGGCAGAACTTTAGATAACTGTTTTACAAAATGTGAAAAAGTATACATATTATTGCTCGTGACTGTACCGCAGTATTCAAATATATAATAAGTTACCTTATAGCCTAAGAGACATAACAAGCAATATTATTTTTAAAAATAAACTAAAGCAATTATTATTAGAAAAGTGTTATTTATACTGTTAAAGAGTTTATGGAAGATAACTGGTGGAATATTGTTTAAGGAAAATTTTATATTATATACTTGTAACTTGTAATTTCAGTATATAATACATGTATGAGACTTGAATAAATATATTATGTATGTGTTATAATAGTTGCAATATCATAACAGGATCATGTATCCATGCCATTTAATTATAATTTTATAACTTATATTTTATACATTAATAAATAATATTAACATTAATAAATAAATATTAGTGATAGTAACATTATATTTTATATTATAATTCTAATGTGAATAACAATTGTAAGTAATTAATAGAATATAAATTTAAATAAATATAATATAATATGTGTAAAATAGCTGTAATACCCTTACAGGGTCATGTATGTATGTGTTATAGTTTAGTTATCAATTTTGTAACTGATATAATGATAACATATGTACATTGTGCAATGAATAAATAAATAAATAAAAAAGAATATAACAAAATATTTTCTGTTTAACAAGTTTTTATTGCATTAATAACAATTTCAAACAAAAATATGACGTTTTTATGGAATTACGAATTTTGTAGGTAATAAATGGATTTCAATGTTAGGCAGGCCGGTGTGGAAGACAGCTTCTGTTATGGTATATTAATAACGAATGTGTTGTTGACATTGCAGTTCTACAAGATACCTGTAAAATATATTAAAATCATCATTAAAAGTTACAAGGGGTAATTTCTTTTTTAAAATTTCCGCACTATGGTTCAAGCCCTGCGTGTCGCCGTGATTTTTAGAAACATTATTTAACATCATAAATATTAACTATAATAATTAACATATAACAATATATTTACAGACAGAAAGAACATCTAGGTTCAAGACAATCATTTGAGGATCACTCAAATAATTATATTGTGTGCATTGATTTACAAAAAACCAAAGATACACACTCCACTTCCCAAAACAGTCCGCAACAAATAGGCGCATTGTGCACTTTTTTTAAATTAGTATCGCGTTGTTCTACCGGCAAACGTCAATCATTAAATTTTATTGCTTTATGTGCATTACTTTTTAAATACAACTTTATGTCATGCGTGTAAAATTGAATTTGAAAAAAAAATATGTTTACGATACTACCATACGTATTTATTGCGTATGTTTAATTTGGTGACACTTTTGGCTGTTAGTTTTGTTTGAAAATGTGCATCTTGGGTTTTTTATAAATCAATGATTGTGTGGGATTTAAAACAGCCTCATGTATGTTCCCCGCATGTCGCATTCGTCGCCTATGTAGGACACCGCGTTATGGGTTCACATAAATAGATTACGTAGCTACGAGATCTGTATGAAAAAAATTATCCTTTTTAAAGTTTTCCTAACTACGAATGCGGCTATTTTCCAATGAAAATCCTTTTAAATCTGACATTTTCATCCACTTATTATTATATTTAGTTGCGAAACTTAAGAAATAGTTTATGTTTAACATTGATTTACCTTTAAGAGCTGGTATAAGTGATCCGATATTCTTAAGAACTTTTCCCGGTGCCCCAAGACTGTCTGGAATAGGCTTTTCTTGAACACCTCTGGCAGCGTTTGGTACAACTAAAAGCAGAATATAATTGTATTTTTTTATATATAATAAGAAGAAACGAGCCAGCAGGTCACCTGATGGTAAGTGATCCCCGCCGCCCATTCTCCAACACCATGGGTGCCGTACCCCTCTGGGGTAAATCCGTTTTTTGAGCCGCTGCCAAAGAGTAAAGGGAGGGGGGATGGGCTACCGGACTCTCACTCATCGGACGAAACACAACAGTGACAAGCACTACTATTTTACGCCGATTTTCTTTGAGAGGGTGGTATTTCACCGGACGAGCCTGCCCATGCGTGCTGCAGCCGAAGACTGACGGCATGGCTCTACCACTCAAAATTATTCGAGGGGGGTTAATTATAGGAAGGGCCAATGGGCGTCGTTGGGTTGGACTGGATGTGGAAGGTGGAGGACCGTATTCTGTAACGTGTGTTGGGCGAGACCTACGTCCAACAGTGGGCTGCGTAAAATGCGTTTAAAATGTAAAATTAAAATTAGGATAAGAGTAACAGAATAACAAAATGTATAATTAAGAAGAATGTTGTTAGAATAAGTTTACAGTACTATAAGAAAAATAAACATTGTAATTAAACAAAACTGTATGTGTACGTCTGTTAGAAAATAAAATAAATAACATACATACATAAATTCACGCCTTATCCCGTCCGGGGTAGGCAGAGACGACAGAAATAAAAAAAATAAATAAATAGCGAATAAATCCCGAATCCCACGGGAAAGTATATTGAGATGCATAAAAGAAAGACAAAGTATGAAGCACGAAAGGATAATAAATGCGAGAATTGGTATGAAAGGTTTAGATAGAATAATGCTCCAAAAACATATTGGAAGTAGGGATGCCAAACACCCTGTGATGACGCATGCCTTTAAAAAAAGAACAGTGGGCTGCGATAGGCTAATTAATAGATTAATTATTATCCATGTGGCGTCATCTCGAGGGTATCGTAAAAGACGACTATGGAATTACTAGGTACTTCATCGTACCAGACAGAAGATTGAAGAACTCCCAGTCGAAGGGTATACGCGCGAAGACGACACAAGTCGTGAACCACTATCACGCTCTCAGTCCACATCCTCACTTTGCGCAGACTCACCCCGTCCCCGCAGCCAGTCAATGAAGCGATCTAACCCCTATGATGAATCAAGTGGGGTTAAAAGCAAAAGAGTTACGAGGCGACCAACACCGAGAAGTTCTATCGAGAATGAAATACCTCAATCATCGACAGTGGTTAAGACGCTAGAAGCATCCAATCACGTTCCTCCTATACTAATTACGGACCCTCGCTATAAGTTTCGCGATATAAGGGACCCCAAAAAGGTTACAAGCGATCAATTAGTTACAGACCTGATGAAACTCCTTGACAAATATCATGGAACAATTCGTCGTAACCCTAGAAGTAAAAACATTATGATCAGAGCTACAGATTACACAAGCCGCTCAAACATGATAGAGGATATAAAAACGTTTAAACCAGATTTAATTTTCATAGCACCCATACCAAAGGGTGAACAGATAAAAACCACAAAAATCATAATCCGCAATCCTACCATGGATTACGAGCATGAAAGAAAACTCGACGAAATGGAAAGATGCATAGGGATACGTCCAATTAATATCAAAAAGATTACATTTGATGTCCAACTATGTATATTTGATGGGAATTTCTCATTCCACGAAATAGCAGAAAGGATGAAAAATACCAAAGAGCACTTTTTCCATGCCCCCAACCTGAAAAATATAAAATGAATGCAGACAGAGTGTTGCAATGTAAAAACTGTTTCAGATTCAACCACGCAACAAGCGCGTGCTATGCGCCAAAGAAAAGCCCCACTACTCAGATACAAAACAAGCAAGATGAAATCGTGACGGTGTGCTCAAACTGTCTCGATGTTCAGCCAGAACAACATACTGCAACTCAAAGGAAATGTCCCTTATTTCAAAAAGCTATGGAAAGGCGAAGGCAAATATTTAAGAAAAAAGAGCCGCCTATCCATAAAGTTACACAACCAGCTCAAAGTGTGCAAACAGGAATATCGTATGCCCAGGCTACTGTTGGGCCATCCCATAAAGGGGCTGCTATATCAGAAGAACAAACACGCAAGATTGCCTTGTTAAAAGAGATCTTCATGCAGTGTTTTGAAGAGATTACCGACAAACTTGTCAATGTATTATAAAAACAGGCGAGCTCAAAATCAGTTGAAGATCTTGCACGCTAATGTACAAGGAATGAGAAACAAATTTCAAGAAATAAAACACATTACTCACAAATATCACCCAGACATTGCAATACTAAATGAAATAAAAATAAATCTCACAAAAGAGAAATTCAACATTCTAGGATATGACAAAATATTTGAAAGAAAAGCAAATCACCTAGGTACTACAATCTATATTAAAAAAGGATTGAAATGGTCTCAAATTAAACTGATTGAATCAATTGATGATGAAGAACGCCACATAGAAGGATGTGCGCTGCGTATATATTTACAAACCACACCACAGGCGAATATGTAACAATCAAAGGCATATATATTCCTATTCCAAATCAGGCAAATTGTGCCGATGAATTTGAACAACTACTGAGAGAAGAAAGCGCTATTGTGATTGGAGATATGAATCTACGTATGAGAACACTTGGACACTCCCAAGACAGAGGCCTAGGCATTTTATTGAGAGACATACATAACGAAGGTGACTGTAGAATAATCCACACTAATCTTCCATCCCGTCCGACCAGCCAAGGTAACAACATCCTCGACCTAGCTGTACTCACCTACGATCATATGGATATAGAGGTAAAATCGTGTAAACAAATTGATTTGATCTCTTCTGACCACGCACCGTGGCTTCTCACACTGAATATAGAAAACGACTACGAAATCGAAATGACACGCAACCTGCAAAACATACAGTCTTCTAAGGAGAAACGTGAACAATTTGAATGCATGATAGCATCGAAAATTGATCCCACCTTAGAAATAACAACAGATAAGGATTGTGAGAGCTACATAAAACAAATTGAACGAACTTTAATTGAAACACTCGACTCCTTTGCCCCACAAAAACCACTGAATATTAAAGATAGAAATTCAAAACATTATCAAAGACAGAAATTCGGCGAAGCAAAAAGCTTGGCGTCTACGGTTTACTGACAGACATCAAACGCTACGCGCGACCTATCAAAGAATTAAACGTAACCTTGCAAAGAAAATTATTGAACACAAAGAACAAAGATGGGCTAAAATTATAGAGAACAAAGAAAATAACAGAAAAAAGATGTGGAACATGCAACGATCTATGAAGAAACCACCCCAACGTCTACCCATGATAGCAAATTGTAAAACAGAACTAGAAGTGATAGATGAACTCGTTAATACAGCAATAGTCAGCAGTTCGGTTATTAATGAAATTGATGAAAACTCTGAAATATACACGCCATTTCAACCACTGGATTCAACATCCAAAGCGGAGCTGAAACAAGCACTAAGAAATTTTAAAAACCATAAAGCTCCAGGCCCCGATGGAATTCGTGCGGACATTCTGAAGCTAGGAGGAGACACAATAATTTCAATGTTCAAACGTGTAATGGATCACATCATTAAGACAGGATATTTCCCACAAAGATGGAAGGAAAGCACCTGTATATTTTTACATAAACAAGGTAAGGATTACACCCAACCCAAATCATACCGGCCTATAAGTCTTATCAATATTATGGGTAAATGGTCAGAGAGAATAATCCTCACACGACTGATGAAGGAATGTAATGAGCTGATACCGGAGCACCAGCACGGGTTTGTTCGACATCGTGGCACCGCTACTCAAATATTGAGAACAGGAAAGTATATCGCGGACGCTTTAAGCAAAGGACATAGCGTCGCGATGATATCAACTGACCTCTCTAAGGCTTTTGATTCTATTAACTCTAAAGGCCTGATCAAGAAGCTGTTTGACGGAGGTGCCCGCAACAACATTATCAAGATTATAGAAAATTATCTTCTTAACAGAACGATTAGAGGAAGATTCCGTACAACCACTGGAACAGAAAAACTAGTCCCCCATGGCGTGCCCCAAGGCTCGATTCTTGGCCCGGTTCTATTTAACCTGTATGTCTCTGATATCCCGACACAACATATAGCAGGTCAAATGCTCTCGCAATATGCAGATGACCTATGTATACTTAATGCAGCAGAACGCCCTGACCACGCTACCACACGAGCAGAATGGGCAGCAGACGAAATAATCGATTATTATAAACAATGGGGATTGCAATGCAATGTTGAAAAAACTGAATGTATTATGTTCTCTAGCAAGAAACCAAGACGAACAAATTCTATCACCGGTTACAGAAATCACATCAGATTGAAGGGAGAGTGTATCGAATACAAGAAACATGTTAAATATCTAGGCGTTACATTAGACAAAAATCTATCCATGAATCATCACACAAAAGAAGTTGTTGAAAAGATAAAACGAGCAAGAGGTGCTCTCAACCCTGTCATAGGATACAGATCCAAAGTTAGTGTAGATACCAAGCTACTCATTATACAAGCATGCTTACTTCCAATCCTCGACTACGGAGTTGTGCAATTGTTGCCACGGTATAGTAAAAGTAACCTACTTAAAATCGAGCGCCAATACAGAATGGCGCTAAAAGCTGCTGGAGGCTTCGACCGAAGACTAGATACAGACACTCTGTGGGAGATGTTACAACAAGATCCTTGGCACATCAGAGCCCACGACTTACATCGCGACATGATCGACAAACTTCAACAACTGGCGATCACCGGTCTAGAAGAGCCAGGCCCTGAATATACGCGATACGGCCACTTTAATCCATCCCTCTTCGCTCATAGAATAGGTGAAATTGAATACCTTAATAAAAAGGAGAGAGAAAAGCCGCTCCATAAGCGAACGGCCCTCCCCCGACAGCGTAGGCTCTGACTCCTATAGTCACGCTTAGATAAGTAAAAAGGTCTAAACCTGCTGCGATAATAAACCCACAAACCTTACATTTCCAATGTATCTATAGGACATGATGTAAGGGTAGACTGTAGGATTAGGTTGCAAAAGATCCCCCAAAGGACAAAATGCGCTTAAAACAAAACACCATACCACTTTGTAAACAATTACTAGATTAAGTGACATGTAAAATATTATTAACCAAGTATTAAACGATATTCTATTCTATTCTATTCTATTCTATTCTATTCTATTCATCGTACCAGACAATAGAAGTCTACTGTTAGACATAGATCTACAAACCATTACCATTTACTTATTATTGACCCTTTCTCATTTATCCATCTGCCTTAGTCAGGCAAGCCTTACTTAACAGTCAATATTTCTAACAAGGCAGAAAAGCTTGACAAAACCACCAAATCTTCTGACCACAGTGGTACCTGTAGCAGTAGCGGCAAACTATATGTCACAGTATAGGTAATAAATGACAAGTGGAATAACACAAGAATAATGTATTAGGTAGATCCCTTACCATTAGATGCTGCAGGTACAGCACCCTTAACTGTGTCCCCGGCTTTGTCTGCAAGAGTTAAATATTTTTATTAATTTATTCTACCGAATGTTCTTATTTCATAAAAAAGGTTAAGTTTTACTATAGATTATGTAAAGAAAGTAGCAAAGTATGTAGTCTATAAAACCAATTTCATGTCGTTTCTGTAGAATCATGTAATGCCATGAAGAATCCAACTAGATGATAGATATGATGAAAGTCATGACTGGACTAGATTATTTATGACACTAATGTACAACCTCGAGTGTATTGGGGCTAGGGTTACTTGCTTGCATTTCGGATAAATGTGGCATTAGAATGTGTTTAAAAATCATTTGACTTACTGACTACACCTCCGACGGGATCATCAGCAGGCATAGCATTCTGAAAAAAATAGAGTTCATAGAATTAATCTATTTGGTAGAAAAGTTGGTTGTTTGGCTGCCCCAGTCTTTGGGCATACTTGTCAGAATTAAAAACTCTAAATTACTATTTAGCTTATTGTGAATCTCATGGCATCTTATCAAAATTGCCTCTTACCGGCGCTTATCTGACTTATGACGGTAAGAAGAGCCTTAGCTATGAGAATATTCCTGCCATATATGACGACTTGGTAAGCAAAAATATCGAGATTGGGATACATAAATGGTGGTTAAAATCAAAGAAGAAAATAAATCAAAGTAATAAAATAAATTAAGTACCTTCTCCTAAAAATATCGCAAGTCAAATCGTAGGGAACACCTAAAATGATTGTAAGACTAATAAGAATAATGATCAAGAATCTACAATAGATCCTATTAAGAAAAAACAAATTACAGATATTTTGAGATAAGTTTTAGTTGTATTAGTATTATTAGTATTCGGAGTAAAATTAATTGGTTGACTTGTTTTTTTAATGAGTCCCTTAAAACATTGCACTTTTCGTTACGAAACGTCTCTTTATTGTAACAAAGTAGTCCTAATTTTATATAAACTACGTCTTAAATTTGAAAACGATTATTCGATATTTGTACCTGAAACACAGGTTTCACCAAGTTCAGGTAATAAAATAAATGTGATCTAATTAAGTCAAATTCATATACCATAAATTCTAGCTCATAAGTTTCCTGAATAAACATTATCTTATCTTATTCTTAAAAGTAAAACCTTTCCCCGGGAACAAGCTGAATGGTAGTAATAACAGAATAATATAAATAAAATAATAAAAAATACAATGAAATAAAATATGAACTTACAGTGGCTACTAAAAGCACAGCCATGACGAGGAAAGGTAGAATGTACTTCATTTTGTCAAAAACTTAGGTTTTTACTTTAGCACGAACAAATTGTTACTGATTTCAGTACGGCAGAAGCCCGATTATTTATACCTTTTTTTTTGACTGTGAAGCGGAATAAATAATAAGAAAAATGTTTTAGGTAAATTTGCACAATTGGTACTAATTTGTCATTCATATGCAAATTTCTAGGTAGGTACGTGTGTCAGCCTTCGAAACTTAGTTTTTGTTACGCTTGTAAATTGATTTATTTTAAATAAGTCCTTTGACGTAAGTAGATGACTATAGATACATCTCGGAGACGTAAAAGGCTTCCACTAAGTTATTTATTTATTGTTAACATAAAGCCTGTTTCATCGATTAAATAAATGTACTCGTATTTATAATAAGTAAAAATAATAATCATAACCACCAGTAGCTTGGTCCTTGTACCCGATGCTGGAGGGTCTACCTTTTTTTATATTTTTAAATGTTTTTATTTTTATAGTTATATTTAAAAATGTAATAAAATGTGAAAAATGTAAATAAAGAATACAAATAAGCATAATAATTTTTTACACACTCATACACGCTATCAAGCCACAAATAAAACTAGAGCTTGTTCTATGGGTGCTAACTAGTCAAAAGAAAACCTATCTACTTACCTATTTTTTCAAATAAGGTACCATATTGTGAATTGAAAACTTTTTAAAAGGCATTTGACTGTGTTCCTTGCGATCTGGTTTAGAAAGAAGAATAAGACCGTAAAATATATAAGCATTATTGCCGACATCAATAAAGGAACGAGCGCTGGTTCAGACAGGAGTGGTTGAGACGAAACCTCTAGCAATCACTGAAGACACACACCAAGGCTCTATAATGAGTTCATTTCTGTTTTTGTTGGTTTAGGAGTTATGCACTAAAGTAGCGTAGAATTTGTAAATATGGATTTTTAATCACGTTGACAATGTACCCATGTGCACTGACAGCGAGGATAAATTGAAAGTAGCACTTTTGGGGTGCATCAAAAGCATCAGTTACAAAACGACGGCTTAGTTCAATTGAAAACGATGGACAAATAGTCCTCACATGCGACCATTAAAAATACTTGGGTAATTTACAAGTCTGTGGTTGTTGAATGATTTACACAAAAAACATTTTTAAAACATTCAGCACCGAACGAACACAGCATGGCTAAAGTGGCGAGAAGTGACATATGATATAGATATGCCAGTTAGGCTCAAAGAACTGGCATATAAAATAATAATGCGTTCACTTAAAATATTAAAAATAAAAAAGTTAAATAAAGCAGTATATTTGTATGACTAACTCACCAAAAGGTAAGACTCACCATAAGGATAAAGTACTTAAAAAACATCTTTGTAAAGCTTAAACATATTATATTTTCCTCCTCCTTGCGTCGTTTATCCTCAATGCTGAGGGTCGTGGCCTGTTTGAATCACTTTCTCGTGGACTATCTCGCACCAGTTTGCTCTATCTACGGCAGCGTGGATGGCATCACAGACTGAGGCGTTTAAATAAAAAATGATAAAATAAAATGTTTAATTCTCACCATAGCACAATAATACAGGTACACATACACACAGATAGTCATTATTTGTTTCTTAACTAACTTATCACTATACACTGGTGGTAACACAAATACAAAAACACATAAGAAACACTATACACCAATACTAATATACTATGGTGGGTTGATACCTGAACTAGGATGGTTCCTGTATCTCAGGTTATCAACCCTCCACTCCTTCTATTTACACTGATAATAAAATATATGAGTAATAAAATATAAATGAGATTATATGAATAACATTTTTTTTTTTGTGGGTAGTCTACAATGAAGTT
Source organism: Schrankia costaestrigalis (assembly GCA_905475405.1). Classification (NCBI taxonomy): domain Eukaryota; kingdom Metazoa; phylum Arthropoda; class Insecta; order Lepidoptera; family Erebidae; genus Schrankia; species Schrankia costaestrigalis. Next base: position 6,754,326 of record FR997834.1, read on the forward strand.
AAAATGCAACAGTACTCCGGAATACAACGACCCACGAAGCGAATAAAATAACTTAATGATTGAAGTACCTAGAGTGTGGTACAAGCTACAAGTTGTCAGTTATTACTATCGATTATATTAATTAATTAAAGTAATATATTTATTAAGTATGTTGTATGTTAATAAAGATATTCTGAATATATAAGTAATTCAGAATATCTTTATTCATTATTATAACTTTGTTAAATTATAATAAGATAAACTAGGTTTTTTTTTTTTGTTCTTTTCATTTTATTACATTTGTTTAATTAGTTTCCGAAGTTTACCCGTCTGTGTGTGTGTGTGAGTGTGTGTGTGTGTGTGTGTGTGTGAGTGAGTGTGAGTGTGTGTGTCTGTGTGCATGCAGGTGTGTTAACTGAAAGTATATTTCATTAATTTAAATAGCAACTTTGAGGATATTTTCTGTTTCACGGTAACCCAGCATTTTTAATATATTATTTAAAACATCTTTTAGGCGTTTTCTATTCATTCTAAAAATTTGCTTTAAATCGTTGATGTGTCTATATAAGTATGGTCCAGTATACGGCAGTTGTCTTCTTGCGAATGTGGAATTAAAAGAAGGGACACTTATGCGTATTCTTCTTTTATGTAGTGGTAGTTGGGAAGGGACAATGGTTTTGTGGTGGTGTAAAACCGAGTAAAAAATAAACAGTTGTCGTACTGTCAAGAGGTTGGCCTCTTCGTACAAGGAGTCTGTTGGATATCTTCTTGGTTTACGCAGCATAACTTTGATAACAGCTCTTTGTGCTCTCTCTAGTTCTAAGAGGTGCGTTGCAGCAGCTCCACCCCACACAGGTATGCAATAAATCAAAAGTGATTTGCAAAGAGCAAGGTAAATGTTAGTAATTAGTTTGATGTCCGCAGAATCCCTCAGGTTTTTAAATACATGGAGAAGTTTACGGATCCGTTTGCTAAGCGCAGAAATATGTGGTTTCCAGTTCATGTTTTTATCAATTATAAAGCCTAAGTATTTATGGGTTTCAGTTTGGGTAAGATTAGGGCAACTGCAAATATCAATGGCTTCTTTTTTGGAACAAAGATGGTCATGTACTGTAATATTAAATTCAGAAGGGGGTTTATTCTTTTCAGAAATTCTAAAGCAGAGGTATTTGGTCTTAGGAACATTCATAGTTAAAAGATTACTATCAAGCCACTTCAATACAGTTCTTAAGCCAGATTCAGCAGCTATCTTTGCCTGAGTCCACGTCTTACCCCGGAAAATGAGAGCAGTGTCGTCAGCGAAGGTTAGAGTGCTACAGTGGTCTATTGGGAGCTGGCATAGGCTATTGACGTACGCTAGAAAAAGAGTAGGACCAAGCGTACTTCCCTGAGGGATCCCATAGGTAACCGGGAGACCAGAACTTACAAAATCTCCAACTTTCACAACTTGAGTCCTATTAGACAGGTAATTTTGAAACCAGTGCAACGCGTTTCCACGTATTCCTAGATCTTCCAATTTGCGTAAAAGTATTGGAATAGACACGGTGTTAAAAGCTTTCTTGAGGTCTATGAAGACAGCTATGCACTTATCGCCCTGGTCTAAACCATCTGTGACTATTTGTGCAAGGTTAGCGACAGCGTCCTCTGTGTTCCTACCCTGGCGGAATCCGTATTGGTTATCGGCTAGTAGATGTTTAGTTTCCAGATAGTTAATGAGGCGGATATTCATAACCTTCTCAATGATTTTGCTAACTGTGCTAAGTAGTGAAATTGGCCGATAATTAGATACCACATCCTCTTCTCCGCTCTTATATACAGGGACAACTACTGCTTTCTTAAATATAGTGGGAAAGATTCCCGATGAGATACTAAGATTGCAAAGATGGGCTATCATAGTACTCAAAGCTGAGTGGCAATTTTTAAGGATAGTAGTGGTTATGCAATCTATACCGGGTGCACTATGAGTTTTAAGATTGAGGATAATTTTATCTATTTCTTTAGAGTCAGTAGGGTACAGACAGATGGAATTGATATGTTTGGTAGTGGTTATATTTTTGTACAGCTGCTCTTCATTTGTGTTCAGTTTACACAATATATCTGCTGCGAGTTCACTACCAATCGATGTAAAGAAAGAATTTACTTGGTTCAGAGATTGGTCTGGAGAAGGTAAAATATTTAGCAATGCCTTGGAATGTGCATTTTTCATTTTCATATTGCAAAGTTCCCTTACAGTATCCCAGGTACCTTTGCTGTTTCTAAAATTCTGGCTAAATTTGTTTTTATAATAGTTAATTTTCAGGGTTTTAGTAGTCTGGTTGCAGATATTGCGGTATTTAATATATTTATCTTTAATATTGTTGTCATTTACATGTTTTTTCACTAGAAGGTGTAATCGGTCTCTCTTTTGGAAGCATTTTACGATACCTGATGTTATCCATGGCTTAATAGGCCTTTTTCTTTTAGTGAATGTAACTGTGTTAGTATTTAGTGCTATATAATTTTGAAGTATTTCGATGAGTAATTTTGCTGCTTGTTCAGGATCTTCAGTTGCAAGATAGGGTTTCCAATCATGAGCTTCGATGGCTTCTTGAATGGATTCATGGTCAACTTTTGATCTGGTCAGCGAATAATTAAATACAGAATGTTGTGCAAGAGAAGTGGATATAGAAAGAAAGATAGGATAGTGATCGGTGATATCAGTTAAGAGAACATAGGCTTTAAATCGTCCTACTAGTTTGCACATAAAATGGTCCAAACAGGCCAGACCGCGTGTAGGCATATCAATGGCGTTTTGTAAACCATGTGACCCCAAAATTTCGAGATAATCTCTTGTATGGGAGTTATTGGTATCCAGCGTATTGATATTAATGTCGCCAGTAAGTACAATGTTACGAGACTTGGCTGAGAGTAACAATGTGTCTAGCGAATCCAAAAAGCTATCTGGATTAGTGAATGCGCAAGGACGATAGATACCAAACACATTATTACCCACTTTAGCCGCAAGACAATTTGCTTCATTTAAATCAACTTCCTGTACAGTTGCTGAAACGGCTTCACTAATATACATTATAACACCATCGTTTTTATTGTAGCTTATCTTACTATAGTACACATTATAACCATCGAGCATAGGTGGAGTAGTGTTGGCGTCACACCAGCATTCAGATAGAACTATAATATGGATATTCGTTTTTAACCTAGTGATATATATCAGGAAAGCGTCTAGGTTCTTGTTGACGCTTCTAATATTAATTGAGATAATATTAAGATTGTTTTTACTTTTTACTGAAAATTTTTGTAAATCATTTATAAGGTTAATTGGATCTGCTACAGACATACAAGGCGGAGAACAAGCTTTTTCTATTTCTTCGAATAGTTCTAAATTATTCATTTCCGTGGCTAGTTGTGAGAATAAGTTCTAGAAGGTAGGGTTTCCACACTGTGTTCTGTCTGCCAAATAAATTCACGTAATTGCTATATTCTAGTTTTGAATAAGAGTATACTTCTACTAATGTAGTAGTGATTTGAGTGTATCTTATGTCAAACATAGTGTTTGAGAGTGATGTATGTTTTGTGGATATGTGTGTATTTAGAAATAAAATGTTTGTGTAGACAGTAATTATGTGAATGTGGCTTTTTATAAATGGGTAACTAATTATAAACTTACGAGCAAAGAGCAAGAAAACAGTAAATGAGCTAATAAACATAAGCAAAGTAATTACGCGATTGAATAGTCATTTAGTTCTCAAAGCTTGAAGCTGAGCTTCGTTTTTTACTAATATATACGGTTCACCTTGTCTCTTTCGCAAGTATACCAGTCCGTTTGAGGTCCAACAGTAGTCGTAGTCCATAGTTTTGCGGAATTCTCTAGCGAGGAAATGCAGGCGTGATGCACGAGGAGTTAGGTGTTCCGAAAGGTATACCTCTGATTTAGGCCCTTCTAATCCCATGTGTCCCAGTTTAGTGGTTTTGTCTTGAATCTTAAGGAATTAACTTTGTGGTTTTTTGCTGCAGATAGTATTTTTCCTTTAAGAATAGTAGAAGACAATTCCGCTACTATTACCGAGTTGTTCTGGTCAGGTTTGGATGGCATACGAAAGACGTCTCGCATATCGCATTCTTCAATCTTAATCCCTAGCGATGTAGAAAGTGATTTAACCATATGTAAAAGTTCTTCTTTCGATTCAGTTTTTCGCTTAGGAATATTTCTAATCTGAAGGCTGGTTTTCCGTGCCATCCTTTCCAGCATTTCACATTTTTCTTCGATTATTGTTACTTGCGATTCAACTTTCCGTCGTTGATCTTCTAAATTATTTATTGTTAGTTGAACATCATCCAGTTTTGCAGTAACAAATTGTAAGGATTTCTCAATATCTATGTTCTTATTATGAGTGGTGTCGTTTTGAGCTTTAATATCAGCAATGTGTTTCTCTAATACATCCAACCGCATATTCTGGTCAGACTGGAATGCACATAGCATTTCGCGCAATTCTTCGCGTATGATTGTCCTAAGATCGTGTGTTCCAGAGTAAGCTTCTGACGCTTCGTCAGCAACCCGCCGACGTTTGCTGTCTCTTTGGGCAGCATGAGTAGTCTCGTTTGCGGAAGCAAAGTAAGGTGCTATCTTGTCGACGTCAGTTTCAGACATGCTTTGGGACTTGTTCAGTGGGGGAGAGCGGGGCAAGTTAGGCATAGTTAATCAGATGTTGACCGCAATAACGAGGAATAAGCGTGTTTCTTTTTTCCTGTGATCGCTTGCAAATTGTACCATACACCAAGATGTGACGTGTACTCACTCGGTCGCGGACTCCTATGAAGCGAAGCTTGCAGAGATGTTGTTGTTTCTTTCTGTTACACAGCGCGCACTAGCTTACGGTTTATGATCGCCTAGTACTTTAAAGAAATTGTGCGTTTTATTAATTCTTGATTTTTATTAATAAAATCAAATTAAATTCAATTAAACTGATGTAGGATCACACGTGTATACAAGTTAGCGGCCCGGAGGGGAGAGGAAGGCAGATCGAATCTGGTCTGACCAGCGTGTTGGGTTTCTGCCTCTAGGTCTTCTCCCGCTCACTTTGCCCGTTATGAGCAGTTTTTCAAGGATGTCCCCTCTCTTTCGGGCAATGTGGCCAAAAAACTCTTCGCAGGCATGTAGTGCTGAGCCTCGTCGGTAGATTGAGCTCGGCAAGGATGGATTCGTTGGTTCGGTGTTCAATCCAATGAATATCGAGCATTTTTCTCCAGCAGCACATTTCAAAGGTGTCAATCCGTTGGCGGTCAGCTTTCTTAAGTGTCTCCGAACCGTACAGGAAGATGGAAAATACGAGGGTGGTGACGAGCTGCTTCTTTGTCTTTCTCGAGATGTTTCTGTTTTTCCATATGCTCTCCAGTTGGGACATAGCGTTTTTTGCCATGCCAATCCGTCTTCTGATATCTTTCTCACACGATCCGGTATTAGTTATTACAGAACCTAGGTACATGAAATCATGTACCTAGGTTCTGTAATAACTAATCAGTTTACCGGTCATAGTCAGATGTTTACCGCGATCGACTATCATAACTTTGGTTTTGTTCCTGTTTATGAGAAGAAGTGTGGTGTCGTCGGCATAGCGCAGGTTTGTGATTTTAACTCCGCCGATGGAAATGCCGCATTTCCAGTCTTTGCACACTCGTCGCATAATATACTCCCCGTAAACGTCGAATAGAATGGGGGACAGAATACAGCCCTGCCTTACTCCTTTTCTGAAAGGAAATGGTTTAGAGAGAGTATGGTCGATTCTGACCACACCCTGGTTGTCAACGTATAGAGACTGAAGCAGAGCAGTCAGATGTTCCGGTACCCCCAGCTCAGAGAGTACCCTCCACAGACTTTGCCAGTCAACACAGTCAAAGGCCTTGCTGTAGTCGATGAAGCACATTACGAATGGGGTGTTAAATTCGTAGGACTTTTCAATTATTTGTCTCATATTGAGAATTTGTTCCCGAGTTCCTCTGCCTTTGACGAATCCAGCCTGTTCCTAAGGGATCTGCCAGTCGAGAAAGTGCTTTATGCGGTTGTTGATGATATGCAGAAGGATTTTGCTGCTGTGAGAGATAATAGGTATTAAAAAACTTTGCCAGTCAACACAGTCAAAGGCCTTGCTGTAGTCGATGAAGCACATTACGAATGGGGTGTTAAATTCGTAGGACTTTTCAATTATTTGTCTCATATTGAGAATTTGTTCCCGAGTTCCTCTGCCCTTGACGAATCCAGCCTGTTCCTAAGGGATCTGCCAGTCGAGAAAGTGCTTTATGCGGTTGTTGATGATATGCAAAAGGATTTTGCTGCTGTGAGAGATAATAGGTATTAAAAAACATATTGTTTTAATAATGCCATACTTAAATAGGAAATTACTTACTTAAG